>CAJNDT010004557.1:815000-860000 GCA_905221615.1 Symbiodinium sp. CCMP2592
TTTCAATGATGTAGTTAAGACCCGAAGTTCATATCGGGTACCTGCACCCCCTCTGGCATGGATGTCCAGCTTCATGAATCTTGAACACCCTCTTTTAAATTCGCCACCCGAAAGCCGCATCCACACGATCGGAACCTACACGAACCCTTGTAAACCCTGTAGACATCTAGACCCCAACCGCCTCAACCGTAACAAAACCCTAAGCTTCAAAACTTACATAACCCCGCATCCTTTGCGGACTGTACCTCACAGAGCCCAGCTAGTGAAGGATTTTGACTTGAATGGTTTCGCACGGGTTCTGGCCGCCTTTGAGCCCGGAAACCCGTACGGAGCCCTCATTACCAAATACAGCAACAGCCACGGCTTAGGGTTTAGGGTTTAGGGTTAACACACGAACCTGGATACCGTCTCTATAGCACAGCCTGGAGGTGATTACCCTGAGCCGAGGTGCCAAGGCCGTGACGAGCCAGGACTCGCCCAGTATCGACATGGACTTCATGGAAAAGGGGGCGTTAGAGGTGTCCACACATGCAAAAGTCAGGTTTAAGGGGAGGGGTGGGGATTGGGTTTGAGGAGTTTTCTCTCGGTGTAATGGTGAAATTTGATTACAAATTTCAGCATCATAGTACGAGCAAAGCAGAAGTAGTAGTAGTAGTAGTAGTAGTAGTAGTAGTAGTAGTAGTAGTAGTAGTAGTAGTAGTAGTAGTAGTAGTAGTAGTGGTAGCAGTGGTAGTAGTGGTAGTGGTCGTCGTCGTAGTAGTAGTAGTAGTAGTAGTAGTAGTAAAAGGTACTAGTAGCAGTAACAGTCGCGGTCTCTGTGGCAGTGGCAGTGGAGTAGTAGTAGCAGTAGTAGTAGTAGTAGTAGTAGTAGTAGTAGCAGTAGTAGCAGTAGTAGTAGTAGTCGTCGTCGTAGTAGTAGTTGCTATTATTATTAGTAGTAGTAATTAGAAGTAGTGGTGGCAGTAGTAGTAGTCGTCGGCGTCGTAGTTGCCTGAACCTAAACCCTAATCCTAAGAGGGATAAGCCACCTCCGGAATATCCAGCTTCACGTCTTTTGGTTGTTTAGAGCTTTATTTAGGGTTTTAAGGCATTAGGATGAGTTAGGGCTTGAGAGTTTTATGCGGACAACTTCGCATTTGGCTCCACAGACGGTTAGTTTCAACCTTGACACAAAGTCACGACAACGGAAGCTAACCCAATATCTTAAAGCTCTTACATCCCCAATACCTAACCTTTAAACTTTTTGGGTTCTTATAGTTTAGTAGGAATCGGAAAGTTTAACCTTGTATTTCTGTGGCTTCTTGGGATAGTAAGAGCTGCAATCATTCTCAGGCCAACAGTGCAACCCCCTTCGAGTTCAACTTCTACGATCGCGGGAATTGGGGCATCATCCTTCATTGCTGGTGCCTCAATGCAACTTTATTCAGCAACGTGTGTGTGTGCTTGCTTATGTTTCAGATCCGGACTACTGTTTTAGTGGAGACACTTCACATCAGGCTGTTTAGGGATTTTAGACTTCTAGGGGTGGCATACATAGCTGCAGCGTTGAATTTAGAAAGGGGGACGTGGGGCTGTAGCTAGGTCGCTCAGCATAAGCCCGAGAAACCATGCATAAAACTGAGCGGATCCGTAAACCCTTAAACCCGAAACTGTCAATCCTAGCTCCTAAGGTTTGGATTGACAGTCCTTGGGAAACTTGAACACAGGCAGAACCGTGTCATGCGTCACATCGAAAGCCGACGAAATGTTAGGTTCGCAGACCATAATGAGTCGTAGGATGTGCATAATACATATATATATATATATATATATACACACACATATATATATATATGAATACATATACAGAGGACAGTAGGTTGTTGGGTTTGGTAAGTTTGGTGCTTGGGGATGCTTGAGGGTTTCGGACCTACAGGTTGGATTTAATGAATCTTGGGGGCCATTTGGGGACTTTGATTGCTTGGAGATCTTTGAGGCGATGTCGGGCGCTACAGTCCACACGTATTTAAATCTGAAGGTATACGCCCTAAAACTTGGACTCCCGTAGCCTCCAAAGCACCTTTATGGTAAAATGTAGGGTTTCTATAACAGGAAGTAATACTATGATTTGGGGAAGTATTCCCCATAACTGCACCTAGGACCCTTTGGGACTGTCTGAGTTGCGGTCCAAGAGCTTGACACCTTTGTGGCGTGGGGCTTAGGGCTTAGGGTTTAGGGTATAGCGTGGGGCTTGGTGATCCCACATAGTGCCACAGAAGCGCTGAACCTGAATGAAACCTGGGCTAGGGAACCCTAAACCCTAAATCAGCAGAGTTGCCCTAAGGGAGCCTTTCGGACTCGCTGATAGTACGGTCACCACAAAGAGGATGCGATTCTTTCATTGCGTAGTTGGAGCCATGAAGGCTAGCGGAGGAGCCACGGTTTAGGGTTTAGGGTTTAGGGTAGCTCCGAAGAATGAGAGATTATGTACGGCCATCAGTCAACCAGCCAGAGATAGAATGGACGCACAATCATAGCTCTGCTTAAAGATCTTCGAGTCTCCATCGATCCATGCCTGAATGTCATACTTCTAAACCCGGTCCCAAAGCCTTAAACCCTATATATCCCTTTCAGAGCCCTATATAGATACCTTTAGAAGATTAACCCAGGCCGCGAACACTACAGGGGTCTGAATGGTGAGTGATATTAAAGTTTAGTAGGAATCGGAAAGTTTAACCTTGTATTTCTATGGCTTATTGGGCCAGTAAGTATAAGGCCCTTCTAGTGGCTCCTAGACTGGCTTCGGGATGTAGGCACAGCGCAGGTGTTCGGGCTTCGTATCTGGAGGCTTCAGCGCCTTCCTCATGGGCTGCTTTGGCTACGAGGGCTCACCGCGTAATATAGGGGCCTAAACAATTACCAATACTATTGTCGGGGCTCCTTATTATAATTATAGTATAATGGGTCCAAAAACCCTAGTCTAATTATTAAGGCCCCTACATTCCTCTGATATTTCTCGTTAAGAGGTAATTCGGGGTTACAATAAAGGGCAGTTGGGGGGTCCAGGTTAGCCCCAAGCTTTAGAGAATCTCATGTGCCAGATCGCCGGTTGTTGGAGCCACCGGTAGCGTTGCAGGTTTACCTCATGGCTGCATTGTTTGTCTGTGTATGTGCATTTCGAGCTCCTTTGGGAACTGCTGGGCACATCTCTGTTGCTCCACCCTATTGTTTGGCATATGGAGTTATGAAATAGAATATGCTGCATATGATTTCAATATACTACATGCTTTTAACATGCTGAAGTCTGATTTAGTATTTGGGGTTCCTGAAGGACCAAATGACCCTTAGAAGTAGGGGCCCCATACCCACATACTATGAATCCCTATATGGTATATGAAGCTTAAACCCTTTTAGGGTTCATTTCGCCCTTAAGGTTGAGGGTGCTTCTGTCGGGTGGTATGTTGTATCTGACATGTAGGGTTTACGCCGTTGACGCCTGGGATTTCGTGTACTGGACTCTATAAACCCTGAAGCCCCAAGGCCCTAAACCCCAAAACCCTTAAGCCTAAAGCTCTCCTAAACCATAAACCCTAAACCCTTAACCCTAAAGCTCTCCTAAACCATCGTAGGGTGTAGGGCTTTCAAGCATTCTTGCTTGGTGTCTTGGACGTGTACCACCACCAAACATCTGTCGCAAACAAGGAGTGGTTGCTGGCTATTTGAATGTCAACGCAGACATCATCCGAGGCCGTTTCTTCTTTTTGTTGGGTTTCCGATAGGTTACCTGTGTATGGGGTTTTCTGTAGGTTTAACTGGTGTGTTTGGTTTGCAAGTTGCAATGTCTGTATTTTTATTGTAGTTAGTTATATATGGCTCTTTCAGACGTGCTGTTGTAATATTATCCACCCCGGCCTAGACCCTCAAACCCGACAGCCCAAGCCTTGAATATTTAAGCTTTAAGCCCTATAGACCCTAGAGACCCAAACCCTAAGCCCTACACTCTTCAACCCTAAACTCAACGGCAAGAACTCCAAACCCTAAACCTGAATCTTAGACCCCCTTAACCCCAGACCCTCAAGCCCTTAACCTGTAAAGCTTGAAAGCTTAAACCCACCTCTCAAACCTTAAACCTGAAGCCCTCCCACAGAACATCTCCACCATAGCAGCTTGCTACCATAATCACGATTCGGACTTCAGGTTTAACCTCAGCATTCAAACCCCCAACTTTTGAAACAAGGTCTAAACTAACCCTAAGCCCTAAGCCCTGGGCTCTTCGCCCTGAACCTTCCAACCATATTGTATACCCATAGGCCCAGTAGTAGTTCCTTTTTGGGATTACCTTATAGGCTTCTAAATTTGAACCCCAAAAAGGAACTACTATGGGGCCTATGGGTAGGGGCCCGAACCTAAACCTACAGTAAACCCTCAACGGGTTCCAAGACGTCGCGGCGCTTAGATAAAAGGGACCGAGAAGGATCATCAACTAAACCCTAAACCCTGGACCCAAAGCCCCAAAAACCCCAAAGCCCTAAACCCTAAACCCTAAAGCTCTCCTAAACCATAAACCCTAAAGCCCTAAACCCCACAACTTCACAACCCTAAACCCGAAACCCTAAACCCCAAAAAGCTCGAACCAGAGGTCTTCAGAACATGTCCTCGCTGCCGAATGTCTTCTCAATCCTCATGGGTATCGTGTCGGACTCCCGCCCAATTTTCGGATACTCGGATGCCCAGTAGTGCCCTTATTCCTTTTTTATAGTCCTAGGTTCCTTATAAAGTTACCCAATACCAAAAAAAGAGGCCTGTTTATTCTTAGGATACTGGGTATCCTAGAATAGGGGACCCCTAATATAGTACCCTAAATAGTAGGATCCTTATTATAAGGACCCCACAATAAGGTACCCCTAGTTCTTAGGTTACTGGGTATCCTAGGATATCGACGCCGGCCCTACCTGGTGTTTCTTGGATAGCCAATCGGAGAACTTTAAAGTTTTTCACCGTACATATTTGGTCTAGTTAGGAAAGAAAGATTGAAGTTTTTTGGGGGCCGGTGATTGGAAAAGAGAGGTTTGGATGGATTATGAGCACAACTGCTTACTCCATTATGGCTGTGATGGGGCTCCCTGAGCCCTACTACTGCGTGGGACCGGATGGTGACCTATTGGCTGTAACCACAACTTTTCAACTTTGGGGGTTCGTATGAGGTAGTCGATTCTGAAAATTTCAACTTTCGTTTCCTTGGGTTTTCGGCCACTGAGGTGACTACCTTCTTGATCAGGAGCCCTGCAATCCAGATGCTGACCAGTACCTACGCGGTTTTGAATCGTTTTTGTGACATTCCAGTACAGTATCGTCTGAAGCAGTCGCGCACATGTACATATATATATATATATATATACACATACATATGAACAATATACAACTGAATGAAACAGAACACCCCAGGATTAGTGATTACGGGTCAGAGCCTCCCCTACTTGCTAAACCCTATGTCCATAGATTGATGGAGCCCTGAACCCCTTGTGGAACCTTATGAAACCTTACAGGTACTATGTGCCCCTGATGATCTGTCTCTTCACCGCCAACATCGGGCTCTTAGTGAGCGGGTCTGCCGGGCGGGGGCTGATGGTCGAGTATGCCAAGGCAGAAGCCGAGGAGCCAGCGGACAACATGTGCATCGTCATCACTTGCGACATAGTAGAAAAACAGTGGCTGTGCATGCATGCATGCATAAGTTTTAATGCCTACACACGTACATACAAATGTATGTTTGCATTCTCATGCTTACATACTCACATACATACATCCATACATGTATGGATGCGTACATGCATACATGCATACACAATAATGTGGCGGTCGGTTTAGCAGTAGGGTACCCCCCCCCCCCGACTAAAAAGTTGCGGTCGGTTTAGTATGGAACCGGTAGCCCCGGACAGGGGTCAGGGGTCTGAGTGGCAGGGAATTGGGAGGTGCCGGGGTTTGGGGGGTTGGCTTGGGTGCAGGGTCTGCGGTTCTGCGCGAATGCGCGGTCGGGGGTCGGGGGGGTCTGGGGATCACCAAATGCTGGAAACCAAGCCCCGATCACTCCAAGACTACTACCAAGACTAAAAACCCTTCATTTTGAACACTTTTGCCTCCGTAACCTACACTCACACACACTCCCACCCACAATCGACCACGTCTGAAGCTTTGTGCGGTACAATAGTAGTACAGTAGTACAATGGTAGTACAGCAGAAATAAGACAGTAGTAGTACAATAGTAGTACAATAATAGTGCAGTAGTACAATAGTAATACAACAGTAGTACAGTGGTAGCACAATAGTAGTACAGTAGTAGTAGTAGTACAATAATAGTACAGTAGTACAATAATAGTACAGTAGTACAATAGTAGCACAATAGTAGTACAGTAGTAGTACGATAATAGTACAGTAATACAATAGTAGTACAGTAGTAGTACAGTAGTAGTACAATAATAGTGCAGTAGTACAATAGTAACACAACAGTAGTGCAGTGGTAGTACAATAGTAGTACAGTAGTAGTACGATTATAGTACCGTAGTACAATAGTAGTACAGTAGTAGTACACTAGTAATGCAGTACTACAATAGTAATACAACAGTAGTACAGTGGTAGTACAATAGTAGTACAGTAGTAGTACAATAGTTGTACAGTAGTACAATGTAGTACAGTAATAGTACAGTGGTAGTACAATATTACAGTAGTACACTAGTAGTACAGTAGTAGTACAACAGTAGTACAGTAGTACAGTAGTAATACTGTAATAGTACAGAAATAATACCAATAAGCAAAGCATAAAGCCAGTGAGCACATTCCCCCAATAAGCAAAGCATAAAGCCAGCGCCTGAAACCCTAAACCCTAAACCCTGAACCCTAAACCCTAACAAACCCTAAACCCTAACGAACCCTAAACTCCTAAACCCTAACAAACCCTAAACCCTAAGACCTAAACCCTTCCCAAAGGGGGGTCGGTCCAGATTGGACCCAAAATTGAATTTTTTATACAAACTTTAGTACTGGAGAGGCCTCTTTTGAGCTAGGGTCCAATCCCGGATTCGGCGGTTCACCCTAGCAGCCCCCCCCAATAAGCAAGGCATACAGTAGCAGTACAATAGTACAATAGGAGTACAGTAGTAGTACAGAGTCCCATTCCTGACGCCCCAATAAGCGAAACAATTCTGCAAGAGATTTTCGGGCTTCAGGGCCAGGGTTTTAGGGTTGGGTGGGGGTTTGGGTGGGGGTTTAGGTCGTGGCTGCCTTAAGATTGACCATCAGCAAACAGCATAGCCCCGCCCCCAAAAAATCCCCCCAGCCAAAAAAAAACGCATTAATTAGACCGCCCAAATTTTTGGTGCCGGTCGGAATTAGCCCCGGAGAAAACGCATTAAAGGAGCCCATGCTCCTAAACCGACCGGCACATTACATACATACACGCACACGCATACATACACGGATTTTTACGCACATACATACCAAGATCCTTGCAATTTAAGCCCTCATCGTCCAAGTCCCTAAACTGTCAACTTGTCAAACGTTAGGCCAGAAAGCACATTGCTACTGTGACTCAATCGTGTTTATCTCGAGCCTGGAGGCTGGAGGCCCTCACATACCGATAGGCTCCATAGTAGTTCCTTTTTGGGATTACCTTATAGGATTCTAAATATGAACCCCAAAAAGGAACTACTATGGAGCCTCTAGGTAGAAGCCCATGTTTAACATAGTAACCCAAGCATCCCACGCAGTAACCGTAACCGTTATGGTATCCATTAAAAGGAGCGCCGGGGTCGAACGCAGACAGTCCTTTCCATGGTCGGCTTGGTCGGCCAATTCTCGTCGCTGCTGGTGGCCGGCTTCGGCTTCAACGGAAGGCTCTTCAACGGCACCTGGGATCAACGCTACCAGCTTGGCTTCAGACAGTACCTGTGGCTGCAAATATCTACTAGGTTTTTGTGGGCGGGGTCGTTACCCAGAAGCAAGAGCTCATACCCTTCAATACTACAAAGTCTTCAAAGTGGCTCCAGGTACGTTTCCATCTTCGCCGTCGCATCCCTGATTGCCGGCTTGTTCTGCATTCGCCATGCTCTGAGGTTGCAACCCAATGTCCAAATGGGTAGTTCTTCAAGTTAGGATCCCTTTACCGTTCTTTTGACAAGGGTGCCGTACTACTTTGGGGACCTCGAAAGGTGCCCTAATTTAGAGAACTGCTCGAATGTTGGTACTACCGCTATCACCACTATCCTTGCTATTGTTGCTGGCCGAATTAGTGTTGTCATTAGTGTGCTTAGATACGTAGTAGCATGATGGGATATGATGGACATACATATATATGTATATATATATATATATGTATAGGTATATATGTAGAAACGTACATCTGCACATACATACACGCGTACAATCATGTATACATAGGCGTGAAGCTGCAACCCCAAAGCCTTACAGCCCTAAATCCTCAAGGCCCTAAGACTTCAAACACACAACCAAGGTTCGCGAGGGAGTAGGCGCAGATGTCTCGCTGCGGAAGTATTGTTGGCAAGCTTGGAGCCCTGTCGCGCACGGCGAAGCGGCAATGATCGGAGGCTTCAAAAGGTGGGATGAAGGTGGGTAGGATGAAGGATCCCTTATTTAAGAACTCATAATTGGGAATATCCCTCCTACCTTCATCCCACCTTTTGGAGGCCGAAAAAGGGGTTTTAGCCTATGGGGGTTTAGTAGGGATTAGGGTTCCCATAATAGGGTTGATATTAAGGAATCCCTACCCCCAAGAATCCCACCTTTTGAGGCTTCTGAAATGAGAGCTTTCACTCAGGGCCCTGGGTCGCTGCTTCGGATTGCGAAGAGGGTGTTGTTAGTTAGGTACGGCCCCCATACAGTAAGAGTCTATAATAGGACTACTATTAAGGTCCTAGTATATCTATATTATGAATATTATTCAACTATTACTGAGTGGGGGCCGTACCCAAGTTGTTAGCCCCTCTTTACTCAAAACTTCCGAACATCGTTGTTCCATTGTTGGTTTGATGTTGTGAGGGGGTGAGATCCTCCTTTGACTTCAGCATCTTCCCCGGTTCAAAGGGTTTGATTGCGACTTGGGGCAATCCCAAACCTTAGAAAGAGGTCTTAGATCCTAAAGCCTGAGCACCCGAGTGTGGGACAAGATATGCTGAAGCTTCCTACCTTCGCGGCTCAGAGGAGCATGAGGGAATCATTGTAGTTGTCTCGACCTCAAGCTGTGAAGCTTATATACCCTTTTCTATAAGGAGCCCTACAAAACAAGGACCCGAGCTCTTTCGGAGTTGGCACGGTGCTTCGACCTCGGCTTTAGCAGGAAACTGTTAAGGAAAGCCTGAGGGTTCGATTCTGCGACTTCCTTCACGAAGTCTGGCATGTCGATTGCAGTGGAAGTTAGACTGCTCAGCGGCAAAACAGCAAGTCTTACGGCAGGCCTGGATGAGACTGTCCAGACGTTGAGCCGACGCGCACAGATAGCACTTGGAGTCGGTAAAGGGCGCCTGCTGGACTCCGCTGGAGTTGTTCTGGATGGAAGCCAAGCGATGACAACCACTGGGATTCAGAATGGGAGCTCGCTGACATTGCACGTAAGTGCACTTAAAATTCAAGCCACTCGTGGTGCTTTTGCTGCCATCCTTGGCGATGGATCGGTTGTGACCTGGGGTAAGGCTAACAATGGCGGAGACAGCAGTGCTGTGCAGGGTCAGCTGAAGAATGTGCAGCAGGTCCAAGCCTCTGATGGTGCTTTCGCTGCCATCCTTGGCGATGGATCGGTCGTGACCTGGGGTGCTGCTTTGTATGGTGGCGACAGCAGCGCTGTACAGGGTCAGCTGAAGAATGTGCAGCAGATCCAAGTCTCCAGTCTTGCTTTTGCTGCCATCCTTGGCGATGGATCGGTTGTGACCTGGGGTAAGGCTGACAATGGCGGAGACAGCAGTGCTGTGTAGGGTCAGCTGAAGAATGTGCAACAGGTCCAAGCCTCTGATGGTGCTTTCGCTGCCATCCTTGGCGATGGATCGGTCGTGACCTGGGGTAAGGCTTTCTATGGTGGCGACAGCACCGCTGTACAGGGTCAGCTGAAGAATGTGCAACAGGTCCAAGCCTCTGTTGGTGCGTTCGCTGCCATCCTTGGCGATGGATCGATCGTGACCTGGGGTCCTGTTGTCTATGGTGGTGTCAGCAGCTCTGTACAGGGTCGGCTGAAGAATGTGCAGCAAATCCAAGCCTGTAGTGATGCTTTTGCTGCCATCCTTGGCGATGGATCGGTTGTGACCTGGGGTAAGGCTGACAATGGCGGAGACAGCAGTGCTGTGCAGGGTCAGCTGAAGAATGTGCAACAGGTCCAAGCCTCTTATGGTGCTTTCGCTGCCATCCTTGGCGATGGATCGGTCGTGACCTGGGGTTCTGCCTTGTATGGTGGCGACAGCACCGCTGTACAGGGTCAGCTGAAGAATGTGCAACAGGTCCAAGCCTCTGTTGGTGCGTTCGCTGCCATCCTTGGCGATGGATCGGTCGTGATCTGGGGTCCTGCTGAATCGGGTGGCAACGGCCGCGCTGTGCAGGGTCAGCTGCAGGATGTGCAGCAGGTCCAAGCCTCTGATGGTGCTTTCGCTGCCATCCTTGGCGATGGATCGGTCGTGACATGGGGTGCTGCTTTCTATGGTGGCGACAGCCGTGCTGTACAGGGTCAGCTGAAGAATGTGCATCAAGTCTGAGCCTGTGACTTTGCGTTTGCCGCCATTCTTATGATGGATCGGTGGTGACCTGGGGTGATGCCGAATCTGGTTTCGACAACAGTGCTGTGCAGGGTCAGCTGAAAGACGTGCAGCAGATCCAAACCTCTAGAGGCTGTAGCATTTGGGACTGCATTTTTTGTTTTCGCTTATAGGATTGAATTTTAGTGTACTACTGGGCTTTGGGGATTGCGCAGTATACTTCAAATCATGTTGTAATTCCTCCATAATTAGCCTGTGATAAAAACTCATCAGGGTTCTATCAAAACCTACCACTTCCGGCTTCAGTTCCCTATAATGACTTCCTTACATGAGTCCTTAAGGCTTTTTCGCTGGCAGCCCCTTTAAACCCTAACCCTAGGACCACCTCGAAGAAACCCTGGGTTCTCCAAGTCTCCGGGGCTTGCAAGATTGGGTGTTGTAGGGAAGCGCCCTACTTAAGAAGGCTGCTTGGTTTTGAGTGTTTATCAGGATTGAGGGCTTAGGTTTCTTGGCGATTAAGTAGGCTTTCGAAGAGCTTTGGGCTTGTGGGTTTGTGCCGGGCAATGACTCTGTTGTTTATCGGGATGCCCCGAAACCCCTGTACCCTAAAGTCTGTTGCAAGAGTGTTCATTCCTGCCAGGATTTCGATGAAGGGAGGATCCAACCGGTTGATGGCTCTTTGAGTTGCGTGCGTATGTGCTGGTGGTTGTTTAGGGGGTTTAAACGGTTTTGTTTAATTACTAAGTGTTAATGAGAGGATCTTTTATATTGATAGACCGGAAAGGACAGAGTCACATTCAGTGCTTGACTTCATGAGGAACTCACAAGGATGCATCTGTGTAAAGCCCTCTGCGGTAATCGCTCAGGATCTTTGTGGAGACCCAAACGAAAGGCTTTAGCCCTGAAGCCTAGATGCTCAACCCTTAAGAACCTAGCCCCCGAACTCAAAACCTAAACCGCCCAAGCCCTGCAAGTACATAAAGCCCCAACCCTGTTGAGAAGCGACAAGGATTCTAAAAATGCCATAAACATCAACAAAGGAGCCTAACAGTCTCCCTGAGACCTTATACTAACCTAAACGGCACTTGCTTTGGTGAGACGCTGGTCCCTCTGTAGCTGCACTATGATTTGCCCCAAAGCTTGCTTCCAAAAACCAAGGCCCCCTTTTGACTCCTATACCTACACATAAGGACTCCTTTATGGGATCTAGAATGGCTCCTTTAAGGAATCTATAAGGTGCCATAAGGGTTTAGGGTTTATAGGGTAGGGTTACAGGAGAAGCCAAAAAGTTGGAAAGCCAATAGCCTCAGTCCTTAAGAGTAATGTATAGGGAATCCCAGCACTATTTGTCCTTTATCAGGTTTCCAACTTTTTGGGGTTTACTATAAACCCGCCGGCTTGGGCTTGAGAGTCTTTCTGGGCATCCTAGCAGGCGTACCTGAGACAAACCAGACTTGCTTTTTTTTCCATGGGACGGGGTTTGCATGAGTTGTTGGCAAAGGGTTTCCAAGGATTTAGTTCAGGGGTGCTGAGTGTTTGGAATTGTTTTTCTCTTTTGCGCGTGGTCTGGCAGCGCTTGCTGGGGGCGATAGGTTTGTTTGACATGTAGGCACAATGACAGATCGTAACAGGATCGTTATAGGTTTCTAGTCTAGTGCTTATACGACACTGACAGGGAAGTAAAAACGAACTGGTAAGACCCGTGCATGACGCCCTGACCGACTACACCCAACCGCTGTAATCCTAAACCCTAGACCCTAAACCCCTCAACCCTGAAGCCCCAATCTCTGGCTTCCATCTGAATCTGAAGTCCTAAACCCGAACCCCTAAGCCCTAAACCCCAAAACCTAAACCCCAAACCCTAAACCCTAAACCTTAAACCCCAAACCCTAAACCCTAAACCCTAAACCCTAAACCCCAAGCACAGAAGCAAATCTAAAGCCTCCGAGCCCTGGAGCCGAAAAGACCTAAACTGTAGACAGCCCCACTGGCCCTATTGGGGTTTAGGGTTTAGGGTTTAGGGTTTAGGATTCAGGGGTTTAGGGTTTAGGGTTTAGGATTTAGGGTTTAGGGGTTTAGGGGTCTAGGGTTTAGGGGTTTAGGGGTTTAGGAAGGCTTAGGGCTTAGGGCTTAGGGTTCCTTGTAAAAGGTACCATTGGGTTCCTTCTAACGCATCTAGACCTGGAGGGTTAGGATTACTTTTTTTCAACCCTAAAACTCTGAAGCCTGCTGGAAAGCAGCAAAATCCTATTTGGAGGGTCGGGTACTTTATAGAGTCATAAAAATTACCCCAACTAGGATCCCATGTTGGGTACCCATACCTTTACTTACTACCTACTTACTAAGTCCCGACAACCCAAGTACGGCCTTGTTTTGACTGAGGAGTCTCTTTGAGAGCAAGGCAGTCGCTGCTGCTGGCCTCTACTTCTTCGTAAGGGCCATTCTCGCAAAAGTCTTTACGACTGCGAGCTTCTGGGTCATGATGGAAGCTCGGCTGTAATAATGGTAACTGAACCCACCCGCCCGGAGAATCACTCCAGAGACTGGCGAACATGGTGTCCGGTGGATGATAGATACCCCAAAGGCTCCATGTACCCTTATAGTAGATACTTAAGCTCCAAAGTCGTCCCTACATGGGTACTTTAAGGCCTAAGGACATACTATATGGGTACATGGAGCCTTAGGGTATATGAACTTTCATGAGCATTTTAATTAATAAACGGCAATGATCACTTTTAACTTTAGACCGAAGTGCGTCCTAGGGTTTTACAGGGTGGAACAAGGACTTCAAGGGGTCTGCATGCGTTTGTAAGGGGGTTCTGTAACTCAGAAAAGATGTAGAGGCGTTTCAGCTCAAGGCTGCAAGGGTTAAATTCTCTACATAAAGCTGAAAATATGGGGTTCTATACGTAAGTTGCCAAACCCGTCAAGAATTGCAACAGACACTGCAGGTAAAGGCCTTGAGCTATTGGAGTTTACGACTTTGGTTTTGAGGTTTGCGTTTTAGGGCTTTGGGGTTGTAGGGTTTAGGGTCTTGTTGGATGCTGACCTCAGCTCACTACACACATCGACCCACAGACAGATGTCATCCTGCATGCGCCACAATTCCCAAAGGCGGCCAAACCCAAAACCCTGAACCCTTGAAACTTCAAACTTTCTTCGTAGAAGAGTAGGTAACCTTTAGCCTTTCTGGGGGAACTACACTCCTTATATAATCCCAAAGGTTAACCTTTAGTCCCCTGGAACTCTGGACAGCTAAGAGAGAATTATTGCAGCGTTTCTCAGAGCTTGGCCAGTTGGCTGCCATGGTCTTCGGGTGCGTTGTGGTAGGGCAGGGCTTTCCTCAGGGGGGCGGGAGGTGGGGTTGGGGTTCTTCGTGGGCCAGAGTTTGCAAAAAAAGGACCAGCAAGCGCGACTTTCTTTTGGGGGTGGACCACTCGGAAGGTCGAGGAGATCTTAAGCATGCTGCTCGAACTACTTTGATTACAGGACGTTGTCTAAGCGTTTGAAAAGAGTTGTACTCTTGGCTGATGTGTCAGTGTTGTCCCTATTCGGGGAGATTGCTGACTTGGACAACGAGAGCTCAAGGCTCTTGTTAGGGTTTACGGTTTAGGGTTAGGGGTTAGGGTTTAGGGTTTAAGGGTTTAGGGTCGAACAACCCTAACGCAGAAAAGTCCTAAGCCCTAACCCTTACTAAGCTGTGGTTTGGTTGAATGAAAGCAGACACGACAATGCACTTACAGTCACTTACAAAACAACCCTAAAGCAGAAAAGGCCTCAACCGAACACCTTTACGAAACCTTCCGACTCCGCTCGAAACCCGACCGAATGCCTTTTTCGGAGGAGTGGGCCGGCGTGAAGAGCTTGCAAATGCTCCTCGAAGACCAGAAAGCATGGGGACCCTGAAGTGTTTCCGGGTGTTGTATAGGGTTTAGGGCTGAGGGCTAAAGTTGAGGGTGTTTCAGAGTTTAGGGTTTTATAGGGTTTTGGAAATTAGCTAATCAGGGTTGTAGTTTGGATTCAGGGTTTTAGGGTTGTTGGCCGGGAGCAACCTTCAACAACGGGAGTTTACTTTTTTGGTATTTCATTGGCTCAGGCACAACTATAGTATGCCAAAATACATCAAACATACCCAAGCCTTTATTTCAAATTGTACTTACAGATAACTTGAGCCGCACAGACTTCCCCAAGCCTCACCGGGTTCGAGGTTTAGGGTTTCGGATGCCTTTCGCTGTTCCTCAGGCAGTTGTGTTCCTTGCTTGGAGTCTTCGCGTCCTTGTTTGGCAGCTGGCTCTTGCAGAAGTACATGCTGAGCCTTGGCTGATGACGGGTTTTGGTTTTGGGTGGCTGGGTTGTAGGGTCTTAAAGTTTGGGGTTTAGTTGGCGTTTGAGGGTTTAGTTTAGGGCCCTGGGATTAGATGGCTCTTTTCAAGCATTTTGGTGGCCTGAGAAATTAGAATGGGGCTTTGACGTATACTATGGTATAAAGTACAAGTGCCTTCTTCAGGGAACTACACACGGGCGATGTCTTGAATGATTCGTTTTAAAAACCTATAAAGAATTTTTGTTGTTTACAAAACCTACACGGGCGATGTCTTGAATGATTCCTCTGACCTCCATCTAGGAGTTTCCGAAAATTAGGGGTACCTTATTTGGGGGTCCTTATAATAAGGATCCTACTAGTGAGGGTACTATATTAGGGTCCCCTATTTTCGGAAACTCCCATCTCAACTCTGCAGATCTTCTAAGCCTGCAGCCTGAGAGGTTCCCCGCATTGCAGCTACCAACGATATTTTTTTAGGGTGCCTTGCAATAAGAACCTTTTTAGAACACTACAGCAAAAGTCTCTTCTAATGAATAAAACCGAGTATTCTAATCTTAGGAGCAGTCGCTTTGCTGCCTGTCTAGTCTATCAGGCTTGTAGCATTTGGAGTTGGGGGTCATATTGTGGGGTTTAGTCCGACAACCAACCCTCTGCTATATGACTGAGCCAGGAATGTCAGCTGGCGAAAGATCATGCTGGTCGCCACAGTCACCTGTACAGCTATGGAGACCCGGCCGGTAAGAACCATACACAAAGTGTTGACTGCTGGCTCTTGGTCTTCTTCAGTTCTTGTAGGAGACGTCGAATTCCGACTGCAATGTTGGGGATTGGACCACCGATGTCACTATCCAAAAGTTACATCTTCCGCTGCAACACAATTGTCACAAGAGATAGGTAGTTTATCAGCGCTCGGGTCAGGACCATTATTCTTCGAATTTCGGTCGGTAGCATCGCGATTCATCACCTAAATTGCTCTCTTGTGCTTTTGTAAAGTCGAACCCGGCTGACTGTGTTGCTACTGATCGTGGCAGAGGTGGTGGTATTAGTGGTAGTGACATAGTTTGGTATTGGTGGCGTGACATGGCTTGCATTGTTAGGCTCGAGGTGTTCTGTGCTGCGTGGTGTTAAGCTTCTCGCTGAACTTCCGAAACCACGCTAATATGATCGCTGAACCCAACCCCTGAACCCTAACACCCTGAACTCTGAATGCGAACACCCCAAACTCTGAACCCTAAACCCCCCCTACTCTGAACCCTAAACCCTTAAACCCTGAAACCTAAACACTGAGTTGAGAGCTGGCAAGGATGCTTTGCCTACGTTTCTGACTATCTTTGGCATCGTGCGTGACCAGTACTTCTACCTTGGTGAGTCGATCGTCAGCGCTGTCCCTGAGGCGGAATCGAGCTCCGGGCCTCGTATTACTCTTAGGGGTACTTAGAAGACTTAGAAATAATTTTGAGTTTTTGGTTAATATACTCCCCAAGAAACAGCTAATTAAAATTATCATTGTTGCTAGGGTTCCAAGTTCAGTATAGGTATTTATGATCTCTGTTTAGGGTTTAGGGTTTATAGGGTTTAGGTCATTAGGAGTTTAGGGTTTAGGGGTTTAGGGGTTTAGGGTTTATAGGGCTTAGGTCACTAGGAGTATAGGGTTTAGGATACCCTAAACCCTAAACGGTCTAAGGCAGTGGTATTTCCCGCAACGTAGTCGGGTTCAGTCCACATCTCAGGAGCCCCAGTGCTGAAAAATCCAGGCCCTATGAGCCACCCCGTAAACGCTATAAACGCGAAGCCCGGAACCATCAGCTACCGTGAATGGGGACCCCTACCCTACAGTGGGCTATATAATAGGTATATAATAGCTATATTAAGGGTATATAATATACCAGCTACACTGGTACATGGATCTTCCGATTTGCTATGTGCGATGCTTACTTAGCAGCAAGCAGGTCTTTCTGCTGGCTGCAGACGGCATGGTAGACGGGCCTTGGTAATTCGTAGTGGCACCCCCTTGATAGTCCCTACCGCTCTGAAAAGCTACCTGTTCTAGGGCCTAGGGTTCCTTAATTACCTAGAGGCTCCATAGTAGTTCCTTTTTGGGGTTCATAGCCTATGGGTAAGGCCCTTTCTTATGGCTCCTTAAAACGGTAAGCTTTTGCTGCTGTGAGCTCGGAGTCGACATCGGCAACTAAACCCATGACGCCAAAGCCCCACACCACAGGGAACACCGCAATGCAGAGACCCTAATAATTAGAACAGGGCTTGGGGGTATAGGCCCCTACATGAGCTCAAACGCGAAACCTTGAACAGTCAAGCTTAAATGTCAACAGCCATTGCCCCTCTACACATCGGGTCCAGGAACTTAGGCCTAAACCCTAAACCCCTAAACCCTGGTGTTCCACCTGACCTTTGGGGCAGACGGAAAAGAGGGTTCAAAAAAAAACCTAAACCCCTAAACCCTAAACCCCTAAACCGCTCAGCCAGCACCCATGGCACCCATCATTGTTCGGCCCTTGGGCTTTGGGCTTTTTCCCTAAGGGTCCAAAGGACCCAATAATTGTGTACTTAGGTTTCGGATAGTAGTTATGTAGCTTAGTATTTGGGAGAGTATATGATTATTAGCTACTTGGACCCTTCGGGTTTGGGATTTGTGAAGCTTGCAAACAGTTGGAAGACTCAAAGGCCAGGTATTAAGGGTTACGGCTACACGGTGTCTTACTACACGAGCGTGTTTAAGGGATGTAGGAGTCCCTTGGAAGCCTAAAACGGCAGACACCGCGTGTATAATGCAACTACAACCCAAGTATAACTCTGGTAAACTACAGCCGCCGTACAAATCCATGCCTTTAATACCGCTGTAAGCACGAACTCAACAGCCACGAAAGCAGGCCATGGCTGGTTTAGTCAGCAGCTTCGTTGTGAACGAGCTGGCGGACAGTAGCAATTGTGCATCTCGGCTGCGGGTGGCGGGTTCTTACAGTCTTAGCATTCTTCTTGGGGTTTAAGGGGTTCTTTGAGGGTTTCTTAGTCTTTCAAGGCTCTATAAGGCTGGTTGCAGTTTCTCAGTTTGGGGTTTCCGAGATTGGGGTTCAGGCTTCGGGATTTAGCTAGGGCAACCCTAAGCGCCGGGTTTCCGAACCCCTATAAACCCTACGCTCTTGGTTTGTGGATCTACAGTCCTGGCAGTCCTCTGAAACATGAGAGGGGCCCAAACCCATGAAGCCCTAAAACCTCTTTCAACCCTAAAACCCTCAAACACTAAGCCAGCTTCGAACCTTACCCCAAACCCTAAATCCTCAAAAAATGCCCTTAACCCTAGGATGCCCAGTAGTACCCTTATTCCCTTTTTGTAGTCCTAGGTTCCTTATAAAGTTACCCAATACCAAAAAGAGAGGCCTTCTTATTCTTAGGTTACTGGGTATCCTAGAACCCCAAACCCCAAATCCTCAAAAAGTCCTCAAGAGGGCCTGTTGGCTGGGCTCTTCATGACCATCAGCAACGTGGCGAATCCCATGGGCTTGCTCCTGGGAAACCAGCTATTTGGGTGCCCTGTCGGTTAAGAAGTACCCGAAACCAGCTATTTGGGTTAAAAAGTGGGCCTTCGCAAGTAGATTAGGGCTACGGCAGTTTTGGTTTTGTGTTTATTTTCGGGTTTCGGGCGAAAGGCGAGGGTTTGGCTGTGTCGAAGCTGCAGGTTGTTCACACCATCGCTCGCAGAGCGGCAAAACTACGTGGAGGCATCCCGTTAACAGGGCCTATGGCTATAGCATGGTTTCACATGTCGAAACATGCTCTTCTCTCTCTCTCTCTCTCTCTCTCTCTCTCTTTCTCCCCATATGCCTGTGTATGTATGTACATGTATATGTAAATAAATATGTACATATACATACATACATATATATATATATATATATATACATACATATATATATACACATATTTATGTTTTTTATGTTTTTTTATGTACATCTGTGCTATACACATCCAGTTAGTGTATCTATATGTAGTCTTAATGTTTCGGGTATGAGGGTTTGGGGTGAAGGGTGTCATTCTTCAGTTTATGTGTTTTCGGATTGAAGCTTCAAGCTAGCAGGGACCTGGATGAAGAGCTTCTAAACAGATTTTCAGGAGCAGGGTTGAGGGCTTGAAGGATAGGGTCTGATGGGCTTCAAACTCGGGAAGATATGTTTTTTGCATTACTTCAGGGATCCACAACCCTACCTAGAGGCTCCATAGTAGTTCCTTTTTGGGGTTCATATTTAGAATCCTATAAGGTAATCCCAAAAAGGAACCACTATGGAGCCTATGGGTGAACCCTAGACTGAGCAGGATGCGCCATCCTTCCGCCAGACGGTGGCTTGGTCTTACGTCCTGTCCCGCGGCTGACAGATCGAGTTGGGCAACAGAGTCTATGAACAAGAACAGTAATAGTCATACTGGAGTAATGGTAATATAGTAGCAATGGTAATGTCCGGGAACAGCAATAGAAATTAATAGTATTGTTCGTTCAGGGGTTTGGGTGGAATGACCTGCTGCATAAGCATGGCCAATGGCCGGAATCATGCAGGAAGCACGACTCTTCAAGAACAGCATCCCCACCTGCATGAAGGCCTCACATCACTACGAAGCCACCAAATTGCTCACCAAAGCACAAATCTAGCCATGCCTCTTGGTTCTGTGGGATCTTCAGAGAAAATACAGGACTCAGTAATTATGCACCCTAAGTACTAGTTACCAGGATCCTTATGATCAAGAGAGTCATCATTTGAAGTCTTGCCGACTCTTAAGGCTCATTTCTTGGAACTCAGGTTTACGCTAGTAGCCATGCAGGTGAGATGATTAGGTACCTGGACCCTTAGGGCCCTGCACCCTACACCCTACCTAGACCCTCCACTTTCCCTCTATTATACACCAACTACCCACTGATAAGCACCACAGGGACTAGCCCCTCTAAGCCCTACCATAGGGGCCTAAATAATCACCAATACTAGTTTGAGGGTTCCTTATTATACTTATAGTCTAAAGGGGCCCTAAACCCTATTCCAATTATGAAGGCCCGTAGAAAACAAAAACACAACTACATCCCTGAAGATTAAAAGGCAGGGTTTCGGGATTCGGGGGCCCCTTGAGGAGTTAATGCTTTACAGGCGTTTGTATGGCGTCTCTTGCCAGCCGAGGGGTTTCCGTTTAGGCTCTTGTTGCAAAGCCCTCCATTCCAAAAACATAAGCCACGGTTTAGGGTTTAGGGTTTTCGGGTTTAGGGTTTAGGGTCATAGTAAAGGTAGCTTTTAAGGCCCCCCCAGCTGGGACTCAGACCTTTTCCTCCCGGCAAATCCTCCGAAAATACCTCGGCACCCCCCCCCCCCACCCCGCCCAGGTATGCCCAACGCACCTCTTAAACCCGAGAATAGTATGATATCTCTTGTGTTCCTATACATTAAGTAGGGCTTCGTACTTAAAGGCTAGGGTTTAGGGTTTAGGGTTTAGGGGTTTAGGGGAGGTTGTAGGGTTGAAGTGTTTTGGGCTTAGTTCTGTTTAGGGGTTTAGGGGTTTCAGGTTCCGGTACGTCACATGGTTTCAAGGCCTTCGGGTTTAGGTAGGGTACTTGGTTGACACGCGTTGGGCTTAGTTCTCTTTAGGGCTTTAAGAACTTTAAGGTTTAAGGTTTCGGTAAGGTTCAGGGTTTAAGCTTTCAGGCTAAGTTCTCCTTGGGGTTTTGGTAGGATTCAGTGTTTTAGAGGTTTAGGGGTTCGTCAGCCGCAAGACTTACACCTCCAGTTTTAGAGGGTTTAGGGTTTAGGGCATCAGGACCTACACCTTCTCCATAGTGCCGCTCTTCCTCCTGCCTTTGCTTCCGCGCCAGAAGAGCAACGCGCAGGAACGCAAGTGACTCGGCGCCGAGTTCAACTGGTTCTAGGGTTTAGAGTTTAGGATTGTCTGTAGAAGTATGGGGTTTAGGGGGACTTGGGGCCTTCATACTCATACTGTAGTTTTCATTAGGTTGTACAAGCTCTTCGTTACATGGTTCCGTAGGGTTCAATCGAGTTTCAATCCACGGGCCTGTTTCCTCACAGAACTCGACTATCATCTTCGCCAAAACCATATTGTTACTTCTACTAGGCCCATGTACTCGGTATTTACCAGCGCCCTGTGGTAGTTCCCTTAAAGAGGGTGCTTGGGGGAACAATCGAGGCAGTCGGGGATTCTAGGCAGGGCTTCCAGGAGACCAATTGAAGTGAGCCGAGGCGAGAATGGTCGCAGAAGTCTTTCTTCGCGGTGGTGGCAGCGATTGCACCTCGCTGGGCAGCAAGGGTCAACATCTCAAGTTTGGTTGGCTTTGAGTACTGCACTCCATGGCACCTCGATGATTAGAAATCCTACATCCTAAACCCTAAGCCGCGAACGCGAAACCAGTGTGCTCGCGGAAGACTATAAAGGGCTACGAAGCTACACAAACACAAACCTAAACGCCTAAGCCCTAAACCTTACACCTTTACTTTTCAGCGTGATCCTTCATCGGGAACGCGAGAAGCAGGGTTCCTGTAGCAGGGGGTTTCTGAGCATCATGTGTCCGTTTTGCGGTACCTGGAGACTTGATGTGACAGTCTCCTATTCTCGCTGCAGCTCCCGGAAACGACCGACCGGGTGGAGCAGGTGTCCTAGAAGTTTCGACACCGCACTTCATTCAAAGAACACCGCTTAAGTCAGTTTTTGGGCGCTTCGGGAACAAGTTCCGAGCCTCACCGCTTCAGCTTAAAGGCGGGCTGTATCTTGGAGCCCCTGACTTTCCCAACTATCGCAGCACCTTACTGCCCATCTCCATCTCAACCTGCAGCCTTGCAACATCTGTATTGCACCCACAAACTCGCGTTCGGTTTCGGCATTGCTGCGAAGCACCAGGGCTTAAGGATGTTTCAGAGCCCGAGAGCTCGAAGAGTATGTAGCCGTGGTTGGTTCCATGATATTTGGACATGTCTGACATGTTTGTCGGCTCTACTTTGGGCCTCGTGAAAACCTATACGTCGTGATGAACGGATTCAGTAAATTAGCTTTTGCATTGCCTTTGGGCAATATAATTGTAGAGATAACCCGACTGGTCATGCTCTATCAAGCATAGTAACTGTCTACTGTTGTGGCCTGGTCCAAGCGTTAACTCATAACAACTATGGGCTTTGTGCCACAGGAAGTTGGCATCATCTCTTTCGCCGACTGTTACCCTGCCAGACCCTGAACGATCAGCCAAAGCGCCTCCTAAGCGAAATTAGCCCTGAGCAAAGCTCCCAGCAAGGTGTTGGGCATATCGCTTCTCTACACCTTGGTGGGCGACTTCTTCGTGCTGGCGTCATGGCTGCCTTGGACTTCCGTAGTTTGTGCGTTGCTTCTTTCGTGCACGAAGAAGCGGTAGCCGCAGCAACGCTTGCTGCTGCAAGGAAAGCAGGAGCAAGACCGGCATTAGTCATGCTTAAGAGGAAGTAGTGATAACAGCAGCACCGACAACACCAACACATCAACATTCACAGCGACAGCCACAACGGCAACCACATCAACAATGAAAGCGAGGAAAGCCATAATGACAAAAACTAACTTGGCAATAACACCACCGCCACCACGACCACCACCAACAACAGCAGCAACAGCAACATCAGCAGCAACAGCAACAGAAACAACAGCAACAGCAGCAGCAGCAGCAGCAGGAATAGCAACAATCAGCAAAAATATTCATGCTGGAAGTGATAGTAACAATTTGGATGAAGTACCAGTATCTTTGTCCACAAGAGCAGCAGCAATAATACTCCTACGAGGATCCGGACCTGGTCTGCGCCCGCTTCGTGGGCGGACCTGGCTGCAACCTGGCGAAACAACTGTCTGACCCGATTCAGGACTGAGGTTCCTGATCAAGGAGCCAGAGTAAGCCCTTATTCCCTGATTTTAGGGTTTAGGTTCCCTTATAACCCCCGTTAAACCAAAAAGGGCACCCTTTTTATTCCGAGGTTACTTTCAGGTCAAGTGAGTAGGGATTAAGGGAAATAGGGTTTAGGTTACTGACCCGATTCAGGACTGAGGGTCCTGATCTTGTTTTGGTGTAGTGCTTATATTTGAGCTGCTTAGCGCTTCGAGTTAGAGCCTTCGCTGGCAAAGTATGCGCAGCCGGGCGATCTACTAATATTCTTGTAGCATGTGAAGTCGGGTGGGCTGTTTGCTAAGCCTGATACCTTGTGCAGTAAGCAGAGGTCGGAGTAATCAAATGCCATGACGATGCCTTCGGATTCTGTGTTGCAACTCTATATATTATGTTAAGATGTACCCCCCCAAAAAAAACCTACCTTAGATGACGACTCAGATGGGAGCATCAGGACTTCAGTCAAAGGAGTCGGAACTGTAGAGATGAATTCGTTTCCTTTTTTATTAATCATGCGACGTGAGCTCTTTGGCGTGGGGCAGGATCTGGAGGCTCTGCATGACTGCAGCAATTTTTGAAGGTCTCTGGCATCATTGACTCGGTGAGACGGAGAAGGAGAAGTCGGAGTAGTAGTAGTAGTAGTAGTAGTAGTAGTAGTAGTAGTAGTAGTAGTAGTAGTAGTAGTAGTAGTAGTAGTAGTAGTAGTAGTACTGTAGTAGTAGTAGTAGTAGTAGTAGTAGTAGTAGTAGTAGTAGTTGTAGTAGTTGTAGTAGTAGTAGTAGTTGTTGTTGTTGTTGTAGTAGTAGTAGCAGCAGTAGCACTAGGAGTAGTAGGAGTAGTAGTAGTAGTAGTAGTAGTAGCTGCAGTAGCACTAGGAGTAGTAGGAGTAGTAGTAGTAGTAGTAGTAGTAGTAGAAGTAGTAGGAGTAGGAGTAGGAGTAGGACTAGGAGTAGGAGTAGGAGTAGGAGTAGGAGTAGAAGTAGTAGTAGTAGTAGTAGTAGTAGTAGTAGTAGTAGTAGTAGTAGTAGTAGTAGTAGTAGTAGTAGTAGTAGTAGTAGTAGTATTAGCAGTAGTCGGCGTCGTAGTAGTAGTAGTAGCAGTAGTAGTAGCAGTAGCACTAGGAGTAGTAGGAGTAGTAGGAGGAGGAGTAGCAGTAGCAGTAGTAGTAGTCGTCGTCGTAGTGGTAGGCAGCAGCAGTGGCCGTAGCAGCCGCTGCCTGTGCGCCTCGTTTCGGCGACTTCCTGTCACCATGCCCCACTTCTCTCGTTGCAGAGAATGCAAGGCCGAGGTTGTAAGGTCTCGAAGACCAGGCGCTGCAAAGGTAACGGAAGAGTTTATATAGTAGAAATGGGAAAGTTTAACCTTTTATGTTTGTGGCTTATTGGGGAAGTAAGACAATGCTTGTCGCCCGTTGGAAGGAAACCTTGCCTTCTTCGTGACCTGCCTCTTTAAGTTTAGTTGTAGTCCGCAAAGTATCCGAGATGCCTCGACACCTCATGGCCTTGTTTGTAAAGATGGCCTGATGGACAGGATCTCGGATTCAGCTTCCGTACAGGTCGGCCTGACTCAACGAGTCAGTCGAGTTGGCTGGATGCACATCACCCGAAGGGTCCATGTCATTACCCAAATGGTATATACTTTGGGCCCAATGGACCTAGGGAGTACTTCAAGGCCAGAGTATATGCTATTTGGGCACATGGACCCTTCGCGTCGAAGGCCACCCTCTTCGGGCTTAGAGCAGACAGGTTACAGAGCGAGTTTTCAAGTGGACCACTGGCATGTTGCTAACCGCATGGGGTGCCAGCGGGGCTGTAATCTGTCGTCCCCAGGGCTACACCCCCCTACCCATAATCCTCCATACAGCCCCCTACCCAGAGGCTCCATAGTAGTTCCTCTTTGGGATCTCCTTATAGGAGTCTAAATATGAACCCTAAAAAGGAACTACTATGGAGCCTCTAGGTAGACCCTAAGCCCTAAAACCTTACAGCCCCCTGAAGCTCCACCGTGCTTCTTGAAAGCGAGAAGCCCGTCGGATCTGAAAGGGGCAACATGCCTGCACCTAGCTGCTCGTTTTCTATGCTGCGAGTCTCGCAGAGACCCTGAAATGCTGCGTGCCAGGTCTCCGAAGTTGTATCCGGACAATCAAGCCAAAGAGGGTACCTGACCAAGAAACTCTGGGTTATATCTTTCCCCGAAACAAGCAGCACTGTTCCTTAACCGGGTCCGCACATTCATGAGGCCGCGTGTACTAAGTAATGTCCTGATGACCTGCTACTCTTGGGATCGTCTTTTGGAGCCGGAACAGGGGGGTCTAGGCCTGAGGGTTTTGGAGGGTTCAGGGCTTCGGGGCTGAGCGTGTTTGCTGGAAGGTTCAAGGTTTAGGGCTTTTGCAAGCATCAAAGGTTGTGCTATGCATATACATATATATATATATATACACATACATATATTCATATATACACATGTATGTATATGTATACGTGTATGTATATGTAAACTCCCCTCTATTACACCCCAAATACCCACTATGAAGGACGGCTACATTAAACGGCCCTTGGCGGGGTCCTACTGCTGATGATATAAATCCTGCATTACCCTTAATAAGGAATATACCATAATTTCTATAGTTCAGGGTCCTTAAGGTAATGCAGGATTTGTATCATCAACTAACCGTTGATATTGGAGGAGCTGAGGAGCCAGGGATGATGATAATCCCTATTAAATAAGGAGCTAACGAGCCAAGGGAACCCCCAAAACCACTAGTTAGTCAACCGTAGCGAAGCCTCCAGGACAAGCAGGGCCGCCCCGCGCGCCCCAGCGCCAAGATCTCGGAGGCTTTTGAGCGCAACAAGACAACGCAGAGGCCTCAGCTATCCGCAGTTTTTTTAATAATATACCTATAGTCTCCATTGTAGTTCCTTTTTGGGGTTACCTTTTAGGATCCCTAATATAGAATTGGTTAAACCAAAAAAAGGAACTACAATGGAGACTATGGTAGGGTTGACGGCTATCCTCCTAGGATGCCCAGTAGCATCCTTATTCCGTGTATGTAGTCCTAGGTTCCTTATAAAGTTACCTAATACCGAAAAGGGAGCCCTTTTTATTCCTAGGTTAGGGCATCCTAGCCTCAGTTTGGGGTTTCGAGGCGTAAGCTTCATGATTGGGGTTTAGGGGGTTTATAGGGGTTGGGAGTTAGGGCTTCGGGTTTTGGGGGCTTAGTTCATTGACTCAGGGCTCAGCGGGCAAGGTTTTGGGGCTTGCACCGGGATTCTAGGGGCTCTTGAGGTTTTGTAGTGACTTGAGCTTTTAGATCTGCAGTGTCTTTTGCAGGTTTACCTAGGGGCTTCATATAGTAGTTCGTTTTGGGGGTTCATATTTAGAGTCCTATAAGGTAATCCCAAAAAGGAACTACTGTGGAGCCTATGGGTATGAAATCTTCAGAAGGGCCTTGATGCTGGGAATCGATAGGGTGTTTGTAGTTTTATGAGGTCTTGCTAGGGTTTTTGCATGGACTCTACAGGGCTTTCGTAGTTCTATTGATTGTGGGATGCCACGTGAGAAATTGCGCCTCGCTTGGGATCGGTCTAATGCTCTAAACTACCAAAGGTACGCATTTCAGATTTTTAGAAAGGGCACCGGATGTATGATGATATACGGTAGTCCTGCGCCCCAAAGCTCAACTCTAGAGACTCTAGAGCAATGTTTTTCAAAGAAGTCGTAAATCCTCTATACAGCTAGGCAGACTGACCTTCGGAGTGCCTCAATCTCCTGTCCTCCTGGAAGTTAGCGGATTTCGGGTTGTCGTGTGTGGTGGAGTTTGGCGGAGAGTTGGATATCGGGGTTTAGGGTGTCCCGAGATGTAGAGTGTTGAGAGATTTCGGGTCTTGCAGCTTAGGTTGGGCTTTGCTGCTTAAAGTTGCCTCCACTTGAAGGCTAATTAAGTTCCTGCTCCCTTGCTCCAATGTGCTCGTTTGCGGCCACAAACTAGTGCATTGACCATAAAGTAGTTCCTATACAGGTACTTTGAGGCCAACGAGTTACTTGCAATAAGTGGTGTGTCGGAGACAAAACTGCCACAGCCATCAATATCCTTGGGCACCGATAGCTCTAGCCCACGTCCTTCCATGAACCTGTAAGAGTACCACCCTATAGCCCGAGGAAGCTTCGCAGAACCTTGTAGACGGTACCAGAACCGCAGCACAGTCATATGTGACTCATGGCATAGCTTGCAAGGTTCAAGGGGGCCCAGTTCGGGCTTATCCTCTGAGTGGCAGGTAGAGCACGGAGAGACCTTTGCAGTCACAGAAACAGCGGACAGTGCAGCAAAACGTGCAGACTTAGAAGTCGTGAAATTCTGTGCTCAGCTTTTTTGCTCCAGGGTGGAGGAGAAGCCAGGCAATCAAACCTATACCCAGAAACTTGAACATCTTTCGTAGGCCATTATTTGCCCAGCGCGCAGAAGTCGACTCTGCCCTATCGGGTGGCGCTCCCTGCAAAAATAGAGTGCAACTGTTCAGGGATTGGCAGACATGAAGTGCAATAGGGGGGGACCTTGAATGCTGACCGATTATGAACCTGGAGTTACCCTAAGGGTCCAAGTAGTTACTATTTATGGTTTTTGGTACCTAAAAAGGCCCTAAAGTCCTCTAACAGGGAGTACTTGGACCCTCAGGGTTAGGGTTCAGCACGTGGGTCTTGATGAGTTTGACTATGTTTACGCACCATGGCGTACCTGTATTCTCCACTGGCTTGTAAATACATATTTGAACTGTTTAGGATCCTATTAATACGGTATCTTCAAAAGGGAACTAATTGGAGACTATAAATAGTTCTTGTGCCCGAGAAGCCATCCACCAAATGTACGCTTAGGGTTTACCTTAACCCCAAATAGCTTATTTTTTTAAGGACTTCTGGAAGGAAGTCAGAGTCATAATAAGGAACTTTGGAAAGCCCAGAGGGTCCAAGTATTCCCTATTAGAGGACTTTAGGGCCTTTTGAGGTACCAAAAACCATAAATAGTAACTACTTGGACCCTTAGGGAAGGTGTTTAATTACAGGCTGAGCGTAGGGTCCAGCCCTTTCACCCCTGATCGACCTTTTGCACCTTCCCTGCGAAAGTTCTTCTTCGCGTCATGTGCGATGGATGCTCAAGGAATTCAGATCTACACGGGTACCCTAGACCGCCCCAAACCCTCATCCGTCAGGGGGCTAGAATTAGTTTGGGCTTTGGGGTTGCTTCGGGATCTGCGAGTGTCTTGTGCGCATTAGGATGAAAAGGTTCAGAGTTCCGGGTTCTAGGATCTACGGAGGGGTGAGTTTAGGCTAACAGGCAGGGTCTGAGCAACTTATGCTTAGCGGGGTGTAGCTCCCTAAAGCCCTAAACCCTAAACCCCGAGCCTAACCCTACGCCATTCTAAACCCCCAACCCTGAACACTAAACCCCAAACTCCCAAAGTGTCACCTTTGAGCCCCTTCCACTGTACCACTGCATGACAGCGGCCTGGCCTTCGCAAGCAGCTGCAGAGCTGCGCATTTAAAAGGAGTCTATAGGGTTTAAGGACTTTGGATTTTGGAGGCTTTAGGGGTTTTTAGGGGTTTTAGATGTTAGGGATTCTAGGGTCTAGGAGTGTTAGGCTGTAGTGATTTGCACGGTTTAGGGGTTTAGTAGTTTAGGGTGTCTAGGGGTCGGCCGACAGTAACATGACAGCAGCACAGGGGTTTCGATATGCTTGCTTCACAAACTTCCAGAGGTACGTAAAACAGAAACGAATCCCCGGAGAGGTCCAGTGGCAGGTTCTTCCAGGTTTTTGCGGTGGGCTGCTTGTGATAAGACATGTCTTTCCAAGAGTTGAGTTTAGGGCTTAGGGTTGGGGTTCAGGGCTTTTCCAGCTTAATCGATAGGTCATGAGCTGATGCGAAGAGCATCAATCCTGTTCCCTCGGTCATGCGATAGGCCCTTAACAAACCGTAAGCCTCCGTTCATCCCTCTCAGAATCCTACAAAACCCGTACAAAACCCTTGACATGCCAAACCTCAAGCCTTACGAATCCCTTTTAGAACCCTAAACCCTTATAAACCCTAAACCCCTAAACCCGACTCCCTCTTACTTTTGGAACCCTAAACCCTAAACCCCTAAACCTCCCTTTTAGAATCGCTCCTAAACCGGCCCGCAAAAAAAAACACCTATATATATATATATATATAAACCTTAAACCCTAAACCTCTTAACCCGAATCCCCTGTAGATCCGCTCCTAAACCCTTACACGAACTGGAAGGCCGGAACAAAGAGGACCAGCCGACGGTCGTCTTGGGCTCCTTGCCACCCAGTAAGTCGCTTTGCGCGCAATGCTGGCAAGCTGGCCACTGGCGGAAGAACTGTCCAGCAGGAAATCTTCAGCACGCGATGTTTGAACCTATGCTTTGCATCTTGCAGAAGGAAAAGCATACTCGGAAGCTTTTTCCCCTCAGATGTATCACAATGCCTGGGATCTTGGAGACCATTCCTCCAAGTGCCGCGGCTTCAGGAGTACTAGTCCAGCCTCACTGACCGACACGGTGATTCCTGAAATGACGTGGCGAGGCCCTGTTGCCAAGAAGACAAGCCCCGGCAAGCGTGCCCTCCTTGCATGTTAACTCAGGTATCACACAGTGTCATTTCAACCTTCAACCTCTGTAGGAGACTCCATCCCCCCCTGAGCCGAAGCCCCTTCACCGCCCGAGGATATAAGAATGGATGGAACCTCCAAAGTCCCTTAGGGCTTTAGGCCTTAGGGTTTAGGGCTTTAAGGTTTAGGGATTAGTGTTTAAGATCCGAAGCATCCACGGCTCTTCTATGAACCCAAAGACGAAAGCCTTCAAGGAACCTGCATAGGAATACTTCGAGGGAAGCCACAAAGGAACCTTTTGAGGAGCCCTTCTGGAACCTTGAAAGGGGTCCCCCCAAAATAACACCGTAACATTGACAGGGGCTCTACCCTAAACCTTCACTTAGGGGTACTTAGAAAGCAATTTTAATTTTTGGTTATTATAATCCCTAAGAAACAGCTAAAATTATAAGTTTTGCTAGGGTTCTAAGTTCAGTGTAGTTCAAGGGGAACGCTTCTGGGATCGCCTTCAGGACGAATGGAGGAAGGCGAGGACGAGGTGATAAGAGTGCGGCACGAGTTCGAGGTGGGGCGGCCCTTGGGGAAGATTCGCCAAGAAAGGCGTACACTGTGTTAATGTTCGTGTCAAGGGGCTGGGGTAGGGCTTTCATGTCGTGGCCTTATCGTGTTACTGGTTGAAATAGCTGATTGTTAGAGTTTTTTAATTCTGTTGAGCTTCATGGGGTGTCAGTTGTTGCGGCTTTCAGGATTGAGCTGCGAGGGTTCAGATCTTTGGGATTTGGGCCCTAATGGAATTGCCCGACGAACCCTTAAGGACCCGCTCTTGTGGTTGGAGTCTTCGGGTTCATGGTTGGGGGTTCCGGGTTCATTTGCATGGGTTGGACGGGGGAGGGTAAGGCGTTCGCCTAGGCTCCCAACTGGAGTGCCAGTCTTTCGGTGACCTAACCTCTCAATTGCTTCGTCGTTTCCGACTTGCCTGTGCTAAATATCATCCTTGGGTATCTTTGAAAGTGAGCTCGAAAGTGACCTTATCCGAAGCAGCTCCAAGCTCCGAACTTCCAAACTGGTGGTTTAGGGCTTAAACGTTTTGGGGTTTCAAGGTTTAAGGGTTTTAGGATTCAAGAGTGTATGTAGGGTTTAAGAGTTCAAGGGTTTCGGGCTAAGAGCTTGCGGTCTCGTTATAATGTTTCTGCTTCACGCCTCCATTTTAGTGGGAAGGGACCGTGACTTACATTGGCGCAGCACGCTGAAGACAACGCATTTACGCCGAAAGCACCAGATCAGGCATGGCCCTATTTTAGGGTCGTAAGTAATTACTAAAACTATTTTGGGAGTCTCTTCTTATGATTATAATATATGAGGATAAGATATCACAGATCCTTATTCTACGAATTCAGGCCCCGATCCCTTTTTGGAACCCTTAAATCAGCCCGTACGCAGAGCCCTTCAAAGAAACCCTATTCCAATCATCAAGGCCCCTATACTATACCAGCCCACGACGTGAGGCCCTACTTGCTGGCCTCTACACCCTAACCCGAAATCCCTAACCCCTAAACCTTAATCCCGAAACCCTGAAACCTAACCCCTAATCCCAAAAGCCCTAAACCCTCAACCCTAACCCATAATCCATAACCCTAAGCCCTCAGCCCTAAACCCCTAACCGTAATCCCTAAACCCCTAAACCCCTAATCCCTAAACCCTAAACCTTAAACCCGTAATCCTTAAACCCTAAACCCCTAATCCCCAAACCCTGAACCCCTAAACCCCTAACCCCTAAACCCCTAATCCCTAACCCCTAAACCCCAAACCCTAAACCCCTAAACCCTTAATCCCTAAACCCTAAACCTTAAACCCGTAATCCTTAAACCCTAAACCCCTAAACCCTCCGCTCTAAACCCCTAATCCCTAACCCCTAAACCCCAAACCCTAAACCCCTGAACCCTAAACCTTAAACACCTAAGCCCTAAACCCGTAGTCCTTAAACCCTAAACCCCTAAACCCGTAATCCCTAAACCCGTAAGCCCTAAACTGAGGCCCTCCTCGCTGACCCCGATGCCTTGCGTGCCACGGGCCGGGAGCTTCTAGAAGCTCTCGCTTCCCAAGGTGGCTGGGGGTTTCACTTTCCTTTGGGGGTTCCTAGGGTTCCTTTTAGAAGGGTCTATAAGGGTTACTACAAGCTTCTATAGGGTTCCGTTAAAGGGCTCTACAAGGGCTACTATAAGGTTCTATGAGACTTCCTTTAAAAAAAGGGCTCTATAAGGAATACTACAAGGTCCTAGGGTTCCTTTAAAGGGTCTATAGGGGTTACTATAAGGTCCTAGGGTTCCTTTAAAAGGGGATCTGTAAGGCTACTATAATGTATATAGCGGTTTCAACAAATGAGGGCTCCTTTAAAGGGATCTAGAAGGGTTCCTCGAAGGCTTCCTAAGGGATCTATAGTTTTTGTTTTTTTTTGAGGGGGGTAGGGCTTGGGGCTTGCATGGGGTTCAGGGTCTCTGGGGGTTAGGGTGAGGGATTTGGGCTTGAGAGTTCAGGTTTTTTTTGTTTGTCTGTGTGTGTGTGGGGGGCGGGGGGTGAGGTTTGTGGTGGTTTCTATGTGATTATGCATGTAGAGTTGAGGGAGTCGGAATAGGGCGCTGTAGGCGTATGCAATATGGGTGGTTGTCAAAACTATGGTCCCCCTTTTGGGTCATAATATAGTACGGCACATCTTATTTAGGGTACCCAAAAAGGGGCCATAATTTTGACAACCACCCATATTGCTGCATGTGGTATAGGAGATCTAAAAGGTTGAATGCGCGCCGAAGGACGCCATAACCTTAAGGCTCAACGGTTTAGCCTAAGCCCAACTTCCCTAGACCTGAATCATTAAACCCCAGGAGGAGACCCGAAATCCCCAACCCCGTATCAATTATCAATCAAACTCTGTAACCCGTAAACCCTTAATCCCTTAGCCCTAAGTCCCTAAACCCTAAATCCCCAAAGCCCTGTAATCCCTGAATCCCCAAAGGTGCGAGCAACCGGTATAATAGGAATATAATAGGGCCCTAATATAATCCTTATAGTCACTATTACAGGGTGGGGGCAGCTTCTAAAATATGCCCTAAACCCTAAACCCTAAACCCTGAATCCCCAAAGGTGCCAGCAACCCGGTGCCTTTGATCTTGGGCTGCCTTCTCTCCCGGGCTGCGAGCGCCGGGGTTTCCGTGGACGAGGAGGCGGCTCACGGTTTAGGGGTTAGGGTTTAGGGACTTCGCAGAGTTTGGGGGTTTTGTTGGGGATTTTGGGTTTAGGGATTAGGGGTTTATAGGGTTTATAAAGAGGTTTAGGGATTAGGGATCAGTTTTGGATGTAGGGTTTAGGGTTATGGTCTGGGGCCTTTGGGGTTTAGGGTGCAAAGGGTTTAGGGGGTTGAGGGTTCAACGTTTGGGCTTGAGGGTCCGGGGCCTGGGGTTTGGGAAATCAGGGCTTTAGGGTTGGGTACAGGGCCTGGTTTAGGGCTTAGTTTGGGTTTCAGGGTTAGGGTTCGTTCCGTCACCGTTTCTGTTCGTTGATCTTCGACAGACAGCAAGAGCTCCTGCACACTTGGTTGTCTACGTTAGATCAGAGCATTGTGGGGATATAACATGGGGCTTTTATGGTGAATAAGAGTGTGCAAATCAATGCTTCGAAAGAGCAGTCAAACCTCGCCTCATCTGAATGGTGCTGAAGGGGGAGTGGGGGAGCTGGTCCCTACAATAGTCCCTATGTCATCCTTTCCTAGCAGTGCCTACATTCCCTTCTCCACTCTTCAGTAAGGTCATGCTTCATTTGATGTAAAACAGACGGCTTAACACAGAATCCTGAAGCCGAAACATCGAAGTATGACGCTCTCATCTAAAGTACGCTATTGATAACCATGAGGACACCCTTACATACAATGATGGCCGCTGGACGTAGCACTGCGTCTGCTTCAGCTCATGCAGTTTTAGGCGGACTGTGTTCTTCTAAGTACCATTTTGCCGGGGTCAGGTTTGCGGAGCTGGACACTACATCAAGCTTGGCAAGCTTGCTCCAAGAACCTCATTTACGCAGCTTGTCAAGGTCGCTGTAGAGTAAAACATGAGAAGCCACTCCCCGACCCTTGCTTGAAGGGTTTGCTAAGCTTCGTTCATCTACGTATACTTTAGAGAACACACCATACTTCAGAAGCCTGAATAATTGCCAATACTATTCCTTGGTGCTCCTAAGGCCCCATACCCTAAACCCTTATAGACTTATAGAAGCCCTCTAAATTAGTCTAATCATGAGTTACAAGAATGAGAAGGACCCTAAACCCGAAGCTTTAAACCCTAAGCACTACCCTATGTTTATGTGTCCAGGCGCTTCAAGTGGCCTGGCCGCAGGAGGAGCGCCGCGCTCTCCGAGCGAGGCTATCTGGCAAGGAGCCTCGGGGATTAGGGTTTAGGGGTTTAGGGGTTCAGGGATTAGGGTTTAGAGGTTTAGGGTGTAGGAGTTTCGGGGTTTAGGGGTTAGGGGTTTAGGGGTTTAGGGCGGGATTTGGTCAGAAGGGCAACCCTGGCAAGCCTACTGTTTTCGCATCCTCTTTTTTGAATGGTTTATTATTACATGTGTGTATGTATCTGCCTGTGTACCTATCTAATATCTACCTATCTCTCTATCTATCTACCTACCTACAATATGCTTTTTGTGTTTATTTATGCATGTATTTATTTGTTTGTTGGATTCGTTTTGCAGTCGTGTTTGTTTGCCTCTCCATACAAGGGTCGTCCTTTTGAGGGTTGCAGAACAGAGTAGCAGGGGCTTTGCCTGGCTATCTCTTGTATACAATCGGATCATGGGTGCCGCTTGACCCCAGAGGCCTAGATGATATAAACGGATGTCTCTGACTGAGCTGCATAGATCTCCGCATAATTCTCCAGCAGACAAGCGGCTTTCAAATAACTATATGTGGCATAACATACCCCACAGTCCGGGTGAATATGGCATCCTGGTTCGCTTTGCATCGCCCACACGTTCAGTCCGATCCACCCCAGAACCCTACTGAAGTCCTCAAGGCGCTATACAATATAGAAGTGGTTAAACCAAAAAAAGGAACTACAATGGAGACTATAGGTACATACTGCACCCGAACACCTGGAAAATCAGCCAGGACGATACCGAAGTCGACGGAGCCTTCTTCGAGGATTGGTGTTTTGGGCTTCAGTTATAGGATCCTTAAGGGGGGGTGGTTCAAGGGGGGAGGGTACTAGGGGGCTTTGGGGAACCTTAGGGAAGCTTAGGGAGTATTGGGGAATAATGGGGGTTACTAGGTTACCTACCCCCCTTGGACCACCCCCCCTTAAGGACATCCTAATTCAGGCTTCTAGAGATTATCAGGGTTCGGGGCCCCAGTCCAGGTTGCGAGTTTACATAGGGCCTTTAAAGGTGACATTGGCAGTGGTGCTGCTGCTGATACTGATGACGATATGATGGCTCCGGGACTTGAAAACATGAAGCCGGGTGTCTGTGTTTCAGCGTATGTAGTTTTAGGCACATGGCATCTTGCCTCTTCTTCTGGTCCATGGCTCTCCTCGACCGGTCTTCTTCGCAAGATGCTCGGGCTCAAAATTGGCCCAGCATGAACCAAGTGGTGCGTTTCGACGCCATGGCGGATGAACCCGAAGATCCCAATGTGAACCGAGATGAGCTGTTCCATATTGTGAGAGATGGCGACTATGTTGATGCCAAGAAGGCCTTAGCAAAGGCAGATATGGCTTGGCGGCATACAGCTCTGCAACAAAATTTCTTGTTCTTTATTGCGGCACGGCGCCGCCGGGGATCCGAATTATTAGCAAGGCAGTGCATCGAGATGGGTGTTAATCTAGAGGAAGTGGATGTGCACGGGCAGACGCCTCTGTTTTGGGCTGCAGCGCGCGGCAATTTGGTCATAGTGAAATTCTTGCTTAATCTGGGGTTTGAAGTGAACTTTCGCGACAAGGCCAGGAAGACTGCTCTCTTCTTTGCCATTGAGAAGAATCACATGGACGTGGTCGACTACCTGATCGAACGTTCTGCCTCCACATTGGTTCGGGCTTCCGACGGCAAGACACCACAGTTGATGCTAAAGGCATTGAATCACAAGGCCCCCAGCAGGAAAAGAGAGTGGGTGTCACCAACACCGAGTTCCACGTGTCCGGGCGCGGCAACACGGAGCCGTTTTGCCCAGTGGGAATGGGCCGGGGCCCAGGAGGAGACTGAGCCACTGATTGAAAAAAAGGAGGACAACGTGCTCGTGGAGAACGCGCAGTATCTCAGTTCACAAGCTAGTGCGGATGTCAAACTAACTGCTGCGCGAACCCGCAAGAACAAGATCACAAGAACAAAAACAAGCACAATAGCAAGATCGCAAGAACAGGAAGAGTAAGGAGAACACCACCAACAACAAAAAAGCACAATCAAAAAAATGCACCAACAGCAGCAACAACAGCGACAACCACAGCAACGACAACTAACAAAAGCAAGCAACACGACGACACCATCATCACCACCACTACTAACGACAGCAACAGAAACAGCAACGCGAACAATAACAAGAACAACGACGATAACAAGAACAGTAATAGCAACAGCAACAACAACATCAACAGCAACAGCATCAGCAACAGCCATAGCAACAGCAACAGCAACATCACCAACGCCACTAACAACACCAACATCACCAACACCACCACCACCACCACCACCACCACCACCACCACCACCACCACCACCACCACCACCACCACCAACAACAACAACAGCAACAACAACAACAACAACAACAACAACAACAACAACAACAACACAACCACCACCAACAACAACAATAACTTGGGGTGTTTGTGTGTGTGAATGTTTCTGGAAATCTTCTTCTAACTGGACAACTAAGGTACTACGTGTGTGCATCAGTGACCGGGTGTTCGAAGCGCCTCCGCCGCTCGGAACGGGAGTTTGTTGGAGATCATGCTCATCTCCATCAACAGGAGACCTGGTACAGCAACTTGACTCCTGAGAATTCTGCCGAGCTCGTGAACGTGAGCATGGGCGACGAAAAAGCACATGAGAATGTAATTGACGAGTTGGCGCAGGGATCACGGCCTAGCGCCTTCACGCTGGCAGCAGTGTCGCAACAGACTCGCACACTCGCTGGTTACGTGTATGCATCTTTCACGGACGAGACGTTGAAGATCGGCCAAGTGAAGGTGGACCGCCCCCATCAAGAACGGGGACTAGGCGGTCTGCTACTTAAAGCGGCCGAGAAGCGAGCACAGAACTTGGGAGCATCCATCTCGAAAGTCAAACTCTCGGTCCTCGAAACCAACAAAGGGGCTCAAAGATGCTATGCAAAGTCGGGGTTCAAGGTTACCACGACATACTCGTCAAGTTTTCCACCGTGCGCTTGCGAAGCTAAGCGAATCCCTTGCCACCATGAGAAGATCCGGTGGTACAACATGGAGAAAGCTTTGCCTGACAACACGGCCTGAAAAACAGGCTGCTTCCCGGTGAGGGTTGAGGGTTAGGCGCTCCCGGGATTCATGTGTGGCGGCTCAGGGTTTGGGCCTCGAGTTCAAGTGTTTTTCAGATGTCATTTGTTGGTCTGGGGGGTGCAGGTGTTGTTTTGCAATCTTTTGTTTAACTAGGATGCCCAGTAGTACCCTTATTCCCTTTTTGTAGTCCTAGGTTCCTTATAAAGTTACCCAATACCAAAAAGAGAGGCCTGTTTATTCTTAGGTTACTGGGTATCCTAGTTTAACTGTTTTCAGTAGATTGCGAGTGTGTAAGTGCCTCAGGGCGGAAGGTGGTTCTTTCGGTGTGATGGCTTCGCGGTAAATCCCTGAACCGATATTGAAAAATAGCTTCCAAGCTCATATAGCACCATCAACCTTCGTGAACCCTTAAACCCTGAAAGCTCTTCGAAGACCGCAACGCTATCCTTGAAAGCCCCAGTGAAGGACCAACAGCAAAGCCTCGAAACTAAACCCCCTAGACTTAGACTTCAATCTCAAGGCCCTACAGTCTCAAACCCTAAGCTCTAGACCCTTAAGGCCAACCCCTTCCAACCTAAACTCTCGAACACTAACCCAAATTAAACCCTAAACCCTGAACCCTATAGACCCAAACCCTACACTCTAAACCCTACCCTAAACTAAACCTGCCTACGTTCAGGCGCTCACGCGCTGCCTCAGCACCTTAGCAGCTGAGTGGATACACTTTGCACTTTTTGGGATAATATTACCCACTATAAATCCAAAAGTGTACACTTTTGGGGGGCTTATGGACTCCCCAGAGGGTCCAAGTACCCAAATAGCAGGGTTTCAGATCCCAAAATCCATACCCTGCATGGCTTTTGGACCTTGAAGCCCTACTATTTGGGTACTTGGACCCTTAGGGTTATGAACCCTAAACCCTAAACCCTAAACCGAAAGCCTTAGGGTTATGAACTCAGCAACTAAGGCACAGTCCTAGCCGCCTTGGGGGGGCGGCTTGGCCCCGCGACGGTCGAGGCCGCTGGGTCTCCTTTGGGCTTGGGTTCGGTAGGGCCCTGTAAGGGAACTTGTAGGGTTCCTTTAAGGGATCTATAATAAGGGTTCTATAAGGGTTTAGGGTAGAAGGGTCCATGTGCCCGAATAGTATATACTTTAGCCTTGAAGTACTCCCTATAAAGGTACATTGGGCCCGAAGTATATACTACCCAAATACATGAACCTTTTGGGGGAAGCTTATAGAAGACAGAATGACTTCTGCCGTAAGTGTCCAACTGGCTAAACCGGTCCACCGAAACCTAGCTATAGCTGGTACGACCCTCAAAGAAGTAGCCAAAGACGCAAAGTTGGGTGCAGGGTTCAGCGACTTTGCAGCCAAGTATAGCCTAAAGACCTAAAGTGCAGACCCTTGCGCATCTGAGTTCATACCTATAGTCTCCATTGTAGTTCCTTTTTTTGGTTTAACCAATTTCATATTAGGGATCCTAAAAGGTAACCCCAAAAAGGAACTACAATGGAGACTATAGGTAGATTCAGTTCAGTAGACGACACCCTTCTTGCATTACCCTATCAAGCTGCCATGCCATCCACCTGCATTTTGCAATTGTTTGCTATCCCAAGAGTGCTAAGCAAGAAATAGTCAGTAATCTATCAATCCCAAGCCTCAAACCCTTAATGGCGTCAAATGCCCAACAAGCCCTGAGACCTAGTATTCTGCAGGTTTTCGGGGTTCCTCCTGCAAAGCTTTCCCGAACCCTTAAACCGCTAAACCCCTAGCCCCTAAACCCCCCAACCCCTGAACCCTAAACCCCTAGACCCCTAAACCATAAACTTTGCCCGAACAGACTGCGAGGACGTGGCGTCTCTACTCGATGCGAGCACGCCACCACACTGGATCTCTGAGTGGATTGTCGAGGCCAGATGGGGTTTTCCGAGAATAAGGGGTACCTTAGCTTGGGGTCCTTATGATAAGGATCCTACTATTAAGGGTACTACATAAGGGTCTCCCTTTTTTCGGAAACTCCCAGATGGAGGTTGGGACTATGGCGGGTTCGCGGACTTGAACCCTACAGTGCACAGGCCTATAAATCCTAAACTCTAAATCCTAAGGATCCCCGAAACTCCTGAACTCCGAGTCGCAAAACCTTGCAGGCCCGTAGTACGGGGTGCAGGGACGGTTAGGGCCGTTGTGCGTGAATTTTATATGTAAAGACTCTATCAACCCTGTTCCTGCCAGCCCCAAACCCTAAACCTACACATAAGGACTCCTTTAAGGGATCTAGAATGGCTCCTTTAAGGAATCGATAAGGTACCATAAGGGTTTGGGGTTTAGGGTTTAGGGTAGGGTTACAGGAGAAGCCCAAAAGTTGGAAACCCAATAGCTTCAATCCTTAAGAGTATTGAGTGTATAGGGAATCCCAGCACTATTTGGCCTTGATCCGGTTTCCAACTTTATGGAGTTCACTGTATAGGGCCCTTAATAATTACCTAGGGTTCCCTTTAAAGGGATCCTTCAAGGGGTCTATAAGGGATCTTTAATCCTACTTAGAGGATCATGGGACTTAGTAAGTAAGGTTAAAGTCCCCTAATTGGGGTTATAGGTAGTTCTAAGATTTATAACCCTAGTTACTAAGTTCCATCAGCCTTTAAGTAGGGTCGTTTACTATGCTCGCAACCCTCAGTCGAAACCTATGACTGGGCTCTGAACTCTCGGCTGAAGAGCCGGGGCCTTGAAGAGAGGTTAGGGCTTTTGAAAAGGGCTCCTTAAAGGGATCTGTAAGGGGTTTTAGGGGTTTTGGGCCGGTTTTGGGGCTTCGTGGTTTTTGGGTTTGGGTTTTGGGGTTTAGGTTTAGGCGTTTGGGGTTTGGGGGGTTAGGAATGGAATGCAGGGATCAAGGGTGTAGGCTTCAGCTCCTTCCATCTAAAGATCCTGTTGGATGCCCTTTACACTGCTATCTATCTTCTTTCTTACGCCATATGCTTGCCCTTATAAGCTCCTCTTTCGGGTTTGGGTGTAGGCTCGGGGTTTAGGGTTGTGGGGTTATGTTTAGGGTTATCAAGCACTGTCTAGCCCACCAAGCAGGAAACCCTGGCGATGGATCCTGCCGCGACAGACACTTGGTTCATACTATAGGGGCCTAAAATCACCAATGCTATCTTGGCGGCTCCCTATTTTTGCTGTCGTCTAATCTACACCAAAACCCTATTCTAATTATCAAGGCCCCTGTATTAAAGCCGCTTAGGATTTTAGGGTTCAGGATTTCGACCATCGGGTTTAGGGTTAGCTGCTAGCTAGGATGCCCAGTAGTAACCTTATTCCCTTTTTGTAGTCCTAGGTTCCTTATAAAGTTACCCAATACCAAAAAGAGAGGCCTTTTTATTCTTAGGTTACTGGGTATCCTAGTTAGGGTTCAGCGTCTGGGGGTTTTGGGGGTTTTAGGGCTTTGGGACCTCCGGGGGCCGCAAGGGAATAAAAGTTTTCTATCATAGGCTTTAGGGATTTAGGCTTTAGAGGTTTAGGGTTTAAGGGTTTAGGGTTTTTGTGGTTTAGGGTTTAGGGGTTTAGGGTTGTTGAGGTTTAGGGTTTAGGGGTTTAGGGCTTCAAGTAGGGACGCGTCCTCTGGCCTGAGCTCTAAGAGCCCCATAAGCTCCGCCAGGCTACAGCTTACCAGGACCCCCCAAAGTTGCCGCTTAATATCATATTCTGGTATGACCACCAACCATATCTACTTTTGCATGTGTTACTGTACCCTAAACCCCCTAAACCTCTACACCCCTCCAGGAACCTTAATTAAAGGAACCCCTTAAATTAAGGGAACCCTAAACCCCAAACCCCTAAACCTCTGCTTCCTTTAGGTAGAGTTTAGGGTTGAGGAGACTTTGAGTAACAGCCCCTCTTCAGAGCTTGCATGATTTCCTCAGGGTGCGGTGGTTTTGTTCATAGAGGTCAGAGTTGCATGCCAATGATGCTGGCTCTTCAACTAGGAAAGCACCTTAGAAGCATTACAAAATGACTGGTCTCGGTTTCGTCGTATAAGTTTTCATTTACAGAGGTTGTGACAGGGTTCCATGCTTGCACAACCCACCAGAGTTCGCATATGACGACAGAGTACGGATGCAGTACGGTGCATCGTGCACAGGAGCCAGCATAATATCGGGGTCTGAATACTCAGAGGTCATGTCGCCTTATAGTCTCTTTAGCCAATGTAGCTATGACGGCATGCCGTGGCCGTCATTTTCGATTTGCGGTGTGCGAACCGTCGATCCAAACCTCCTGCTTTAGCTGCATCTTCTTGTCTGGTGAGAAAGCGCACTGGATACGTTTTCAACAAGAGCCCAATCGCACTTATGATGCCAAGATAGGTGCAACTGCAAGTTGCTTCAAGCAGATGATGACAACTTTGGCAACCAGCATCAGAGCAGATAGCCGTTGCTGGCATGACTATTGCGTTTGATTGACAATGACAGTGTCAGCCAAGGTTGCTAGTTCACGTATTGTGAACATGACTTATTGTGCTTCAACCACTGATGTTAGCAGTGTTAACATTTCAACATTCATGTGGGAAAAGCTCGTGATGATGATGATGATGATGATGATGATGATGTTGATTCTGATGATGGCGATCACGATTATGATGTTGACGATGGTGATGACTCATGATGCTGACATCCGTACTAGCAGGACCCATTATTGGCGCCAAGCAGCAACTTAGTAGTGTGTATCGTGAGTTCGAAGCCAAAGCTCTTGCTGCCAAGACAGCAGAGTCAGTGCATTCGACGGCTGATGACAAAGATGCATCCAAAGAGGTGCCCAGGGTCGGATTGGGAAAGTGGCTTTGTGTTTGCGGGTTTTGCTTCTTCGGCAACTGATCAGCTTTGTGTGTATACACGCATGCCGCATGCATCTCTGCACACATGTGCACACATAACTGCGTGCCTCCATGCACACAAAGTTATGCACACCCATGCGCAGCACATCTCCCCATGATACCTGCCTGCCTTCTTGTGCCCCCCCCCCCCCCCCCCCCCCCCCCCCCCCCCCCCCCCCCCCCCCCCCCCCACCCCCCCCCCCCACCCCCCACCCACCCCACCCCCCACCCCCCCTCCTCCCAAACAACTGAAACCCACAAGCCGCCCCCAACCCAAAGCCAACCGACCACCTTGAACTTCGACCGCATCCTAAATCCTTACAGCCCAACCATGAGCCCCGAACTCTCAAATTTTTGCCGCAGCATGTAACACATACACCCTCAACTCGAAGCATTGATTGACATGGATAAGGTAGAGGTCCGAATAAACAGTAGCTATGCATGTCCACTTAATTTCCCTATATAACTAAATCATAGCATACCCCGCCTCCCCTCGAACCTTATGCAAGTTACTAAGTGGGAGTTTCCGAATACAGGGGACCCGAATATGTCTAGGATCCTTATAATAAGGATCCCAAAATATGTACCCCTAATTTTTGGAAACCCCCAAATCTTTTTAAGGCCCCTAGAAAGGCCGCCGGAGCTGATCCTGATACTGCCGCGATGTTTTCTGTTGTCGTGGAGGCTCGGGCAGGATCAGTTTAGGGCTTTCTAACGTAGGGAGTAGGTCCAGGTTTCGCGGGTTTAGGGTTCAGAGTTTCAGTCTCGGGCCTACACGCTTTATCACATGGTGTTCGTTGGGTCTCTTCATATGTTCTATGAGTCTAATTAATTATAGAGGTTAGTTGACAGATGTAGCAGTTTTACTATATTATGGACAAGAGCAAGGTCGGACAGTATTATCGACAATATTCAAACAAACAGCACAACCGGCCTCACACGCCAAAGCCCCAAACGGCACAGCAAGGTTCCTTCGAACGGTCTGTGCCGTGCATCTCGGAGCTTTGATGGCCCTGTGGTCGTGGGGCTCGGCTTTGGGTGACCCACGACCATCTTTGAAGCGACCTCCCACACCCCCAAACCACATGGGTGGTTGTCAAAATTAGGGTCCCTGTTTTGGGTCCTTATTATCATACGGCACCTAATATGTAGGGCACCTAAAAAAGGGATCCTAATTTTGACAACCGCCCATATCTTTGTCAGCGAGTTCTTTTCCCATCCACTGCTGAAGCTCGGCACAGGAATCATCCGTCACGAGACCGCCACCTTTGGAGGCTGTCGAGGGTCCCTTTTCGAAGCGCATGGGCCCGGTTTTAGGGATCAGTAGGATTTGGGATTTTGGGAAGTCGGCTGATACTATGCCAGAGGTTGTACCAGGTGGGGTACTTATTATGGAAAGAGCACTTACGAGCGCAGAGCTTTCTGTGTGACCTGCCACGCACAAAACTATCGCCGCGCTGGAGTTGGAACAGCTAGCATGAGGGTTTGGGCCACGATCCGAAGGCTTAGGTTTCGAGTTTCAGGTATACCAGTTCGGGTTTTGGGGTTTTTGAACATTCAGGTTTAGCATTCAGATTGGTCGGGTTTCGCCAACACCTCCGAGATAGTAATCGACAGGCTGCTGTCGTTGAGTCGAGATCAGTTGCGGCGGCTCCTGCACTGCTTTTCATTGATGCACGAGTCGTGTCCGCAACGGCCGTGGCAAGTACAAGCCAGGGCAACTGCCGACTCAATCTCCGATAGTCGTCAAAACCAACATATTTCACATTCATCATAATGCCAACATGGTCACGACTACCATCTTACAAGCTGTCTCAGTAGTTCGAAGCGGAATCCCAAGACTCGGGCGGTACCCCGAAGCCAAACTGATTTCTTGTGCCTCGTGCCAGGACAGGATGCACAGCCCCCCCATCCAGGAGAAGCAGTCTCCTGTGATGGCAGAGGTGCAACACTGGATAATGACAGTTGTAATTGTATATAACATATGCACTTGTCTGCGAGTCTAGGTATGCATTCTTGTTGTTATGGCCTGGTATCATTATTGTTGTTACTGTTGTTCGTGATGCTTTGACTTGATTTGATATTCATTACGTTTGGGTCTTCGGGTGTAGATTTTGGGTGAGAAGGCTTATTCAAGGTTGGATCTAGGGCTTACTTACCCGAAACCCTTAACCTCCTATCCGGCTTGCCTCATTTCGGCTGTGGGTTGAAAACTCCTTGGTGGTGTGGGAGATCGGTAGTTTAGAGTTTAATGTTTAGGGTTGGGGTTTAGGGTTTAGTGTTTAGGGTTGGGGTTTAGGGTTTAGGGTTAGGGTTCAGGGTTTAGGGTTTAAGGTTAGGGTTTAGGGTTTAGGGTTTAGCTGAAAAATCATGTTTGCGGCAGGGTTTAGGGTGCAGGGTATGGGTGCAAACCAGCCAAAAGCCCCGCCAAAGTTCAGGAGATGTATATTGTTGGTCGTGTTCGTTTGACCAAGGGCACCGACATGGAACACCGAAAGCATGATTCTGTCGGCTGAAAAACAAGTGAGAATTCAGAAAGGAACACTGCAAAACCTCACGCCCTAAAGCCTCAAAACCTGCGGCCGGAAACCGGGCTCTAGTAAAAAAAGAAGACGTACCCATGCCGTTCTCTTGATCCCAAGCCCCACGGAGTCTATTTGTTGAAACCTATTGTGTCCTTCGAAGGGTCTATACATAAGAAGCCAAACCGGGTTTTAGTAACTGGGGCCGTGGTAGGGTAGGGTACTCATAAGCTGGTTGAGCGTAGCAAGTCCGAAACCCCACTATCTTCAACTTGGCCTCTTTGCGCGTAGATCGCAAGCTGAGATGAATATAGACGCCTAAGTAATTACATATACTATGTTGGGGGGTTCCTTATTGTAGTTGTTAGTATAATTTACCACAAAAATACCTATATATTCTGATTATTATGAAGGCCCCTACATTACTGCGCAGGCGGCATTGGCACAGATGGAAGCGATGCACGAGCAGGCTGTTCGTAGGGAATGCCAATGCCAAGCCCTTTTTGTACCGCGTGGTTTAGGGTTTGGGGCCTATGGGTTAAATGATT
>CAJNDT010004557.1:862500-875000 GCA_905221615.1 Symbiodinium sp. CCMP2592
GCAGCAAAGCGCTGGTGTTTCAGGGCCCGAGTGGTAGGCTGAGGTGGGTTCCTGTGAGGCTTGGAAGAGGGTTGAAGAGGGAGAGATGAAGAGAAGGGGCTTAAACCCTAGACACCTAAACCCCAAACCCAAGGAAGAGGGAGAAAGAGAGAGAAGGGGCTTAAACCCTAGACACCTAAACCCCAAACCCAAGGAAGAGGGAGAGAGAGAGAGAGAAGGGGCTTAAACCCTAGACACCTAAACCCCAAACCCAAGGAAGAGGGAGAGAGAGAGAGAAGGGGCTTAAACCCTAGACACCTAAACCCCAAACCCAAGGAAGAGGGAGAGAGAGAGAGAGAACCCGATTCGCAAGCAAAGGAGGACCTGGCAGAGTTGGTTCCTCTGCTGCCTGAGATGGCCTTGGATCCCGTCCCGGCTTTCCTTGCTTGTTTGGGGTTCAGGGTTCAGAGGGTGTATCATATAGGGGCCTTAATAATTAGAATAAGGTTTTGGGGCCCATTATAATTACTATAATTACAATAAGGGTTAGGGGTTCAGGGCCAGTTTTTGTCAGGATTTATATGTCGTTTAGGGCTTGCTTGGCTTGTTTCTGGCGGGGATGTCGGGCCTGTGTGGGGGCTTTCAGAGTGTTTAGGGCTTTTGGGGTGTACGTCGGGCTTGGGGACAGTATGTAGAGTTTTTGGAGCCCAGTGTCCCGCTTTATGATTGCAGTGGTGGTGTCCAGTGTTAACCCTAAACCCTAAGCCCAAACCCAGTCTGCAGACTCGGTTTGGAGTGGCCAGGCTGCCAAGCTGGCATCCGAGGCGCCGGACGAGGCTTCTTGGGGGCCTCGAGGGCTGTTTTGGGTTAGGGGTTTTGGGTTTAGGGTTTCGGGTCTGGGGTTTCGGGTCTAGGGTTTGGGATTAAGTTTCGGGTTTAGGGTTTAGGGTCGCAGACCTGCTCGGAGCCGATCTCCCAGGACCACCCCGATGCTACGGACTATACCTGTGTAGATCGAACTCAGCTACTCCAGGGGATTGTAGATCAATGTAAGCCCTGGGCAAGGATCCTAATGTGAATCAGGGTTTAGGATTCAGGGTTTAGGGTTTAGGAAGGCCCTTCCAGAAAGTGGGATGCATCAAGCAGTGGTCTACATTGCCCTTTCCGGCCTGGTCTACATTGCCCTTTCCGGCTCGCCAACCCTCAACCCTGTTCTCCTTGAGTCCCCCGTTTCCTGGAATGCCAAGGTTTACCAGGCACACAAACTACCCGACCCAAATTCATTCAACAAATCTAGAACGCTAAACCCTACGAATCCCGATTAAACCCTACTAAACCCTAGACCTTAAACAAGCCTTAAACCCTATTTAGCCTGGTCGAGGTTAGTGAGCCTGCGCCCAGCGTCGAGACGGTGCAGCAGGTGAGGGCTTGGAGCGTTTGTGGGTAAAAGCATGGTTTAGGGTTTAGGGTTTAATGGCATTTCATGGTATGGCTTTAGGGTTTCAAGGTTTCATGGTTCAAGCCAACGCTTTCTGGGAAAAAGTTCTGGTAGGTTTGGGTTTCATGGTACGGCTTTTGTGAAATCATGGTTTGGGAAAGTGCTCATGCCTTGGGGTTTCATGGCACTTCATGGTATCCTTCACCCGGTTTAAGACCCATACCGCCTGGAGGGTCTGGGTTCCGGGGTGAGAGGCCCTGCTCCAGATTGAGTACGTGAAACACGCTCCATGAGTGATTCTGGGGCTGAAAAGAGTTGCCGGTACTATTTTTAGGGGTTCCTGTCTAAGGTTATAGTATAAAGGATGTTCGGGGGTTCCTGTTTAAGGTTAGAGTATAAGAGATACCCAGAACCAGAACCCTATAATCAAGGCTAAGCATTCCAAATTTCATTCTGCATTTCCGGCTAAAGGCTTGAGGAGAGCGCAGCGACTGAACCAGGCGCTCGTAGTAGTGACCGCAACATAGGGGCCTAAGTAATTGCCCATATTGTTAAGGCCCCTTTCTTACGTAGGGGTTTCGGATTTAGGGGTTTATGCCTCTTGATCTAAGGTTTTAGAGGATTGGGTCTATGAGCACTAGCAACATAGAGCTAGCTCCCCAATGGACGTTTGGGGTGAGGTCATGAATGCTACGTCCCGCCGGTCCGTTGCTGCGGAAGGCTGTGGTGAGAGACTTCGAAGAGCAGGAAGAGGTTCTGCAGAATGCAGCCCAGCAGAAGGCACGACGGCAGGGTCTAGAGAGCTTCTGAAGTTGGCAGGTTTTCAAGTAAGATCATCTCTCCGTAAGAGGTACTGTATGGTTCTATAAGGGTTTTCTAGAAGATTTATGCGGGCTACAAGACTAGAAGAGTTACCATAAGGCTAAATATAGGGGCCCTAGCAAGTTCAAGAGGGTTTTGAGTAATCTTCACGGCTCCTTGTTTTACCTGAGGTCCTCCTGTTTTGTTGCAATCAGGGGCCATTCGAGCTGACTATGCTGGCAGCTTCGACTATGCCGGCGAGTACCGGCTGGGGTCGTCCACCGGCGATGAGGCTTTGGTTTCGGGGTCAGAGGTTTTAGGGTGTAGGGTCAGGGTTTGGGGCCTCAGCGGTTTGGGGTTTCGTTCCGGGTGCAAGCCTCTCTGAAGCACGCTGTCGGGTAGCACACTAGCGCCAAGGGTCTAAGTAGTCCTTATCCATGGGTTTTGCCACCCAAAAGGGCCCCAAAGTCCTAGAAAAGGAGTACTTAGGGACGCTTCGGTAGGACAGCGACAGCCTGCAGAATCTCACGACCTGCTCTTCCAAGATCCTGTTTCAGGTTTAGGGTTTGCTTTGTTTTTCGGTTTTCCCTTTTATGTAGGTCGGTACAGCGTTCCGATAGAAGAGCGCCATGATTTTTGCCTCATAGTGTATCCTAAAGCCCGGTTCCGAGTTTGCCTATCTTCTTGAACTGACATTTGAGGCCTGGGTCTTCGAGTCGGAATATCTCAGGTTTCGGTCACCATCAGGGCGGCAACGCTTCACATCCCAGGAAGAGCTCGATGGCCCCGCCCCCACCATGACATCCCATACCCCTAAATCAAAACCGTTTATAAGGTCCACAGAGTCACACAGTTCCTAAACTTCCAAAATGCCTATCCATAACCCCAAACACTAAACCCTAAACCCTAAATCCGAAATCCTAAACCCGAAATCGTAAACCCTAAACCCTAAACCTGAAATCAGCGCAGGCCACGACAGGCTGGCGTCCCCCTGAGCCTCGCACGGCGGGCACTTCGGAGGGTGCCGAAGAAATTCTTCCAAGAGGAGGCGGCCTCTCCAGCGCTACCAGGGATCCCTTTTAGCTCGCTTGTCTATGAAGATGTATAGGGTTGAGAGTTTTAGGGTTTATACGGGTTTTTAGGGTGTAGGGTTTCGGGTTTTAGGGTTTAGGGTGTAGGATTTAGGGTTTAGGGTTTCAGGGTTTAGGGTGTAGGGTTTAGGGTTCAGGCCGTCTTTAGGTTAGTGGGCACCCCCGCATTGCATGCATCAAATCTATTGGCAACCCGCACTTGGTGGTAGCCTTGCTCGGGGGAAATCTGGCGGCCCGGACAATTTGCAACCACATTTCTTGAGGCGCGCTTGTACTTATATATTCAGGCCTAGGCAATATATACTCTTAATTCTAAACCCGGTGCAATTATTCGATCCGTTCTAAAGCCTAAACTCGCACGGAAGCCTTACAATCCTAGAACCCTAAACCTCCAAGGCACTGTGAAGATCCTGAGCAGGAAACCCTAATCCTGCAAACATTCATAGTCTCATAGTATAACACCCCCAACTGGCCTCGTCGAAAGGCTAATACAGCTCCATCTCATACATGCCCAGCCGTTTGTGTCTGGGGCCTGAGGGTGTCCCAAAACCCGCTTGAGGTTTAGACCCTATACTACTCCTGAGCTCCTTAATGCGATAAAGCCCAGAATTCACCTCAAAAACCCGATTTGAATTACAAAGGCCTCCGCTACGCCCCGAATCCCTTCGCCGTTTTTGGCCGATGGACCGACCGCCCCAACCCCTGAACTTAACCCCGAAACGGACCCCAAATCCAGATTTGAAGCCCTCAACGCCTAAACCCCGAAACCCTCAACTGCCCTCAACCCCTAAACCCGAAACCCCTGAACCCTAAACAAGCCTTTATTCGTCGAAGCACCCGACGGAGCGTGAGGCTCGGCTACTTCTCTGGAGTGGCAATGGGCATTTTTTGCTGGCGCCTGGGTGGAATCAGGGGCCTGAAAACGTAGATGAAGGTAGATGGGGCAATCCCAAAGAGGGGTCCTGATATAAGGGATCCTTAATCCTCTACCTGCATCCCCCCTTTTGAGGCGTCCAGTGGGGTCTAGGTCTGGCATGCAGGGCACTGGGTTTGGGTTTTTAGGTTCAGTTTTTTCTTAGGGTTTAGGGTTCAGAGTTCAGGTTTAGGGCTTAAGGTTGAGGGTTGCGAATGTGGGACCGAAGGTTTCTGGGGGAGGGCACGGGCGGCTTGCATACTGCACTCAGACCTTAGACCCGAAATCACGCGCAGCCCTAAACCCTAAACTGTCTGGTTCTTCGTAGGGAATGGGGGAATGGGAATTGATTATGGAGACTAATATTGGGGATTATATAGGGACTACTATAGGGATCCATTCCCCCATTCCCTACTAACTAAGCACCAGGGAGTAAACTCTACCTGTAGTCTCCATAGTACATAATTCCTGTTTTGGTTAACTAATCGTATGCTTAAGATCCTCTAATATAAAATTGGTCAACCAAAAAAGGACTACAATGGGGACTATAGGTAAACCTCTCAACCACCACCCTAAGGGTCCGAGTACCTCATCATCATAGACTCTCCCGACTAGTATCCTACATAACTACTATCCGAAACCTAAGTCCCTGATTATTGGATCCTTTGAACCCTTTAGAGCACTATAATGGGATTAGGTCCCAAAAGCCACAATGGGGATGGTCTTTTGGGACCTAATTCCCTAGACCCTAAACCCTAAACCCAGAACCCTAAATCCCTAGATCCCTAAACCTGGTAGTTTGTATGGACCCTTTGGCCCAAGCCGAACCCCAACTAGGATGCCCAGTAGTACCCTTATTCCCTTTTTGTAGTCCTAGGTTCCGTTACCCAATACCAAAAAAAGAGGCCTTTTTATTCTTAGGTTACTGGGTATCCTAGAATAGGGGACCCCTAATATAGTACCCTAAATAGTAGGATCCTTATTATAAGGACCCCACAATAAGGTACCCCTAGTTCTTAGGTTACTGGGTATCCTAGCCAAAGCTTTGTGCGAGCCTTCGTAGGGCTCCTGAGCTCCCCAAAGATCTGCGAACTGCAGAAACAACGGGCCGACACGACCCTCCCAAGTGTCCTATACTAGGGGCCTAAATAAGTACCCTATACTATTTTGGGGGGCTCCTTATTATAATTGTGGTACCCTGTATTTTCTAACTATTAAGACCCCTTACTGTAGGGGCTTGAATAGTTTACACTACTTGCTTTTTTTTGGGCGAGAGGGGGGGGGGGCAAGTCCGAAACCCTGTTCTTGTAAGAACCTGGAACCCTGCAAGCCTCAAAACCCACTACAAATCCGAAAACTCTCAACTCCCCGAAGCCCAAACCCTAAAACCTTACGGGGCTGCACAAATAGCAATACCAGTCTCTCAACCCTACATTCCAATAAAAGTATCAGAGCCTCCAGATCAGGAGTACCGTTATGATAAACTCTACACCCAAGCCCTCCTATTCTAAGTATCAAGGCTCCCAGACTATAGATCTCTAGGGGTGTACCTGCAGTCGGAACAGGGCCCATAAAACCCATAAAACCCTAAACCCCAAAACCCTAAACCCCTAAACCCCTAAACCCTCAACCCTAAACCCTAAACCCTAAACCGTAAGAAAGATCCTGAGGATACCCTTCAAATAGCTATTATATACCCATTATATGGCCCATTGAAGGGTAGGGGTCCCTCCTTTTCCCCTTTGAAAGAAAGATCCCCAGGAGTGCTTGCGCTACCTCTTGGCCGCCGACTTCGGAACCGCCCCCGAGCTCTTCCGTACGGTCGTTGCCCGGGTCCGACGCCTTGCGATTCCAAAGTTCTGCATGGCTTTCGGGTCTAGTGCAGGGCCTAATTACTTACAAGTACTATCTTGGGGGTTCCTTATTATAATTAAAGTAGAACGGGCCCCGAAACCCTATTCTAATTATTAAGGCCCCTATTTTGGGGTTGGTGGGTTTAGGGTTTAGACTTAGGGCCTTAGGGTTTGTTTAGCGTTTAGAGTGTCGCGGTTTCGGTTTGAATCCGGGTCCAGGGTCTGGTAACCGATCTCCTGTTATAGGATCCTTAAGGGGGGGTGGTTCAAGGGGGGAGGGTACTAGGGAGCTTTGGGGAACCTTAGGGAAGCTTAGGGAGTATTGGGGAATAATGGGGATTACTAGGTTACCTACCCCCCTTGGACCACCCCCCCTTAAGGACATCCTAATCCTGCTTGGGAAGCGCCGGTGGCGACCCAGGCCCCAACAGCTTTTCCAATGCAAGCAGGCAAGGTGAAGCCCTCAGTTAAAGCAGTCACTAGGATGATGTCCATGATGATGATGGTGGTGATGATATGACATGACCCTACAGACCCATATTCATGAGCTCGGGGTGCGACCCTTGAGACCCGTGTCAGGCTGTGACCGCCGCAAGTGCCGGATTAGAGGCCTGAGCAGCTTTGATTTCGAGCTGCTTTGTACGGATCTTGGGGGCTTGCTGCTTGCTTGGAGTTGTAAGTGTGTCTGCTTCTCTGGACTCATGGTCTCTTTGTGTTTCTGTTTAGTTATAAGGGTTTCCAGCCATACACTCAAAAGGAGAGTAGATTGCTGTTGAGGATAATCGTCATGTCGTATGTTGTCGTAGTTTGTAGTCCTCCCATGGAGTCCTCCCAAAATTCAACATGTAGTTCTTCGGCGAGACCTGAAAGCAACCAACTCCGGGCTTATTGTTTCGGTTCTGGGGTAGATATAGCATGGTTTAATCTGGTTCGTTGCATCCGTCTTTACGATCCACAGTTTCAGTTTGGATAGCAACAAGATACCTGTTACCTAGAGCCAAAACCCTAGAACCCAATTCCCACACCTTTTCTTTTCTTCAAACTCACCAAACGCGAAGCTCTATAGCCCTAAAGACCCGGACCTTAAAGCCCCAAAGCCCCCGGTGGGCCGCTGCCCATAAGGGCCCATGTGCCCGTTTAGAGTTGGATTTGAGGTTTAGGGTTTAAGTACATAACTTAGTGGTAAATAGAAATCTATTTTAATTTTTGGTTATTATAATCCCTAAGAAACAGCTAAAATTGTAATTTTGCTAGTGTTCTAAGTTCAGTATAGATAAGAGGGAAGGCATTAGAGCCCAAATATATACTCCATGGGTACACGGACCCGTAGTTTAAGCCCCCCCCCCCAAAAAAAAAAAAGTTTCCTGATTTTTTCCTTGAAGGGGTCAAGGGGTACTGTTAAGGGTTCGAACATAGCGGCTTGACTAGTATGAACTTTAAGACCTTTTATCCATACTACGAGGGTTCGAACATAGGGGCTGGATTAGTATGAGCTTTAAAACCTTTAATCCATACTATGAAAGGTTCGAACATAGGGGCTTGACTAGTATGAGCCTTAAAACCTTTACTCCAAGACCTTAGGCCCTACACCCTCATGGCCTCAACCCTTCATCCTTCAAAGCGATCGAAGTGCTGATGTCATCTAGGAAACCCCATGAAGTTTCAACCTAAAGCCTAAACCTGAAAAACCCCGACCCCACAGGCCCTTCAACCTTCTCCACCCTATACGCCCTAAAGCAAGCAACACCCAGTCTCAGGATTTGGATGAGCTTCTCCGGAGAGCCTATGCGGCGCTTCCACTTGAGGCAGCTTCGCTCATGAAGGGCACAACGTATCGAGGTTTATTTGGGAGTTTCCGACAATCAGGGGTACATTGTTTTGGGCTCCTTCTAATAGGCATCCTACTATCTAGAGTACTATGTTAGGGTCCTATTTTCGGAAACTCCTATTATGGTGCCTCAGAACGGATAATGCATCGGAGTTAAGACTCAAGGTGTTTATTGCTTGTTGGCGAAGTGTTACCCCTAACTACCATCACTTACCTTTTGAAAAATCAGAACCTACAACAAAGCAGGTTATGGTGGTGTAAGGTAACCAGGCAAGGCTTTGTCTTTACGAGACTCGGCTGTTGAGGAGACGTGAGGGTCCCAAAGGCTCTTTTAGAGAAGCCTTACATTCAAACGCTTCGGGTGGCACACAAGACCCTTTTGCCCACCAAATTCACCGTCTGCCCCAAACCCGGAACACCAACCCAATCGCCCAAAACCTCAGACATACACATCCTAACCAAAATTTCAACCCTGAGATTCCAAACTCTTAGTATAGAGTTCGTCTAGATGCCCTTGAGGAAGCCTTGAAACGAAGCCGTAGAGCCCTCAACCCTGTAAACCTCTAAGCCCAAAGCCCTCAAACCCTAAACCACAAAACCTTAAACCCCTAGACCCTAAACCCTTATCCCCGAATCTCTAAACCCTAAGCCCTAAATCTCTAGACCATAAACCCTAGACCCTAAAACCCCGAAACCCCTAGACCCCAAATCTCTACCATGCCCAGTAGTACCCTTATTCCCTTTTTGTAGTCCTAGGTTCCTTATAAAGCTACCCAATACCAAAAAGAGAGGCCTTTTTATTCTTAGGTTACTGGGTATCCTAGAATAGGGGACCCTAATATAGCACCCTAAATAGTAGGATCCCCATTATAAGGACCCCACAATGAGGTACCCCTAATTTTCGGAAACTCCCAAATCGACGACGGCCAGGCACTTGCGGCCTTGTGGGCGGCCGCCGTCGAAGAGGCTGCTCTGGGCTTGCGGCTTTGGGGTTTTCGGGGTTAGGGCTTTAGGGGTTTTCGGGGTTTAGGGCTTTAGGGCTTCAGGGTTTTAGGGTTTTAGGGGTTTAGGGCTTAAGGGTTTTAGGGTTTAGGGCTTGAGGGTTTTAGGGTTTTACGGCTTTAGGGCTTTAGGGTTTTAGGGGTTTAGGGCTTTAGGGCTTTACGGTTTTAGGGTTTAGGGTTTTCGGGGTTTAGGGCTTTAGGGTTTTAGGGTTTTAGGGCTTTCGGGCTTTAGGATTTAGGGCTTTGGGGCTTAAGGGTTTTTAGGGTTTAGCGCTTTAGGGTTTAGTTTTTTTTGGGGTTTAGGGTTTGCGGGGCTTGTAGGGTTTAGGGTTTAGTAAGGGCATTACATGAGTTCCTTGTGCTCCATAAGGCTACCATCCGGGCGGTCTAGGAGAGTTTCGAGTTTTGGGGGTTCAGTTTAGGTTTCAGGGTTCAGGTTTCAGGGTTTAGGGTTTAGGTTTCAGGGTTTAGGGTTCAGGGTTTGAAGGGGTCAGACTTTGTGGGGCTTCGGGCTGTGGGAGGGCTCAGTGACAGGACTCTGAGTCTTGCGGCTTTCAGATTTTGGGTCTCCAGGTAAGCCTTTTTTGGGTTTGAGACGGCAGGTAAGAGTCTCTAAGACCTCCATCAACCGAAGGACCTCCGAACCCCATTTCATGATTCAGGGATCTGCACTGTCAGTACTACGATAGTCTCAAAAAAGCACTATACTTCGATTATTCAGCCTCTGTTCTTGAAGAGCTAGAGGAACCCCTGAAGAGGCACGATGAAAAGCACTTACATATAAAGAAGCCCTAGATCACGCCCAGACTCCCCTATCCTTTGGCCTAGCTACTGTCATTTCAGGCCGGGAAACCTGCACATGCTAGGTGGGCCTCAAAAGGATCTATAGGGTTTAAACTTATGGCTCAGGGTCTATAGGGTGGTATCGGATTGTGACTGCCTTCTACAAAGACGGAAGGACTCCTCATTCGGGCTTCCGTCACCTACCTTCATCCCACCGCTACCCATAGGCCCCGAAGTAGTTCCTTTTCGGGAGTACCCTATAGGATTCTAGATATGAGCCCCAAGAAGGAACTACTTTGGGGCCTTGGGGCAGTTCCCTTTGAAGGTGGGCCTCTGTTCGGATGGCCGGGCTGCAGCGGGATATCGGTTGAACTACACGCAGCCTCGCACTCGGCCGGGGTGAGTGTTCAGCGGAATAGTGGGTACGGGCTGACGGCCGTGGACTAAGCCTTAAGGCCTTAAGGTTCTAACTACACAGGTTTATAGCGGAGTTTGGGGCTTTAGCCTCCAAGGCACTGAACCTAAAGCCTTTAGCATAGCTCTGGGGTTCAGTGGCTTCGGGTGTCCAAGGTTGAGTTTTCGAATTCCCCTACGGCCCTAGAAAGATGTTTCTAGGCAGTCCCTATCTCCACACGTGTTAGCCTATACTGCAACCTTCCTTCTTGGACGGACTACGGACAGTGCCTTCAACCTTCAATCGTGTATGTTCAGGCGCCTTAAACGGGGCTCCTAGCGTCGGGGTGGTTTGGAGGAGAGGTTTGCAGACCTCGGGGCTTTGGCTTTGGCTGTTAAATCAAACGCCACCGTTATTGAGACAGCCATCTGCAGCTTCGGGCCCCTTGGTTGCTGCCTATAGTCTCCATTGTAGTTCCTTTTTTTGGTTATCCAATTTTATGGTTAGGGCCCTATAATAGAGCTTTTGGTTAACTAAAAAAAGGAACTACAATGGAGACTATAGGTGCAGGTGCAAAGTAATCGACTGATGATACTTGCACCTCTAGACGAACCACCAATCCAGTCTAGGACTTACCTACAGTGTCCGTTGTAGTTCCCGTTTGTGGTGTAAGCAGCTCTTAGCGAGGATCCTAGAAAGTAACCAAAACAGGACCTACTATGAACACTAGAACCTTTTCAAGAAGCCTCCGAAATTTTGGATCGTAAGTCTCGAACAGATAACAGTGCGGAGGAACCCACATCTGTACATATTTGTATGTAAGCTTTCACTGGTTTAGGGCTTATAGGCTTATAGGGTTACGGTATACACGTGATATGCGGAAGCCTTTACGGGGATCGCAAACCTCCTAATCTTCAACATCGAAACCCCACACACTTCCGTGACCCACATACCTGTTCTGCAGAGGTTCTCCCAGGCGTTCTTCAAAAGCATGCCAGGCTCATCGCATGCCTTTAACATAGGGGCCTAAATATTTGCCTATGCTACTTGGGGGGGGGAGTTCCTTATTATAGTGTAATATTCCCCAAAACCCTATTCTAATTATTAAGGCCCCCATATTACCCCGCTCTACGTGAAAATGGGATGGTGGCCCCCTATCCCCCCCAAAAGGGTCCTTCTGGTTGGGGGTTTGGGGGGACGGAGCCTCTTGAGCTTCAAGCTGGAGCCTCTGAAACTCCGGGGCTTCTGTGGCGGCCTTGTCCTTGTTCATGGTTCCCCCAAAAGACTAAGGTTCCCTTTAAGGGCTCCTTTAAGGGGGACTCTATAAGGGTTACTACAAGGGTACTTTAATGTAATGGTTCCCCCAAAAGAATGAACAGACCGGCTAGTGGCTAGTAGACCTTCTTAAATAATTCCTACTAAGGGATATAGGTATAGGGCTCTGTCTATTGCTTCTAAAAGCACAAGGGTGTTCAGTGGCGGGCCTGGGATTGGGGCGTTTAGGGGTTTAAGGCTTTGGGGGTTCAGGGTTGAAGGGTTTAGGGTTTATAAAGGTTTAGGCGTTGAGGGTTTAGGGCTTTAGGGGTTTTAGGGCTGAAGGTTTAGGGTTTAACGTTTGGGGTTTATCGGGGTTTGGGGGTTTCGAGTTTATTTCAGAAAAGTAGGGCTACGAGCAAGTTCAGATCCGGGGGTGGGCTCTTTGGTGGGATCGAGGGCTCACTGTGTCATAGGGATCCTTAGGGGTGTAGGGGGAGGGGGGGTAGGGGGCCTTAAGGCCCATAATAAGGACGAGTAAGGCCTATTTAAGGAAATATAGTCCCCTACACCCCTCCCCCCCTACACCCCTAAGGATCCCTATGACTGTGGTCTTGATTTCTCAGATTGCTTGTAGAGTAGGTAGCCGTTGAACTTATTTACTATATTAAGGTTAACCGTCGGTTCCCCTATGATACTGGACCAGTAGGGTAGGTCATGAAAGAGCTTCTTACCATTCACTAGATGAGTAGACCTGTGCGCCGACCTTGAGCAATATACACCCCGAATCATCGAGCCCGAAATCATTTCGAACTACCGGGCCCCCTAAACCTTAAACTCTAAACTCCAGACTGCAAGCGCTAAGCCCTAACCCCAGACCAAAGCTGTGGGTGGGACGGCTTTAGGGGGTTGGGGACTGTTCTCCCCGCTACAAGATCTCTGGCAAGGGCTGTAGAGTTTCACCAAAAGAAGCCTTTAAGGTTTATGATTTCTGGTGGCTTTCATTCGGTCGCTTTAACTCTACGGCACCCTCCAAGAACCCTCACAAATCTCTGACAGAACACTTCCAGAACCTCTTAAATCCTACTGCCTTCATAGAAACCCCAAGCCCTAAGCTCAGATCCCTAGTTGAACCCTTGTAGTCTGAAGTCCTTACTGAACC
>CAJNDT010004557.1:880000-920000 GCA_905221615.1 Symbiodinium sp. CCMP2592
ACCCAGAGGCCCCAAAGTAGCTCCTTTTTGGGATTACCTAATAAGATTCTATATATGAACCCCCAAAAAGGAACTACTTTGGGGCCTTAGGGCCTTAGGGTAGTAATTAATTACTGTCCGTGAGATCTGACGAAGAAGACTAACAGTTGAAGCAACACATAGAGATCGGCAACACCTAGCAGCATCCATAAGACACTCGTAGCACATTGACTCGAATTGACAGGTTGGGCCTGCAACTGGCCCGCAGCAGGCGCGGGACACAGGAGAATCAATTAAGGCTTAGGCTGGCTTAGGGTTGGAGGTTTTGAGGGTCTAAGGTTCAGGGCCAGACGGGATTTGGAGTGTGAGGTATTGATTAGCGCCGCGAGTTTCGAGGGTTCGAGTTTCCGGGTTCAGATTGAATTTATTTTGTGCCTGTTGATCACTAGAACGGCTCAATCCCCAGGCCAGAACATCACGTCAGGCACCTATATATCTATATATATATATATATATATATATATACCTCTTTGCTGGTAGCGTCCTTCCTTGCCTACATAAATGCATTTGCCTTACGCTGGTGTTACTATGATGATCTTCGATGACAGCGTGGTCTTGCACATCTGAACCTTAAACCCTAAACCCCAAACCCCTAAACCCTAAACCCTAGAAACTAGCAGCAAGCAGGTAGGACCACGCAAGAGGTTCAACCTCACCTGTCACCTATCTCAGCGCTCCAAGCAAGCCACGGTAACTGTGATAATCACCGCGTCTGACACGACTTTCGACAGAAATCATGGGCCCGTTGTTGTGGTCCGAGTATATTCATCAGGAGCAAGGCTATGTGTCAGCCCTGAGCTGCTTTGGCATTTTACTCTTAGCCTTGATATGGGCGTCTTGCAAAAAGCAGAATGGTTAAACCACAATAAAGACCCAAGGTTTCTTACCTACGGCTCCTATATTAAACTTTCCAGCGCCGCCTCTGCGCAGGGCATGTTGCAAAGTCTTGCACACGCTTTTCGAGGCAGGGGCTTATTCTCCGGAGTGTGAATCGAATTCCAGCTTAGGCCAGGGTTTCGGGATTCGGGTATAGGGATGTATAGGGTATGCTTAGAGCCTACCAGGACCTTTTACTAGAGCCCTTATGGTTCTTAATAGTGGGTAATTGGGGTATAATCGAGGGTAGGGCTTAGGGGTTTGGGGCCGGCCTCAAACGCCCAGACTTTGAAAGTCTGGTTTTTAAGTTTCCAGAGCAGAATTGGCAGGATCTTGAGACAGCAGCTTAATCCATGTGTTCAGTATATAGTTGCGCTCAGTAGTGCTTCGGTGCCCTCCCGCGTCGAGAAGCTGAGTTACACTGCCTGTTTATTCTTGTTCTCTTCATTTTATGGTTGTCGTCTATGGCGTTTCGTGTAGCGTGTGGCTCTTATGAGCTGTGAAATCGGATATCGCTGGTCACAAAACAATCCCTGAACCTGGAGGAGGTTTGGCAGTTGTGGCACAGGAGCTCCCAAGACATGAACATGACAATGATGCTGATGATGACAGTGACGAGGATGAGATGGCGACGACACCCAACTTCTTGCACCCTAAATCCTAAAACCCTAGAGCCCGAACCTTGTCGGTGTGGAGGCTTTATCGAGTAATAAAGGCTGTCAGGCGAGGTTTGCGAGGAAGCTTGCAGTGCTCGATGGGGTTTAATTCCTCCTAAACCCTAAACCCTAAACCCTAAACCTTTAATTCCTAAGTAAGTTTTCTGTTTATCAGATTTTGGTTCCGAGGCCTAGATGGAAGGGGCCTGGAGTGACTGCACAAACTGCTGCAAGACCGTAAATCCCAACACAGGTCCGCGACCGAGATCGCCACCATCTGCTGTTTGGAAAGGAGGACCACGACGAGGACGATGAAGAAGAGCTGTTGCACGACAGGCAAGCGACCCTTCCGATTCAGGTTTAGGGTCTTCGAGCTTAGGCCTAGGCCTCAAGTCTGACATCCTAAACCTCTTATCGCCAAACCATGCGAAATCCTAAACCCCGTACGGTCTTGGTCGCGGAGGATGCCCCTTCGGCGTCAGCGAAGGATTTCTTTCAGGATGATTTTGGGTTTCGTCGCACTCAAGTTAGCAATCACTAGCTTTAGGCTTGCTAACCTAGTAGTAGAGTAGGTAACCTTTAACATTTTCTGGGTAGTATAGTCCCTATATAATCCCTACATATCCAAAAAGGTTAACCTTTAGCTCCCCATGATACCCGACAGGTAAGCTAAACTTACCGTTCAGGACTAAGAGACCCTGTGAAAAATGAGAGAAACCTCCCCTGAGGCCCCCGTGGTATGTAGTTCCTTTTTTCGTGGCTTTTTATAGAATCCTATAAGGTTATCCCAACAAGGAACTACTATGCGGCCTGTGGGTAGAAACGTAGAGATATTCGAGTTTTTCTCAAACGAGCTCGGTTCAAGAGTTTGGAGGTTTAAGATTTTTGGGTTAAGGGTTGAGGGCACCTTTCTCGGGTTTCGGGTTTCGAAGACAGACATGGATGGGATTTACTGCGCAGTGCTGTAGAATACGCTTGTGCTACGCCTGTCCAAAAGCTTCCTCATGTCATGGGTTGGGCCTCATACTGTATCCCTAAGGGTCCATGTACCAAAATTAAATATTTTATGTCTTGGCCTTAAAGTAGTCCCTATGTAGGTACTTTGGGGCCAAAGTATATACTGCTTGAGTACAATGACCCTTAAGGTATTATCACTCGGAAATGCTTAACCTCCACACACACACACACGCACATCACTAACTCTGGAATCCCCTTTTCCTGAGTTCCTACACCACACACTGTCACACAGTCCAAGGACTAAACCCCGAATCCTAGTTTCTCTTGTTCGTGAGCTTCACATCTCACGTCTCTCGATCATACCAGGCTTGAAAAGTGTTGAATTGACACCTAAGTGCTTTCAAGGTCCAAAGTGCCTGATATCTGCAACACAGCTGAGTATTTTCGGGGACTCAGGCTTGTGCGCACCCCCCCCCCCCACCAAAAAAAAAAATAATAAATAAGACGTAGCTCTGGACGCCTGAACCCTGCACCCTAAAATTCATCCACCCACTTCCGATCATCATGTTTAGCCCTGAACCCTAAACCCTAAACTCACCTCTGGATTACCAGGTTACGCTTGTCCAGAATTCGGGCTTGGAGCACCCTAAACCTTATCCTCAAAAGCTTTTTCTATCTGCGATACCCTAAACCCCAAAATAAAGATCCTTCTGGAACCCTGAGGATTAAAGCCCAAACTCCCAAACCCTAAACCCAGAGCCAAACTCCCCAGACCCCAAATCCCAAGCCTTAAACCCAAAGCACGGAAGGCACGATGAGATGGCAGGAAAGAAGCTAGGTGGCAATTTGGGAAACTTGTTGATTTTGTCCATGGCTCCTATAGTATAGAGAAACCTACTCATAAAGACTATTCAAAGCCCAACAAGACTACCACTCAGGAAGATGACGCGACAAGACCGGGAGGAGGCAGAGAAGCTTGCGCTTCGGCTCCTTCGTTGCGATTCGGTTCGGGCTTAGGGTTCACGTTGGGGTTTCGGGGATTAGGGTGTCGGGTTTAGGCGTTTAGGGTTTAGGGGTTTAGGGTTTAGGGTTGAGGGCTTAGGGTTTAGAGCTGAGATATTATAGGTTAAGTGCTCTAATGTCTCTAATGTCATTGATCTCAATGATCGAGAAGGCACATCCACAAAGCATTTGGCGGCACGCCGCGCGTCCTGAACATACGCCCATCCTGGCCGGAAGAAATCCTCCAAGGACAGCGACTACCCATAGGCTCCTTAGTAGTTCCTTTTTGGGATTACCTTATAGGATTCTAAATATGAACCCCAAAAAGGAACTGCTATGGAGCCTCTAGGTAATGCCAAGCTTTCTGTTCATTCCACCTTTCGCGTGACACTGCTTACTGCAGAAACACAGACTATGAAATTGCGACCACAGCCGTGCCCGAAGAAACTCCCGATGCACGCTACAAAGAAACTCGGCTAGTTCAGCAAGCAGTCTCAAGCTCGAGGCTCCGTCATTTGGACGCGACAGGATCACTGGCTGCGCGTTACACGCTCCGACAAGCAGATCAACAAGACAGGGTAGGCACCAAGCGGAAGCACGAAGACTCCGGCAAGTGACAGCACAAAGACCAGCAGCCGCAAGAAATAACAAAGAACAAGCGCCGGGACCGTTGAGCAAGCTGTCGGGGTTCATAGGCATTGTTCCAGCTCCTCAACCCTAATGCCCTTCAAGCCCCGGCCCTAAACTATGCAGGTGTGGGGTGTGGCTTGGGGTTTTGTGGTTGAGAGTTTAGTGTAGGATTAAGGGTTCAGCTGTTACGAGTTGAAGTTTAGTGTTTAGGATTTGGGGCTTACGATGTCTTCTGCCAAGGGGGTTCCGCAGTTGTGCGGAGATTTTTGCTTATCCTGAAGATTAGATGTTTCGGGTGTTCCTTGGGGTATGGGTTAGGCTTGTGCGACGTAAGCTTCCGCGTTTAATGCTGTTCCCGGATCTGAGGGTACCCCAGCCAACCCGTGCTGGCCGTAACTTCTGAAGCCCTTATCAGTCAAGCGGCGCTATGCGACCTAAACTATGGAGCCCAGGCTCTGACCCAAGAAGAACCAGACACTACCCCACCCATCACTAATCATCCTACATGCATGTTCCAACTTTCTGAGGTTCACTTTACACTCTTTCCATCTTGACATTGACTCCTACGCCTCAAGCCCCGAAATTCCCGTTAACAACAAAAACAGCTACACTAGAATTCCCTGGGTCTACAGACCCATATCATCACAATGCTGTTCTACTTTACTTGCAGTACGGGCTGGAATTCCCCTAAGGCTCCATGTACCCATATAGTGTATACTTAGGCCTTAAAGTACCTATATAGGGACTAATTAAGTATCTACTATAAAGGTACATGGAGCTTTTGGGATTCTTGAAGGCAGAAGATGCGTGGAAGTGAGATGGACTTCGTGAACTTCTCGAAGGAGCGCAAGCTCGAGGGCACGGCTTGATAATATAGGGGCCTCAATGAGTACTAATATTTTTTTCTTACGGGGGGGAGGGGGGGCGGGGGCTCCTTATGATAGTTATAGTATAATGGGCACCAAAACCCGGAACGGGATGTGCTTCGCCGTGCAAGAAGTTTATGATACTATATACATAGGGTCTCTAGGTCGGCCAGTGGAGCCTTTTTTTATTTTTTTTTGTGGTCTTAGGTTCCTTATGAAAAAACTACCCAGTACCAAAAGTTACTGGGGATCTCTGGGTTTGGGTTTCATGGGTGTTTGCTTCAGGCTTTGAGGTGCATGGGCGGCATTGTCGCAGCAAGGATAAACCCTAAACTCCTAAACCTCTAAACCCGAAACCCCTAAACCCCTAAACCCTAAACTCCTAAACCTCTAAACCCTAAACTCCTAAACCCCTAAACCCTAAACTCCTAAACCCCTAAACCCTAAACTCCTAAACCCCTAGCATGGCTTCGCGAAGAGGATGTCACAGAGTTTGAGAGTCCCCATTACGGGAGTTTCCAAAAATCAAGGGTACCTCATTTGGGGGTCCTTACAATAAGGATCCTACATTTGGGGTACTATATTAGGGTCCCCTATTTTCGGAAACCTCCATACTTATCCACAAGCACTGAGCTACCTAAACCCTAAACCCTAACCTCTCAACCCCTAAACCCTAAACCCCTAAACCCTAAACCCCTAAACCCTAAGCCCTAAATCCTAGGGCGATTTTCAGAATCCCAGTTCTCGTGTTCGCTTCCTTTAGCCGTTGTCCGTCTTAGGACCCTGAAGGCGGGGCACATCTTTCCAAGGGTAAAAGGAGGGACCCTTAATAAGGACCCCTAGGCGTATACCCTTAATCGAGCTTTTTTATTCCCATCATATAGCCCAGGATAGGGTAGGGGTCCCCATTAAGGGTCCCTCCTTTTTCCCCTTTGAATCTTGGGAGCTTGTATCCTTCGAGTGTTGAGTGGCGTTTCGGGTCTCGGGTTTCGGGTGCAAGATGAACAACACACCCATTGCCCCCCAATCCCAAACACCCCGAATTTATCTACATCGTCTTCTCTTTGCTACTACGACAGCGACTGATGCTGCAGCTGCGGGTGGCGCAGGGGTTATGGTTCAAAATTCTCAAGGTTAAAGGTTTCAGAGTTCAGAGTTTGGGACAGGATCGAGAAATCCCTCTCGAGCAACTTGAGCCACCCAGCCGCTAGCCGGAGAGCAGATCTATCAATCTGGATAATTACATTCTTAACCCCCCCCCCCTCCCATTTTGAAAGAGACGGCCAGAGAGCAGTACATTCTAAAATCCCCATATTGAAATACAAGAAACGATCAACTCCTAAACCCTGGAGCCCCTAAAGCCACGTCAGGACTGGCACCATGTCAAATCTGCGCCTGGTCCGCCATGTGCCTCTCGGCGGAGGACTTCGCAGCAGGTTTTGGGCTTAGGGTTGAGGGTTTTGGGAGTTGAGGCTGCTTGCAGTGAATATTAATCCTCGATCTTGAAACCCTGTGTTGCCAAACCGTCTCATCCGATCCTCCCAGTAACGTCGCCGTCCGGATCCATTCCTAAGCCTTAGTAACTTAGGCCCTAATTAGACACTCAATGCCGAAGCCCAAAATCCCGGAAACCCTGAAGCCCTGAACCTTCAGCTGCAGACCCGAAACCCTACAACCCTAAACACTCAATCCGCAACCTTCCCGAATTAAGCCCTTAACCTCCAATCCTGAACCCTAAATCCTTAACACTAAATCCGATGCTAATCGTATCCTTTCAAAGCGCCTAGATGTCCCCCAAAAAGACAAGATACACCTTAATCCTAAACCCTGAAGCCTAAGCACCTCAGCCCTAAGTCCTAGAGAGCCCGAGGTGATCGTGGAGTATCCTCAGGGAGCTGGCGATCTCGAATCTCTGGGGCGATTTGAGGGTTTCCGGTTTAGGGTTTATTGTTTAGGGATTTCGGGTTTAGGATTTAGGGTTTAGGGATTTCGGGTTTAGGGTGGTTTAGGGTTTATAGGGGAGTGAGTTTAGTAACGAGGGGTTGAGGGATGTTTCAGGGAGGGGAGTTATAGGGGTTTAGTTTGGGTTTAGTGACAAGGGGTTTGGGTTTTTGTTTGCGTGTTCTTTGCACTTTAGGCCCGTGGAATTGGGGGATTTTGGGGTGGTTTCGAACACCCTAACACCCTACTGTAAGGGTCTATGTACTCATATAGTATAGACTTCAGCTTTAAAGCAGTCCCCGGATATCATATTAACTTTGGAGCCAAAGTCTTTACACAAACATGAAGCCTCCGGTTAGAATGTATCGTCGGTCGGTGGGGGTCTGGCAGGTAAGCTTTTTCCGGAGTGTTGGGGGTTGTTAGGGTTTTGGGTTTTGATCGGATTCTACGTTTGGCCCCTAGCCTTTTGTGTGGTTTTCTGGTATCACGATATCTAGGATGTATACTCTGAGACCCCTTTAGATTTAGTGGCCGGTAGGGCTTCTTTGGGTTTGGATCTCCGTTATGCCTGGTTAAGACATTTAGGCTTGAAGGTTCAGGGGTTTGCGTTGTCAATGCTGCCTGGTTTGTACCGGGTGGGAGTTCTGGGGTTAAGGCCGTTGGGCTTGGGTGTTCAGGGTGCAGGGTTATCCGGGTCTGACAAATCAGTAAGAATGTTCACTGATAAACTTGGTGTCATAACCTTACTATACAGCATCTGTATGTTTATTACCTATATATTCATCTGTTCGTTTAGCTTATGTAGATGTGGTTTTGTGTGTGTGCCCCATTCTAATTAGTAAGTCCCCTGCGATGCCGTTGACCGAAAAAAACCCAGGAATCATGCCTTTTTGTGCCTGTGTGCTTCACGGCGTTCAAGGCTTGCTGTGTGCGCGTGCCCGCACTCGAGACTCATAGACAAGAAAGACTTAGAATCATGATGAGCAAAGAAGCATAACTAATGATTTCCTATGTGCGAGATCAATGTCATGTAGATCCGTGCCAAGTGATCTTTTGTGTCTCAGTGATGAATGCTTAACTCCTCCATATTTGACTCTCCCTATTCCCTGCAATGCCGCTCCTTCGTTTTGCTGAACCAAGATCATAGGAGGCCAACAGGGGTTTTAGCCTATGGGAGTTTAGTAGGGATTAGGGTTCCCATCATAGGGTTCATATTAAGGAAATCCCTACCCCCAAGAATCTTAACCCCACCCCCCCTTTTCACCTCCCATCACAAGATTTTGGCTGCCAGACCCAGGACTGGCAGCAAGACGTCCAGGTCCAGGAGTTCTCAGAGTGGAGGCCCGCAGAGCAATCGAAGGCTTCAGATTCAGGAAAGAGGTTTAGGCGGTTTAGGGTTTAGGGTTTAGGGTTTAGGGAGGGTTCCAGTTTCTTTTGATTTGGGGGTTGAGCAGGAGGGCTCGATTTCAGATTCAAAGTTTCGAAGGGGTTTGCTGAGACTAGGAGTAGTAGCGACTGTGCCGGCATTCAGTAGCAGTCAGCTCAGTAACTGTCGTCGCGTCGCTGTCATGGCAGGTACATCCACAAGTTGCTTGGCAGAAGACGCCCATTTTTCCTTGAGGGTTTAGGGTTGAAGGGTGTGAAGGTGTATATGGGGGTGGAGGGTGTTCAGAGTAGTTTGAAGTGTCGCAGCCTGACGTGGGTGTTCATGCAGAGATGAATGGCACGTCTGCTCCCAGAATAGCCCGTAAGTCGGAGGATCCAACTGTAAGGGAAAATACCCCCTACCTATCATAGCAGGACTAGCGGGAGCCGCGCGCGGTCGGCAACATGTTTCCATTGCCAGTCCGGTAGTGTTTCCGGGCCTTGGAGGGCCGTAAGCCCACGACCTGAACAGTGTTCAGAGTTCTGGGATGGCCGAGCTTCAACTGGGCCATTCATGAACATGCTGCTTACTGGGGCGGGGTACAGCTTTAAGAAGGCACGCAACAATGATCTTTCATAGGCTTCCGAGCCTTGGCGGAACGTGTATGGCTGGAACTTTATGCAAACATTGATAGACCGTATAAGCCCGTTATAGAAACCAAGTACAGTAACACCCATAGGGTCCAAGTACCCAAACAGTAGGGTTTTAGATCCCGAAATCCATACCCTGAATGGTTTTGGGACCTTGAAACTCTACTATTTGGGTGCTTGGACCCTTAGGGACACCCAACCAACACCTGAAGAAACCATACCGTACAACACCCAGGTTGGTTGATGGCATTCCCACGACCAGCTACGAGGAGTGCACCGACCTCATCGTCGTGGCAGTGCGCGAAGGCATCACTTTTTCGGTTGTCGGGTAAAGAAAGAGGTTTGACGGTGTGGATGTATCGGGCTCGAGGTTTAGGACTTGTAGGTTTGATTGTTTAGGGCATCCTTCTGCTTTGCTGGGGGTTGGCTGAGGGGGCTTCGTCAAGGTTAGGTGTTGTGTTTTTTTGTGGTGGTGGTCGTTGCTGTTGCATCCTTTGCAGCAAGACCACGCCTGAAGGTTCCTGTAGAAACATGTGTATAACTGCATATATGTACATAAATTTCTTAGCCCAACAGCCAGCATCCTATGAAGAGGGCAAGCTGGTACTCGTGTAATCTTGAGCGACTGCTAGCCCGAATCCTAAGCCCTATAGCCTAGACCCGAAAGCCTACACCTTAGATGCGTCTTCTGCGAGTCGAGGCAATGCAAGGTCTGCATACACCAGTACTCTTGAGCTTGAAGCTTTCGCAGGCTGCTTTGCTTTGGCTGGACCTGGAAACCCCTGCGCATCCCAAGCCGGTGAAAGATTCGTATCAGCAAGCTTGCACCCTATACCGTCGACCCGAAACGCTTAGCTCGAAACCCCTGCGAACCCTACTTCATGTATGTATGACAGCATAGGTGTCGATATGAGTACAGATGATATGGGTATAGATCTCCCGCCGAGTAAACCTAGAAAGCCTGCAGATGGGCCGGCTCAGAGACGTGGCATCCGGGACGGTTTCAAGCTAATGAGCATCGGTGACTTGGGCTCGAAGCAGATCGCTAACAGTCCTGTAAGCAAAACGGCCTAGTCATACCTGGTCGGATGCGACGATTCAGAGGGTTCAAGATGGGTTCAAGTTAAGGGCCAAACAATTAAGGGTCAGTTGTTGGGGCCGTTTAGAGTTTCAAGGGACCCCATGGTGGAGAGTCCTACTACCTTCATTTTCAGAATCCTTCTGATGCGTACATCACAGGCGCTTTTGTAGTGCGGCTCTGTCAGTTGAAACCAGGTCACGGGCTCAAGTTAGACTCCAATATATGATATCCCTTAATTCATGCATATACCTGAAGTTATAGTCGGATCCCTCGTGTTCCTCTTTCAAGGTTCAAGATTTCTGGCAGAGGCTCGTAAGATCTGGAACTATTGAACCGACTCCGTGGTCAAGATGGGGCTGTTTGCAAGCGTGCACCCAAGCATCCTCGAAGTGGTTCTGTGCCACTTGGACCCTACACCCTAACCACCTACCCCAAGGGTCCAAAGGACCCAATAACTAGGTACTCGGGTTCGAGATAGTAGTTATGAGGTTACTAAATTTCAGAGTATATGATAATTGGGTACTTGGACCCTTAGGGCTCCCGGTCGTTTCTCCCCACCTCAAGGCCACTCAGTAAGTCAGCGTTGGAGAGGTAACTCCAGGACAACTCTTTGATATCCACCCAGTAAATTTCATCAAGATGGGATCTTAAAGGTGCCTTGGCGAAATATGATCCCACAAATGCGACAGGTTTCGCCCCGTGTAGTATGTTGCACTTCGCTGGACCTTCCTGGACTGGCAAACAGCACCATACCTATAGTCTCCCTTGTAGTCCCTTGCTTACATTCAGCAATAAATTCAGGATTCAGGATCATAGTATAAGGCATCCCAAGAAAGGAAATAATACTCTGGAGACATATGGAGACCATGGGTGTTTGTACAGACTTCCTATGCAACGTTGCAAAGCCCTGCGGTGCCGAACCCCGTATTCTCCGTACGCGGCCTTTGCGAGTAAAGCCTTGAAAAAAGCAGCCAAAACCGCTAAGGTCTGAGCCGTGTGCTCCTGGACCCTCGACCCCTAAACCCTAAACCCTAAATAAAACCTTAAAGCCCTAAACCCTAAATCCTTAAAGCCTAAACCCTTAACCCTAAAACCTTAAGCCCTGATCCCCTGGGCCGGTTCTTACCCTCAAAGAGAGGCATGCGTATGGGATGGTGGGCTTCGCCAAGAGTGCCGCTGGGGCGAAGGATTGTTGGGTTGACGCATTGGCATTATGGAGGTTCGTACCGATAGGACTATATATAGATCATAGATGTGAGTTTTGAGCTGTAGGTTTCGGGTGTTTTCTATTTAAGGTTTTACGGTTTCGGGGTCTCAGGGACCTCGTTGTTGTATGTCCGACATAGCTTTTTCTTTTTGCTCTCCTGTGCAGAAGATCGGGAAGAGGAGAACAGGAACTGCAAGGGAAGGCCATGTAGACCCCTGATTCATAAACCCCACCCGCTCAATCAGGAGAATAAGAGGGATTCTAACATTAAGGACCTTAAGGAGAAGGTTTGTTGATCTGAGCTGTATCTTATAGGTAAATCCTGAACCTGGAGAGACACGAATCTCCCTCCAGAGCCTGCTGTATCCTTCCTTCGCGGGCCTTAGTAGGGGTTGTTGCGCAGCCCCAAAACGCCGACATCCAAAAACCTCAAACCCCAAGCTCTGCATACCACAAACCCCAAGCGCTGCATCCCAAACCCTAGACCCCCAAGCCATACGTCCTGAGCCTGGAAACCCATTAAAAGCCCAAAAGTCTCCTAAACCCTAAACCCTAAACTCTGAACCCTTAATTAAACCCTAAACCCTCAACCCCGAGCCCGAGGGACACGGATGACTGGCTGCAGTCAATACGTCGGATCCAGACACTGGCGTTCGAGGCGTCGAGCTGGGTTTAGGGTTTCAGTTTTTTTTGGGTTGATCACCAGCGTCATACCCTGAAGTTGGTCGATCTTACATCATCAGGTTAGGGTTTCATAGGTTTCGTGGCAGCTTTCATCGGGTTAAGGGCTGAAAGGGCTTACATAGGGTGGGGCTGGGTGGTGTGGCTAGTGACTCGAGTTCCAGGTTCTATGCATTCCCCCAGATCCTCCATACGGAACCCGAGAAAAGTCCCAACGGTCTCAGCCCTAGCTATAGATCAAAGAGCAGTACAGTGAATCCCAAGCCCCAGAAAGCCCTACAGTCTAAAGCCTTGTTCCCCAAAACACACCCTAGGCCCTAAGCCAAACCCTATACCCTCAACAAAAGACGCCTAAAAACCGCATGCCCTCAACCCCTAAACCCTAACCCTTATAAACCCTAACCCCCACCTTAACCCGCAATAACCTACCTTTTTAAGGACTTGTATATGGAAACCGTAATAAGGAGCCCTAAAAAGGGTAGGTTATTCCGGCTTAAGGCACAGGCAAACCCTAAACCCTAAACCCTAAACCCTAAACCCTAAACCTTAAAGCTCCTGGCAGCCTTGCGACCTCACCTCTCCAACGGGACCGCTGCCGCTGCTGATCGCAGCGGCCGGCGGCGAGAAGCGGGGCAAGGAGGACTTGGTTATCGGTTCAGGGGTTGAGGGTTTAGGGTTGAGGGCAAGGAGGACTTGGTTATCGGTTTAGGGGTTCAGGGGTTGAGGGCAAGGAGGACCTGGTTGCCATCTTTGGCTTCCAGCATAGAGTATAGAGTTTAGGCTCTAGGGTTTTGTTATCATCTTTGGCTTCCGTTGTAGGGTTTAGGCTTTAGGATTATCCTCCGTCTTACTCTTTGGCTTCATTGTAACATAGGGTTTAGGGGTTAGGCTTCTGGCTTAATTCTCCGATTAGGCTTCCATTATACAGGATAGGGTTTCCTATTCGGGGTTCCATAAGGGTTCAGGCCATAGGGTGTCCGATTAGGGTTCCCTTGTGGGGTTTAGGGTTTAGAGTCCAGGGTAGTATAGGGTTTAACTAGGCTTTAGGATGTCCTATTAGGGTTCCATCATGGGGTTTAGGGTTTCAGGCTTCTGGTCGTCCTATTTGGCTTCCAGTACACGTATATAGGGTTTAGGCCTTTAAGTTGCCTTATCAGGCTTCCATTATGCAGGGTTTCGGGTAGGGTTCCATTGTCGGGGCATGGGGTCCCGCAGGGTTGTGCGATTTACTTCCGAAGCCTTCATTTGGGATCCGGTTCATGTTTTGCGGCCGAGCTACGTATCCTAGAGGCCACCATTATGGATTTGGGCCCCTCGCTAAGACCATAATAGGGAGGGTATTGTGGGACCAAGTTCCATAGCGGTACTATATGAGGAGCCTCTGGGTATGTTTGAAAAGGGAGCCCAACAAGAGAGATGCTTCTTCGTTTTTCTTCCACAAAGCGGCAAAGAGGAGTGCTCGTTTCACAAGATCCTTCTAGTCTCATAGGAAAGTGAGGTTGGATGGCTTCCTTGTTTTCGCCGTGTTTAGTTCGCAGCGTACATCAGCCGACTTCACGCAAGGTGAAGTAAGGTAAAGGAAGCAGCCCACCACAAGGCAGCATCAACCAACACAAAACACAGGGCGGCATGAGGAAATCTTTCCTACACCTTACACCTACTCAGATCTCAACCGGCGCACACACACACACATATATATATATATATATACATATATATATATATATGTATATATGTGTATATAATATGTATATGTATATGTATATGTATATGTATATGTATATGTATATGTATATGTATATGTATATGTATATGTATGTACGTAAACCTACATACACATGCACATGCATCTATATACACACATTATTCACACACACACATATATATATATATATATACATATATATATATGCATATATATATATATATGTACATGCAACCCACAAGAGATATTTTGCTCAATGTCTTTACATACTGTCGGGCAAGCCCTCTCAGAACCCTAAGTCCTACACCTCACAACCTCTCACTCCAAATCTCTAAACTCATACATATAAAGAAATGTACATAAATTGAAAGCACTAGAGTGACACATGTGCACACACGCTTGCATGCCTCTCTGCATGCGCAGGTGTGAGTGTGCATACATGCAGGTACATGCAAGAATCTCTGCACATAGTACACCTTTGGGGCGCAACGGTTCTCGGAATCTGAGCTTCAGGATGTCACTGCAGTCTCATTCAAGACTTAAGGTTCATCTTACATATGCTTCATACTACCTCAGTTCGCGAATCTTAGCCTCGAAGCCTTGTCAAGCACGACATAGTTCCAGCAGTGCAACGTGCAGTCGAACCATGTGAAGCCTTGAAACCGGCATAGCAAGAAAGCCAACCAGGGAAGGCCAAACTCCATGAATTCTTAGGGGTACTTAGAAGTCATTTTAATTTTTGGTTATTATAATCCCTAAGAAACAGCTAAAATTATAAGTTTTGCTAGGGTTCTAAGTTCAGTATAGAATCCCTGAAGTCGCATTTTGAGCTTGGGTGCCACAACTAGAAACCCCGAACCCTCAAAATTGCGAGAGGACCAAATGGCCTTTACACAGGCTCTTCGTCGCTTCGGTGATGGCAAGGCCAGCATGGAACTTCGTAGTTTCCAAGGCGGCTTCGATGGGTGCGCTGTATGGTTAACTCCGCCGTACTACGGCTGATGATCTAAATCCTGCATTACTTTAAGGACCCTAAACTATGGGAATCATGGTATATTCCTTATTATGGGTAATGCAGGATTTATATCGTCAACCGTAGCAGTCGTCGTAGTACTGGTACGAGTACTAGTACTAGTCGTAGTACTACTGGTAGGGACTGGACGTGGTCGTGGTGGTGCTGGTGGTAATTTTGGTCGTGATAATGGCGGTGTTCATAGTAGGGTTAGGGGACTGACATAGCGAACCGCAGGGCGAGCATCATCAGCATCAGCTGAAATTCCTTGCAGATTCCCTCTCCGATCTCCGGGTGTTCGAATCCGCAACAGGTGTCCCAATTTGACCGTATGATTGGACGGACAAGCGAGCCGCAGGGCGAGCATTATCAGCATCAGCTGGAATTCCTTTCAGATTCCCTCTCTGATCTCCGGGTGTTCGAATCCACAGCAGGCGTTGCAATTCGACCGAATTATTGGACGGACATAGCGAACCGTGGGGAAAGAGCATCATCAGCATCAGCTGCATTTCTTCTCAGATTCCCTATCGATCTCCGGGTGTGTGAAACCAGAAACCACTGCAGGCGTTGCAGTTCGACCAAATGATTGGGCGGACATAGCGAACCGCAGGGCGAGCATCATCCGCATCAGCTGGATTTCCTTTCCGAGCTCCGGGTGTTCGAATCCACAGCAGGCATTGCAATTCGACCGAATGATTGGGACGGACATGGCGGACCGCAGGGCGAGCATCATCAGCATCAGCTGGATTTCGTTTCAGATTCCCTCTCCGATCTCCGGGTGTTCGAATCCGCAACAGGCGTCCCAATTCGACCAAAGGATTGGACAGACATTGCGATCCGCACGGCCAATCCGCATCAGCTGGATTTCCTTTCAGATTCCCTCTCCGATCCCCGGGTGTTCGAATCCACAGCAGGCATTGCAATTCGACCGAATGATTGGGCGGAGGGCGAGCATCGTCAGCATCAGCTGGATTTCCTTTCAGATTCCCTCTCCGATCTCCGGGTGTTCGAATCCGCAACAGGTGTCCCAATTTGACCGTATGATTGGACGGACAAGCGAGCCGCAGGGCGAGCATTATCAGCATCAGCCGGAATTCCTTTCAGATTCCCTCTCTGATCTCCGGGTGATTGAATCCACAGCAGGCGTTGCAATTCGACCGAATGATTGGACGGACATAGCGAACCGCAGGGTGAGCATCATGAATTCATCTCCAATCTCTGGTGTTCGAATCCACAGCAGTTTTCGACCGAATGATTGGACGAACATGCAGGGCGAGCATCATCAGCATCAGCTGGCTTTCTTTTCACATTCACTCTCCGATTTCCAGGTGTTTTCAGATTCCCTCTCCGATCTCCGGGTGTTCGAATCATCAGGTGTTGCAATTCGACCGAATGATTGGACGGACATAGCGAACCCTAGGGCGAGCATCATCAGCATCTGGATGTCCTGTCAGATTCCCTTTTTCACCATGACGGTCTGACCCTGGTATCCCAAGCCTGTTTTTGTTTTGAGGTTCCGGGTCTTTCCTAAAATTGCCATGCCAGTCGCAGAGTATGTCTTGTTCTAGTCTTGTAGGCCTCGTAAGTGTCGAAACCTCCATGCCCATCTCCACGCTCCGAGAATCTCATGCGTGCAACCTCACCGAAGTCCTTCAAACAGATTTGGAAACCCTGCAACTAGGATGCCCAGTAGTACCTTATTCCCTTTTTGTAGTCCTAGGTTCCTTATAAAGTTACTCAATACCAAAAAGAGAGGCCTTTTTATTCTTAGGTTACTGGGTATCCTAGAAAATGCTAAGCCGAGAAGCGCATATACACTGGGCCTACCACACCGGTCACCACTAGCCGGTTGCACAGGAACGCCATGGGCTTGAGCGTGCCATGTGGGAGGCTGGGATACTGGGTTTAGGGTTTAGGGCCTGGGGAGAGTCTTGGGTTCAACTTTCGAGTAATCCCGAAAGCCTCATTGATGACTCATAGCCTTACCATGCGCATGGTAGCATCGTTTTGTCAGCAAATAATGTAGGCTCCTGGCTCAAGCTCCCCATCCTTGACGGGTTTGGTTTTGAGGGGATCCAGAGAAAAAATCTTATGCACCAGCAAACGCGGGAGCCTGGGGGAGGGACTAGAACACCCTGAATACTCAACTGAGCCCTATTCGTCTGTCTGCAACACGATTTGCACTCTTCCGCTGCTTGAATCTCGTATGTACATTGGTAAGTCTGCACTTGTCTTCTTTGGCATCATCACGATGGTAAATGCAGGAGCCATGAACGACAAAAGGCGTATACACCACCGATCAGGGCCCTTCCTGACCCCCATTAAGTCTTTTTACACGGGCCAGGGTGTCACTGCCATGGTTTGCAGCACGAACGACGGCGCGACTCGTGAGCAGGCCGTGGATAGAAGCTACTGGCCCTGTCTTAGTGTTGAAAGCCAGCTTTTTTCGGGTCTTGAGGTTCATGGGTAGACATCAAAAGCGGTGCTATGAGTGCTTCGAGCAATATGTATGATGCGAAAGCCCCAACAAGGCAGGATTCAGTGTGCGTTTAGTGGTCCAAGACTTTGTCATTGTGGGTTCCCAGTAGGTTTTATCATTTGCGTGGTTGTCAGAATTATGGTCCCTTTTGGAATCCTTATTATACTACGGCACCTAATATTTAGGGTACCCGAAAAGTTGAGCCCAAAACCCCGATACGCCTTGCCTGTGTCGGAGCCCAAACCCCCCTCCCAAGCGCCCACACTTTGCCTCGGAGCTGAATCCTCCCCCAACCAAAACCGTAAACTCTATAGTTTAGATACACCCTATAAACCCTAGAAAACCCATAAACTCTATAAACCCCAGAAAACCTATAAACCCTGTAAACCCCAGAAACCCTATAAACCCTATAAACCCCCGAAACCCTATAAACCCTAGAAACTCCGCAAACCCTGCAAAGCAGTGCACAGCCTGAGTCTGGAGTCGGGATTCAAAACCCCCTCGAAGCGCCGGAAGAAACCGTTGCAGTACTGTTACAGTTGAGAGCGTTTATAGCCCAAAGGCTCCATGTACTTTTATAGTAGATACTTAAGCTCCAAAGTCGTCCCTATATGGGTACTATAAGGCCTAAGTATATACTATATGGGTACATGGAGCCTTAGGGTAGTTTATGGGTTTATAGGGCTTAGGGTTAGAATGCATATAGTTTATGGCATTTATAGGGCTTAGGGTAAGAGTAACCCTTGTAGACTTGTAGGGAGCAGGCTCATCTCGCCGTGCAGATGGCTGGCCACCCACCCCCACTTGCCGACGGCGCCGTGGACGGTACAGACGCTCAGAGAGCTGTTTCTGCCAAAAAGCTAGGATATCAAGGTTGCAGGGTTTGGTGCTTAGGTTTGCTGTAGGGTGAAGGTAAGTGCCATTTACGAGCACTTCTATCACATCTCCGGATTGGATTCATCCCATTATGTTCATGCCTTGGGGGGAGCCTGAGTCTAACTCTCTTCAGGGCTCCACCAATGCCAGCCCCTCAGCTCCAGACTCCAGACCATGTGACCGCAAACCCTGACTGAAATTTGCTGCCCTCAACCCCTCGGCATTTTGCAGGCAGATCCGACGGTTTCCAAGCCTTCAGTCACAGGCAGCCACATGGGTTCGGTAGTTGGGTATTGTTGTAATGCTCTTCTCCAGTACCGGTACTGGGCCGCAGTTTCCAAAGCGCGGCGAGCAATGGTGGCCGATGGATGAAGTGTTCCGGGCAAAGAGCACTGCTGATTGCCTTGAGCCTGCATGTCGCTCACTTCTGCTTCAGTGTCCAGTCACCCCCCTGGCGTCCGGAGGAACTGTCTCTTCCGGCTGCGAAGAAGCGCAGCCCTGTTTTCCTGCTTGGTCCATCGCATTTTCTGGACCGACACTTAGAAGAGGCGAAGATGGAAAGTGAGGTCTTGGGGCCGCACCTCCGGAAGTTGAGGGGGATGGACAGCATGGCTTTGGAAGCTCTTCCAGTCTTTCACAGTTCGACGCTTCGCGTATTGGAAGAGGCATACGGCTGTTACAGCAGAACTGTCCTCATGGTGCCCAACTGGTATTTCGGGAATCGCTATGTGGATTCCTTGGTTTCTGACCAGCTCTTCCATGACTTGCCCCCAGATGCCTACAATGTAGTGCGGGAGAGGGTGAAGCCTATGGAGAATGAGATCATGGTGAGGCAGGGCCTCTCTTGCTTGCAGCACCTGGCCTCGAGATTCCCGGACATGAAGTTTATTTTCTGGTGCATGGCGCGTCGGACGCTGATTCCCAATCACACCTCCACTGTTCCTCTGGAAGGACAATATCTTCAAGTTTCATCACGATTTCGTAACAACACGCTCGATGTGCTGCAGTACAGCGATCGCGACACCTTTACAAGGCATCACATGAAGGACAACAATGGCCATCCCAAAAGGCAGGGCTACGATTTGATTTTCCGCCTCATTGAAAGCATTCTGCCTTGACTGCACAAAAGCCTGCCAGCTGTTTGCGGCTCAGGTGCCCGCAAGCCATATTCCCCAGCCGTAACCCCTAAACCTATACCCTAACTTAAACCTCAAACCTCTGCGAAACCCTAAACCATAAGCCCTGTTAGAATGAATGGCAGGTGACCCAAGTCTCAATGTCACCAGCTGCACATTAGGATGTCCTTAAGGGGGGGTGGTCCAAGGGGGGTAGGTAACCTAGTAATCCCCATTATTCCCCAATACTCCCTAAGCTTCCCTAAGGTTCCCCAAAGCTCCCTAGTACCCTCCCCCCTTGAACCACCCCCCCTTAAGGATCCTATAAGCACATGCATTTGCTGTGCAGGGTTTGGGGCTCTAGGGCTTCACGGCCTTCAGTGTTTGGGGTCTCGGGCCTTTGGGTTTAGGGCTTTAGGGCTTGAGGTTTGGGGTTTTAAGGTTTGGGGCTTTGGGGTTTACGGTTTTCGGGTTCAGGGCTTTTGAGTTTGCGGTTTTAGGGCTTCAGGTTTAAATTTAGGGCTTAGGGTTTTAGGGTTTAAGGCTCAGGGTTTAGAGATTAGGGTAATCCGCATGTCTGACAGCCACGAAACCCTGAAAGCTTGGCTTGTTGCCTGGAGGAACCCGTATAGAAGCCTTATTCAACCCTTATCGAAGAACTCCATCCGAACTGTTGTGGCCCCGTCGTACACGCAAGCCTTTTCCAAAACTTGCTAGCCAGTCAGAAAGTCTCAGAAACACAGTCAGAGCAGCCTCTTTGCAAACCCCCAAGGCTTGGGAAACACTGCTGCATCAAGCTATGTCAAGCCACTATAACTACTATTTGCTTAAGAACCCCCCAAAAAATAAAAATAATAATCCCCATATAACCCCCATAAGGAATATATTTTTTGTTTTTTGGGGGTCCTTAAGCAAATAGTAGATAAGAAACCCTGAAGCCTCCAAGCCCCAAGCCCCCAAAACCCTATGAGAGTTTATAAAGTACCTTTCAGGAGGTGCCTGAAACTCCAAAAAAAAGCTTACCGCACCTCTTTTGAAAGAAGGTCTAAACCGCAGTCCCAACCCCGTAATCCAAAACCTCTACACCTCAGTTTTGGAAGATTCTCGGCTCTTGCCGAGGTCTCTTCGATGCACTCCTGGACACTGAGATCGAGCTCCTCCTTTCAAAAAGATGAAGGGGTCATAGGGATTCATAAAGGTGTGTCAGGTTTTGTGGTGTGCTTCATTGGGGCTTCGAGGTTCCTCTATGGGTAAGTCGTACCCTTGGTGATTGCTGACGAAGTCAAGAGAATCTAGGTAGTAACAAAATACTAGTTGCTGCATGTTGGACGTTCTGGTACATGGAGGGTTTGGGGTTTCATGGTCAGGGTAGGGTTAAGTGTCTCGCAGGCGGGGGGGGGGTGCATTGGTGTTAAGTCCCAAGCCCAAGCCCCCAAACCCTGCAAGCCTGTTGCACTCTGACCCATTCCACGGAAAGGGCTCTAGCAGCACCATATAGAATGAGAGAGATTCATGACAGGCGCACGGAAACTTTCAGAAACCTGTTGGAACATGACCCCTACATTGTAAACCTGCTCCGGCAACCTTCTGCGATCTGATCCGCAAGCCCCGCTCCCGGGGCCCTAAACCCAAAACTCCCAACGACCCATTGCCTCAACACCAGTCAACAGTCCCCTTCATTCTGAAGCCCCGATTCCTTGAACTCGAGTCCTGAAGCCTTACTCATAATCCCAACCCTAGTGCTACGCCCCATTTTGGGACCCCTTATTATCTTTCAAGGAACCAAGGGGTCCGAATTGGGGGTTATACGTACCTGCTGAAATATTGGTAAGTCCCCTGAACCGAAACCCTAAACCCTGAACCCCTGACCCTCCCAGTAAGCCTTCCTGGAGCCATCAGGTCCCTACCGCCTCCCGAGCCAATCTCACCTCGTCTGCTGGATACCACCCAGTCCCTGCGCCTGGGCTGCAGTATCGGTGTTTAGGGTTTGGGGTTTAGGGCCGGTTAGGTTGCAAGGTTTGGGGTTTAGGGTGAGTATACGTATGTATGTATGTATGTATGTATGTATGTATATATATATATATGTATATGTATGTACGTATGTATGTATGTATGTATGCACCTATATGCGTACGCAGTTTAGTATCCCATGTAACCCCTGTATAGTGGTGCTACTGGTGCCTTAAAATTCTCTATGGCTCTTAATATGCCCACACCCAACCCTACAGTTGATGAACAAAAATCCCGCAAAACCCATTATAAAGAATATATCATAATTCGCATAGTTTAGGGTCCTTAAGGTAATGCAGGATTTCTATCATGAACCCTAGTTTGACACTTTCTTAAGACTCATTAACTGAACCCTAAGCCCTCCTTCGTAAATTCCTCATCGTATCTGGGGCTCCTGAATTTCCGTAGGTCCGAGGCGACTTGGAGCTGCAAGTGTTGTTAGGGTTTAGGCTTCGGTTGGACACCCCATAGACCTCGAAACCCCAGAATTCTAGCTTAGGGTTTAGGGTACACTTATCCTAGAAACCAGGGCTTGCAGCTTACTGGTTGGGGTTGGCTCCAGAAGTTCAGGACAGCATGGCGTGTGAAAGGGCATATCGGGTATTGGGCTTTGGGACGCATGCGCTTGGGTTCACAGTGTTGGAGTGTAGGGCTCTCGTTCTTGGCAGTGCAGATGTCGGATGTGGTCGGGTACTGTCTCGAAGGTCGGCCAAGAAGTCCGTGGCTTTGGGTGCCCATTTTGATCACCTAATGTCGAACACATGTGCATTTTCGCCATCCCGGGTCTTGAACCCACGAAGAACATGCCCCCCCAAAGAAGAGTTAGCACATGCACCTATAAACCCTGCTTCCTCCACAATAAGAACGGTCGTCAATCTTCACAATAAGAGTAACAACTATACCTGTAGCCTAAAGCCCTACAAAATCGCAGGTAATGGCCCTGAACCCTATCCCCAACTAAAAACTTTCAACCCCTAAACCCTACGAGCCTTAAGCCCGGAGCCCTAGGCCGTCAAGGGAGTTCCCTAAACCCTACACCCCCTAAACCCTAAACCCCTATACCCTAAACCCTAAACCCCTAAACCCCTAAACCCTAAACCCCAAAAACCCTAAACCCTAAAACCCTAAACCCTAAACCCTAACCCTAAACCCTAAACCCCTAAACCCCTAAACCCCTAACCCTAACCCCTAAACCCCTAAACCCCCTAAACCCTAAACCCCTAACCCCTAAACCCAAACCCCTAACCCCTAAACCCTAAACCCCTAAACCCTAAACCCTAAAACCCCCCTAAACCCCTAAACCCCTAAACCCTAAAACCTAAACCCTAAACTAAACCCCTAAGTAAACCCCTAAACCCAAAACCCTAAACCCCTAAACCCCCCTAAACCCCTAAACCCCTAAGAACCCCTAAACCCTGAACCCCTAAACCCCTAAACCCCTAAACCCTAAACCCCTAAACCCCTAAACCCCTAAACCCCTAAACCCCCCCCTAAACCCCTAAACCCCTAAACTCTAAACCCCTAAACCCCTAAACCCCTAAACCCCTAAACCCCTATACCCCTATACCCTAAACCCCTAAACCCTAAACCCCTAAACCCCTAAACCCCTAAACTCCTGAACCCCTGAACCCTAAACCCCTAAACCGCTGAACCCCTGAACCCTAAACCCTAAACCCCTAAACCCTAAACCCCTAAACCCCTAAACCCCTAAACCCCTAAACCCCTAAACCCCTAAACCCCTAAACCCTAAGCCCCTAAACCCCTAAACCCCTAAACCCCTAAACCCCTAAACCCCTATACCCTAAACCCCTAAACCCTAAACCCCTAAACCCCTAAAACCCTAGACCCCTAAACCCTAAACCCCTAAACCGCTAAAGTAAGCTGGGGATCCCAGGCTCAAGAGCTCATCGCAAAGCCGGCTCCCCGAGCTCTTTCCTTCCCTTCTTGTTGTGTTTTTTTTTTTTTTTTTGGGGGGGGGGTTAGGGTTTGGGGGTTAGGGTTTAGGGTTTAGGATCTAGGGTTTAGGGTTTAGGGTTTGGGGTTTAGGGTTTAGGGGTTAGGGTTTAGGGTTTAGGATTTAGGGTTGGGGGGGGCCTGTTCAGGGGTGCTGAGACTGCTTAGGGCTTATTGAGGTTTAGGGTTTAGGGATCGTTCGAAGGTTTCGAGGTTTCTTTTTGCGGCGGGGAGGACGGAGCAGGCCTCTAGCTTGCCTACATCGTTCAGAGGTTCCTCGTCTTTGTGTCATTGATTTAGGGCTTTAGAGTTTATGGTTTCAGTGTCTTGGATCTAGGGGTGTAGTGTAGGTGGTGGTTTTGGTAATACAGTGGTATCGCCCCACCGTTGGGGTCGGATTAGTCAGTCCTGACATAACCATTCTACTGTTTTACGCTCCAGTGTACCACGACATTTCGCTGATTTACAGGCCCTGATCTCACCTCTCTTCAGAGGTTCTGAGGTTGTTTGTTAAAACCCCTGGAATGACTGCATCTGTTCGGAGTCTCCAATCCCCCGATAGACTGCCAGAGCTGCGGATTCCGGAAAAGGCCGAAGCGGCAGCCTAGGTGTCTGCTCCAGAGGCTACGCCGCCCTCATGCGTGGTATGACCCTATGAGGGCCCACTTGCCCGAAAAGCTGGACCTGCAGGATGTAGGTAGCACCAGGTAGCGGCCAAGCAATAAAAAGGTCAACACCTGCAACTTGTGGGACCGATAGTTCATGACACGGACCTCTCTGTGTTGTACTTTCAGGATCCTACAAGGTAACCCTGAAAAGGACCCACAAGGGAGACTATGCGCCCTCAGCTGTAAACCCAGACCAAAACCCGACAACCCCCTAAACCCTAAACCCCGAACCCCCCAAAGCTGTAAATCCAAACAAGCCGTTCATGTACTATAATATTCTAATTACTACGATATAGTATAACATGCTGTAATAACATACTATAGCACACAATAGTATACTACAGAAGACTTTTTTCTACTATACTATATTGAGGCCGGATCTACAAACCGCACATGCGGACGCGCGTTGCGTTCTGCAAGGCCTGGCAGGGAAGACGCGAGGTTCGGGATTTATTCTAACGTTTACATAGGGCTCAGGGTTGAGGGATTGGGGTTTAGGGTCAGGGTCTGCTTGAATCTATAACATGCAACTCTTTATGCTTCTACAGTACTTGCAAACCAAAGAACCCTAGACTTAGGGTTTTGGGTTTAGCAACAAGGGTTTAGGGTCTTGTAGGGGTTTAGGATTTAGGGTGAAGCAAGGGCTTAGGGTTTAAGGTGTTATAAGGGTTTACCTTGTTGTTTTGAAAAATCAACTGTTGTCAGGATTAGGGGTGTTATAAGGGTTTATACGGTTTAGGCTTAGACCCTATACCTGAGCTCTCTTGACCCTCTAATCGGCAGGTTGTTTTGGAAAATAAACTGCCGTCAGGAAGATGACCCACATGGGTGTACTTCTTGACCCACTAAGCCTCACATGACCTACACTTGACGTGCTTAAGTCGCTTGTAGTCTCTTGTGAGTGTTTCTGGGGTTTAGCTAGGTGCTCGGTGCAAAAGCTGGCAACTTCTGCATGCGTGGCCTCTACAGAAGAAGGGTTTGGCTTACGCAGAGGCAAGCACTTCAATTTGGCAGTGCTGGCATGCAGTTCCTGCAGAGGTATGGAAAGTTGTCCTTGCTGCCGTGGCAGCAGAAGCTGCGCCGCTGGTCGCTGCTGCCAAAGCTCCACTTTTTCCAACACACAATGCGTGAACGTTTAATTGGCTCGAAGAAGCTGGTGTGGACAATATCCCCTCTGGTGCACAGTGTGCAAATGCAGGAGGACTACATCGGCAAGCCCTCTCGTGTGTCCCGAAGGGTATCAGCGAAGATGCACTCATTGAGGATGCTGCAGCGAGTTTTGCTTGCGCAATTCGCGGAGTTCGATCGTGTCGAGAGCAAGGGAAAGCCTTCAGACTGACGCATTCGTAGGATAGTCGATAAGCAAGCCACTTGCAAACTTCACAGCTACAAGTTGGTGCCATGTGCTTTGAAAGCAGGCACGTTACATCATCGGCTAATTCTGCGCCTTGGCTTTGTAGATGATTTCCTGTTCTTTCGAACATCTCACAAAACCTGCGACCCAGTAAATAAAGGTCAAAAGCCATGACCCCCAAAACGGAAGGACCCAGGTAGTCCCTACCCCGAACCATGAAAACTAGATCCGCGAACCCTCTATCCGAAGCCATGAAATGCCAACATGGAAGTTTGACTATGGTTTAATTATGTACTAGTATCACTTTGTAGTCCCAGCTATACTTGCATGGGTTTGTAGCGCAAAGCCCTATTCTACTGTTTAAAGCCCCCCCCCCCCTCATGTCAAACTCCGCTATTTAACCTCAACAAACTCACATCCACATAGCGCCCTTCGAAACACAAATCCGTTAAGGAAGCCATGTCGAAATCCTAATTCTCATCATGAAAGCCTCACAGGTCCTTGTTTAAACCTACACACCCCAAAACAACCCTTTTAGCAACCCTATTGGAAACTTTCGTTGGTTCAAAGTGTTAAGGGCCTTGGCACCTTCAGCCTTCAACCCCAAGCCCTAACCCAAAGGCTCCATGTACCTTTATAGTAGATACTTAGGCCCCAAAGTAGTCCCTATATAGGTACTTTAAGGCCTAAGTATATACTATATGGGTACATGGAGCCTTAGGGTAAACCGTAAACCTCGTGACTTGTAAACCCTGAACCCTAAGCCGAGACTCTAACCCATGAGCCCTAAACCCGAAAACTTAAACGCTACGAAACCCTTACCATGAACCCTAAACCCGAAACTTAAGCCCATGAACCCTCATTCCGGAACCTACACCTAAACCCTAAACTTCAACCCGAAACCCTAAAATTCGTCGCCCAGGTTTGTGGAGGCCGCGGCCACACGGCCGATGCTCCGCACCTGGTCCACCAGCACTGGGCCTGGCAGTTGAATGGAGGGCTTAGGGAATACTGTGGAGGCAGGGGTCTATATAAGGGATCTCTGATCCTAGCGTTCTATATTTAGGGGCCGTAATAATGTTCCTTACTATAACTATAGCCTAATATACCCCCCAAAACCCTATTCGAATTATTTATATGGCCCCTATAGTGGGTTTGTTTCGGGTTTAGGGTTACTTGAATGGGGGTTGTCGTGGCGTATAGGGCTTCAGGTGTGGAGTTTTTGATGGCGTGGGGCTTCCAGGTCCAAATTTCGGTGGTTTAGGATTTTGAGTTTGAGGGTTTCCCCGGTCTATAAGCGCGTTAGAAGTGCTGTTACGGGTCCCATAAGTGTGCCCAGCAGGGTTGCAATAAAGGGTTCTATAGATGTTCAACGGATTCTACACGGTTCTTGAGGGTTTGATATTTACAGGTTCTTAAGGTTTTTTGGTTTCAAACGGTTTTTGCTGAAGGGCTGTGCCAGCATATTGTCAGGGTTGGAGTGGTATTTTTTTGTTGAACAAGCTGCCATGCCTTCAATAAGGGACATATACATTATATAGTCGAGTGTCGTTGCATTTATTTACAGTGCCTTGAAATGAAAAAGCTAGGCAGCGCTTTTCGGCTTTGGGGTAGGGCTTCAGGATTGTTGTGTGTTGCTTTGTCCTTTCAGGGTGTATGAGGGCTTCTGAATTGGGGCTTCAGTTTGCGGTTACCCTAAGGGTCCATGTACCCAAATAAACCTCGGGCCGCAAAGCATTCATGCAGGGAGTATGTTACGGCCAGGGTATATACGCATGGGGTACATTGACCCTTAGGGTTACTGTTCTGGAAGTCGGTGTTTCAAGGCTTTTACTGTTTTGCGGCCTGAAGCTTCTTGGGCTGAAATTTCCCGCAAAAAAATCGATGAAGGACCATGTCGGGAGTACGGCTCTTAGTGTCGGAATGCAGGATTTAGTTACCGGTGCAATCTTCAAGTTTGATCCGTCATCTCAGCAAGGAAGACCAGGGCTTAGACAGACCGCTCAGAGCCCAAGCCTTAGCCGTGCGCGATCTACGTTGGCCGTGAAGAATGCATCCTCTAATCACGAAAGTCCCGACGCCCATAGCTACTGTTTTGGGCTTGAGGGACTATGGCTTTGGGTCTTTGTGGTTTTAGGGTTTACCTTAACCCCTTCTAACCTACCTTTTTACGGACTTGTGAAAGGAAATCGTATTAAGAGGCCCCACAAAGCCTAAGAAGGGGCTTCTTCGGATCCAGGTAGGGCTGTAGGTGTTCTAAGGTAAACCAAGGCTTCCCCTACTTTGCTTTTTCAGGGCTCAGGGTTTAGGGTTTTATGCTATGCCGCTCAAGCCCTCAACCACAAAACGAAGAAGCCCATAAATGATGGGACAACCCCGAATGACCCACCTTGTCAGGATGTATATGAGGAAATGTTGAGAAGGAGCCCTACAACAGTAGGTTTCACAGGGTCAAGAACCCTGAACCCTAAGCCCTAAACTTCCCTAAACCCCAAACCTTAACGCCCTATAACCCTAAGCCTTAAACCCCAAACCGTAAAGCCCTATAACCCTAAGCCCTAAGCCTTAATAAGGATCAACCCTGAGCTTGCCAAGGGAGCACCTACCTCCCTGCAATCGGCGGCTTCCTTCTCACTGGGGAGGCACTTGCGGCGGTCATGGCAAAGGTCTCAGAGAAATTTAGGGTTTAGGTTTTAGGGTATGTGTTAGGGTTTAGGCTTTAGGGTTGAGGGGTTTAGGGTTTAGGGGTTGAGGGAGCCCTCTATGGCCGGGTTCGCTAGCTTGTAAAGGCATCATATATGGGAGTTTCCGAAAACTCGGGGTCCTTATTTTGGGGTCCTTATAAAAAGGATCCTACTATTTAGGGTGCCATAGTAGGGTCCCCTGGGCCCCTATTTTCGGAAACTCCCATATGGGTTTTAGGGGAGAACTATAGTTGAAGATTCGCTAATTATCGGGTCCATATCTTACCAAGGGTCTCAGAGAATACAAAGGTGTTAGGGGATAACTAGAGCATAAGATTCGCTAATTGTCAGGGTCCCTATCTTACCATGCTCGGTGGCTGCGGGGCCGGGAACCATGTACCTACCAACGTAACACTACTGACAGCAACAAGTATAGTTCGACCTGGGGTTCTAGATTAGAGGTTTGGAAGTTGCGGTTGCGCAGACCTTGTCCCTAAACCCCGAAACCCTAAACCTTGGAGATTTCAAGTGCTACCAATCGTCGCTCCAAGAGGCTCCTGACTCAGGTTCATAAGGCCTGAGCATGTGGATTCCGAACTTATGGGTCATGTCGAATCACCTATAGTCTCCATTGTAGATCCTTTTTTTGGTTACCTTGTAGGGTTGTAGGATTCTAATTATATATATATATATATATATGTCTATATACATACATATATATATATATATGTATATACATTTGGTTGCACCATAAAGGGAACCGCAATGGAAACTGTAGGCAGACGTTCTTGAAATCTTCGTGGTGGGGAGCTGAGACCCTCAGGCGCCTCAAAAAAACGCCTAAAAAAATACCAACACTTTTTTGGGGGGGGGGCGGGGGGAGGGGTGGAGGGGGGCGTTCCTTTTCCTTTTAAAGGGGTCTATAAGGATTACTATAAGGGCTATTCTAGGGGTATAATGAGCCACAAAGCTCTATTCTAATTATCAAGGCTCTATATGAGTTCGGGGAGTTGGAGTTCATGTGTCGGCGTTCCGATGCCGGAACTCTACCTGCCACACCAAGCCCCACGAATCGCACTGCCGCTTCATTTCTCAAGCATGAGTATTCTCTCAAGGTTCAAGTGCCGCAAAATCGTTTACTCCCCCCAATACCAGCCTGCATTATCACTGGCTAATTATTGGGGCTTTAGTCTTCGGGATCATGAGTGAGACTACAATCTACTTGCAAAGATACAGGGCACAAAGAGACAGAGAGAGAGAGAGAGAGAGAGAACCAGAGAACCGGAGGGAGGGAGAGAGAGAGGGAGAGAGAGGCTGAGAGAGAGAGAGAGAGAGAGAGGGAGAGAGCGCGAGTCATGGTATAGAAATGCGGATGTACCTTGAATTTACTGATCCCTCGTTGGCCCAAACTTGCGGGAAACAAAGTCTCGCTTCTAGTCACTAGTCTGCTTCATTGCAAGATGCGGGCATAGTGACGGCTTATCCTGCTTATCCCTCCCTCCTTTGTTCGAGTGCCGCTTCAAACCTAAACTCTACGTCCCTGCCACCAGCTATCGAGGTCACCTACCCTGGCAATGTCCTGGACTGCTGCAGGAATCGGAGTTACTGTGCTTCACGGTTTTCCCACACAGTTAGCATGGTGTGCCTTGGCTTTTGGTCTGTTTTGGGTTGCTGGCGTCATGGTGCCTCTCATTCCCCCAAAACCCTAAAGCCTAAACGCGTAAATTTGGGAAGAATTCATTTCCTGAGCTTCACGCGTACAAACTCCTGCCTCCATCGCAGTTTCTGTTTGGGCGCTTTGGCCGTTTCGCCTCAGCCAGGGTGTCCGACGGTTGATGATAATATAAATCCGGCCTTACCTTAAGGACCCTAAACTATGGGAATTATGGTATATTCCTTATTATGAGTAATGCAGGATTCATATCATCAACGGTCTTTGGGGGGCTTATTAGCTGAGTAGGTAACCTTCAACCTTTGTCATAATTGAATAGAGTATCCTTTTGGGGGTTTAGGGTTTAGGGTTATAGTTGAATAGATTACCCTTTTGGGGCTCGGGTACTCAGCCCCCTCGGGGGAGTGTATGATTGCAAGGTATATGGCAAGGTTATCAGAATGACCTCGTGGGTTGAATGGTCCTCGCGGCCGTAAACAGGCACTTGAGGCTCCATGGATCCTTAGGGGCTACCGAAGCCATCTGGCTCACCAGCTCAACGCGGCTGTGGACTGTTATACGAAGTATTTGAGCTTACCAACTCTGACTGCCATGCCAGGCGTGAACCACTTGAAAGATCGTGGAATCTGTTGTAAACAATACAATACATGTTTCAAGAAGTCGCAGCGGTCACAACGATTTAGACCCTCTAAGGCGGATTTTCTTAACTCTCCTCATGAAGATTCAAGCAGACTGTAAACTTAGTGCAGACCTTTTCCAGTCGAGATTTACCCTGCCATGCGGAGAAATCCATACTGCACTTTAGAAAGGGCTTTTGAACCTCCCGTGAACGCACACCTGATCTTGGGATTATTAGAACTTTACTCGCTAAGCTCTCCAATTTCACAATCTTTAACCAACTCCTGTCCAGCAATCCGTGCTCCAAAAGCTGCTCCTAAACCCCCGTCGGCCCGCATCATCCTTGCCAAACCCTACATTCTAGACTAAGCTCAGCACCTTAAGCCCCCAAAGCAGCATGGGCGAGTTCATGCATTGCCTGCCGCGCATGCGCGGGGCGCGCGAGTGCAGGCGCAATTCTCTCGACAGTCGGGACTGGGAGTAGGCTGTACCCTAAGGCTCCAACCCGTACAGCATATCCTTTGAGATTAAAGCCCTACACCCCAAGGCACTCAAAGTGGTCCTTATAGGTCCTTTGGGGTATGACATTCCGGGCCAAGGTGCAGAACTAGGACCACAGGTTTTGTTAAGGCTTTCGGTTCTGGGGTCTTCAGAGTCATGGGTTGCAAGGCCTACGGGCTACCTTAAACCCCAAGTAACCTACCGTTTTGTAGGAGTTATCTAAGTCTAAGCATGGAAATCATGATAAGGAAATCCCGAAAAGGTCGTCGTTTAGGGTTCAGGTACTAGGGCTCTTTCTGTTTGCTCATATAGCTATACCAAGAAGAAGAGCACTATTGAGGACAATATAGAACGATAATGGAAAGTTGTGTTTGTCGCACCTCGTGGCCAGAAGTAAGTTCGGCCCGCACGATGTGCCGAATCGTCCAAGAAGCTGGCATCTCCGCGACCAACTACCCCTGGGGCCAAATTGCCGAAGTGCATCGCCCTAAACCATCCTTAGCACTAAAACCCAATCAACGCTGTAACCCCTAAACTCAAACACCCCGCAAAGCCTGTAAACCCTCAACCATCCTGAACTCAAAATCTTGAAGCCCATAATTCCTAAACTCTACCCGCCTTCAGAAAGAGAAAAAGCAGCCGCACTCAGAATGCGTCGAGGTCATGGCAGCCCAGCAGGGGCCTGAAAGCAGCCTTCGCCGATCGCCGTCCCTGGACCGAGCAGCGGAGTTACGTGGCAGTAGCAGTAGCGGTAGCAGTAGCGGTAAGAGTGCTGTAGGAGTACGAGTAGGAGTAGGAGTAGTAGTAGTAGTAGTAGTAGTAGTAGTAGTAGTAGTAGTAGTAGTAGTAGTCGTCGTTGTAGTACTAGCACTAGTAGTAGTAGTAGTAGTAGTAGTAGTAGTAGTAGTAGTAGTAGTAGTAGTAGTAGTAGTAGTAGTAGTAGTAGTAGTAGTAGTACTAGTAGTAGTAGTAGTAGTAGTAGTAGTAGTAGCAGTAGTAGTAGTAGTAGTAGTAGTAGTAGTAGTAGTAGTAGTAGTAGTAGTAGTAGTAGTAGTAGTAGTAGTAGTAGTAGTAGTAGTAGTAGTAGTAGTAGTAGTAGTAGGAGTAGGAGTAGGAGTAGTAGGAGTAGTAGGAGTAGTAGGAGTAGTAGGAGTAGTAGGAGTAGTAGGAGTAGTAGAAGTAGTGTAGTCGTCGTCTTATGACGATGACGGTGGTCATACTATTGATGATGCTTGTCACGATCCTTTCAATGACTCTTTTGACGTTATGATGGGCATTTCTATTGTTATTAACTTTTCGTAGTGTTGTTCTCAATTCACGGTCCATTATTCCGGAGTCCGAATGAAAGAAATATGTGTATGCCGACCTATATTGTACATAGACAAATAAATATATAAGTATGTATACATAGGTATGTATATTTACATATACATATACACATACATATATATATATATATATATATATATATATATACATATATATATATATATATACATATATATATATATATATATACATATATATATATATATATATATATATATATGCGTGTGTGTGTGTCATTGAGCCTGTGTTTTCTGTGAACACATGCACATCTATCTGTATTTCAAGCCCTTAGACCCTAAGACTCCGAACCCCTCGCGTCAGCTTCTTGAGCCCAAAACCCCACACCTAAGGAGTCGGCTGCTTGTCGTGGTAATATAGAAGTCTCACTAGTTACCAAGATCAGTGTTTCGGGTTGCTTAAGTATACTATAAGATACCCCCCAATCCTATTCTAATTCTGAAGGCCCCTATTTTGATTTTTTTTTAATTAGAGGTTCAGGCCTTCGGGCTCTTCAGGGCCTTGGGATTTTGGGGGGGTCCTCGAGGTTGAGAGTTTACGGCATTGGGATTTTGGGGATCCTGGAGGTTTGTGGCTTAGGGCTTGAGGGGGGCCTGAGGTTCGGTTTAGGGTTTAGGGTTTAGGGTTAGGGTTTATAGGGTTTAGGGTTTAGGGTTTAGGGTTTAGGGTTTATAGGGTTTAGGGTTTAGGGTTTCAAGCTGCTTTTGGAGTAAGCAAATACATAGGCATGTTGTTCGTGTCGCCTGTTGGTAACAGGCGGGCAGACAGCTTCAGCCGAGTGTCAGTTTGCATATATGCTCGCTATACGTCGGGGGACACACAGAGTACAGTATTGAATCTTCCCGGTTTCTGACCCAAAGCTCAAATTAAACCGCTAAACCTGCAAACCCTCAACCCTACACTTTAAATCTGTAAACCAAATAAGCAGTAGCCGAGTAGGTAACCTGCAACCTTTTTGGGGTCTATATCATCCTACCATACTTGGAAATGTCAACCTTTTTTTTGGCTAGGGTACCCAGCCCTTAAAATGTACTTAGCATCGTGAGCCCTTCGGTCTACCATAAACTTAAAGCACTCCGCCTAACGGAACAAGCCCAAGCACTGACAACCCACGACCTTTGTGTCTAGGGCTTAGGAAGTTTAGGGCCCAGAAAATTTAGGGTTTAGGTCTTAAGAAGTTCGGTGTTGCGTGAGGATGACGGCATTGGTCGGGTCCCGGCCTCAGTCTATGCTGAATGACGGTTAAACGTACGCCCCAACCCGGGCATATGATTAGGGTTTAGGGTTTAGGGTTTATGTACCCTGGACCCTCCCCGACGGATGAGCATGTTTGGCTGTAGCTGTGTTGCTGTCTGTATGTCACCAGCAGAATCATCATTCAAATCCTAGGATTGTATGTTGCTTCTCGGGCTCTCCTTTGATTAGATGCTTTGGTGTATTGCCGGCTACAGGATTCAATCACCACATCTGTGCTGGTATCTCCCCCTGACTGACAGCTCGAAGTAGAAGTGGCTGCAGTGTCTTGCAACAAGCACGCTTCAAGCTAACATCCACCATAATGGGAAGACGGGGGCAGGGTAACATGCATGTATGTACTTGCAGCTCTACTTTCCTCATAAGGTTCAGGCATTGGGTTTTCGGGATTCGGATTGATGTGGAGTGTTTTGGCTTGTGGTCTTTGGTTTCGGGTTTGGGGCCTCCAAAGCGACTGAGTGCCGGTTTCAGTTTCAGTGCACAGTTTTCTGGATCCCTGAGCCCCTATGTCAACGCGTTTTCAAGCCTTGTAGCTTCAGGAGACGGAGACAGAGCTGCGAGCTTTTGGCGCTGTCCGGGCTCCCACTGCCAGATTTCGTGGGTTTGCCTTTGCGAGGCTTCGAGTGTAGTAATTGGATTCCCTCAACTCTGAAAAACACGCGTTTTGAGGGTTCCGCATTATGATTTCCATATAAATCAGTCCTTAGAATGGTAGGTTGTTTGGCATTGAGATAGACATTAAGGCGGTAGATACCCTTGCGAACAGCGTTCCAGGACTGGGGTAGCAAGAGTCTTGCTGGGATTGGAGCTTTGCAACTGAAGCAGCTGGGGGGGCTCAAGGGCATAGCATAGATTCATTTTCAAAGGCATAAGACGTACGTGTCTCTTATGTACAAAGTCTGAGGCTTCCATTAATTATAAGTTCCTAAAAGGAAACCGCTTCCCGAGATCGTCCGCAATCTACCGTACGCTGAAGGGTTCCGGGGCTTACTGTTGGGGTTCAGCGGTATCTGAATCTGATTTACAAATTTACGAGGATTCACGGCTTAGGGCACTATACGGGGTTTTGCAACTCCCCCGCGCCACCACCCCCTTCCGCTCCGAACACCAACTGACAAACCCTATAACAGCCAGCCAGGACTGCCCAAGGCCTCAAAGCTCAAAGAGTCAAAGCAAAGCAGGATAGAGCCAGGTTTCGACTCCGGCCATTCCCGCCAGCGCCTCTGATACCCGAGACCTATAACTTTAACCCATATGGGAGTTTCCGAAAATTAGGGGTACCTTATTTTGGGGTCCTTATAACAAGGATCCTACCTATATTTGGGTCCCTCATTTTCGGAAACTCCCATATCTTTAACCCATATGGAACCGAAACTAACCGGAAACTGTTTTCCTGAAGCCTGAGGAGACCTATTCCTGACAACCCGAAACTGGCTCGAAGCCCTACGCCCTAAACTCTGAAGCCGTAAACCCTAAACCCCGAAACCCAAAGCCCTGAAACGCTAGACTTTAAATCCTGAAACCCTATGGATCCTAAAACATCGAACCGCCGAGGTCCTCATTCAGCGAGCCTCGATCCTTCTCAGACTCCCGCAGTCCACATGCGCCACGCCCACAGCCGTTGAGTGTTGTCACGGAACTTTAGGGCGCAGGGGGTAGGGTCGGTTATAGAGTGTTAGCATGTTGCTTTGTGAGTGAGTGATCTAGTGAAGCTTAGTGCTTCGACGTTCGCGGGTAAGAGTTTAGTGCTCAGGGCTTAAAAGCTCCCAGGCTTAGGGCTTGGGCTTGGGGTCAGATGTCAGATATCCTTAACTTTTAATTTATTCAGATGCGATTTCAAGAGCTGCCGTGAAGTCAAGGTGAGCGGCGCGACGATCTTCCAGCGATTCTTCTTTCGGAGGTGCGAGACCATACATGTTCCCAGAGAGCCCAATACCCCTTAATTAAGGAATATAGCTCAAATTGTAATATGAATCCCCCTATGGTTTAAGGTATATTCCTTAAAGCCTTAATTAAGGGGTACTGGGCTCTCTGAGTCGGCGGCGCGCTCTGGCTCTGGTGCTTCAGTCTCTTCGGATTGAGTGTAATGAGTGCTTAGTACTGTAGGGAATTCCGGGATGGGTTATGGGGACTACTAGTGGGGATTATATCGGGACTACTATAAGGATCGATTCCCCACTCGGGGTAATACACAGGCCTGCATAATTAGAACACGTGATACTGCGAAATTCTCAGACCCATCTGTTAGCATGCTCGCTTTGTCTTGCGGCAAGGTCATGACGAAACCACTCATTCACCACACCATGTTTGGCTACATAAATATATATATATATATATACACATATGAAGTGATGTGCTATGCTGTGCTATGTTTGTTTATGGTATGGTCTGAAGTGAGATGAGATGTAGGGCGACAGGTGTGTGCACATATGTATATTTACAGACAGTCTGCAGGTACAACTACATTTACATCTACATTTACAAATATACATATATATATATATATATATATATATATATATGTATGTATATATATATATATATATACACATACACGTGTATATATGTATGTATGTATGTGTATATCTATATCTATATATATATATATATATATATATACGCATGCAGCCAGACATCCATGCCTGCATGCCTGCATACGACATATACCCATGTATAAACACATACGTGCGCAATCGTGCGCACATGCATGTGTGCAACCACTCATGTCTGCTTGTATGCATGCAGGTATGCACGGGTGTATGGTATGGCATGCGCGCATGCATGCCGCTGAGACTCTAAACTTTAGACCCTTCAATGTAGTTCTTTCTGTTTCGTTCACTAACCTTTTGTGGTTAGGACCCTATTTGTGCAGGATTCCGGAAACAATGCAGCAAAAAAATGGCCTTCAGTCAAGGGCCTCCGCAAATCTTAAGCAGATAGTCTCCTTCGCTACATATGATACACAAAGGCAGAGTAAGCTAGCATGTTCAAAAACTGTTGCAGTTCTCGGGGTGAGCTTGTAAACTGCTATTATTATCGCATGTACGAAAGCGCTCTTTTTGTGAGAGAAGCGTTTCGTGTCTGTTGAGTTGAGCGATCAGCAGTCTAGAACATGAAAAAACTTGAAGACCACACGAGCAGGAGCAACCTGATGTTCCGCAGCCCGACAGCAGGAGGGTTGGCTGTGTTTAGCCTAGTGTCTTTCAGCTCAAGACTCACTGTCGGAGCCTACTCTAGCCTGAGTTGGATGTTCAGGCTCGTCCACAAGACGGAACTAAACCCAAAACAGGGCACTCAAATGTAAATTCAATACTCGAATGAATCTTAATAGCACTTTGTGAGCACGATTGGACACATTCCAGAGGCCCTAACCTTGAAACTTGCCAAACCCATTACGGTTGTAATAACATACTTTATCATCGTGCGATACACAATCACATACCGCATGATGTACGTTGATATGTCAGGTCGCTGGCAGACTTCGACATCCGTGTCGCAGCGGCGGCCAGGGACCAACCGTTCGAGCATGCTGTTTGCACTGTGCTTCTAAATCGTAGGGTTCATATTGAGCAAGTGTATGTACACATGGAACACATTGCTTACGAATATTCACGTGATTCACGAGTGTACCTTCCGGGTGTCGTTATGGAATGGGAGATACGCAAGCTCTGATTCACAGCATGTATCGCGTATCGACTAGCCTATGTTTATGCCCGCTGTGATGAAGGTGTTGAGCGCTTAGGGTTGCAAGCGGCTTCACGACCTATTTGGGTTGATCCGAATGAGTCAACAATTCTTGTTCCAGGGTCATTGTTTCATTAGGAAGGGGAATCAATTTTGAGGTCACGGGTCAGCTTCCCCTAAACCTTAAAGCCACTATGATCCACTGTGTAACGCTCAGGTCTTGGATGTTGAAACAGAATATTGGGGTGGGGTTCTAGGGTTTATCGTTTCGTTTTCTGGGGGTGATCTTGGGGGCGTAGGTTTTGGGATGAAGGTTTGTTGGACTATACCTATAGTCTCCATTGTAGTTCTTTTTTTGGTTTAACCAATTCTATGTTAGGGATCCTAAAAGGTAACCCCAAAAAGGAACTACAATGGAGACTATAGGTAAGGTTTAAGGATGTTTAGGGCGTAAGGGTTCTTGGTCAAGTCAAGGGCCGTGTAAGGTTTAAGTTGGATTTGGTTTGTCGGTTTGTGGGGCTTTGTCCTACAAGCTGGTTAGGGAATCTTGGGAAGACTAAGATAAGTACCAAGTACGAAAGCCCAACATCTAGGATGCCCAGTAGTACCCGTACCCTTATTCCCTTTTTGTAGTCCTAGGTTCCTTATAAAGTTACCCAATACCAAAAAAGAGAGGCCTTTTTATTCTTGGGTTACTGGGTATCCTAGTTCATGTAATCTCCCGAGGAATCATCTAACCGGAAAAGAGTCTCTCAGACCTTGAGCCTTTCCAGGGTTTTAGGGGTTAGGGTTTAGGGGTTAGGGGTTTAGGGTTTAGGGTTTAGGGGTTTAGGGTTTAGGGGTTCAGGGTTTAGGGTTTAGGGTTTAGGGGTTTAGGGTTTAGGGGTTTAGGGTTTAGGGGTTTAGGGTTTAGGGTTTAGGGGTTTAGGGTTTAGGGGTTTAGGGTTTAGGCACGATCAGGAGCGCCAGCTCAGCTTTCTCTAAGCTTGTAAAGCACTTGGCATGAAAATGCTACATCCCTGCATCCCATTGCAAAGCATGACCTAAGGCTCCATGTGCGTATATAGTATATACATATTGAAGTACCTCTATGTAGATGAATATACGTACCTTGGGGCACTTTAAGGCCCAGGTATATACTACATATGTACCAAGAGGCCCCATAGTAGTTCCTTCTTGGGATTACCAAATAAGATTCTAAAGATGAACCCAAAAAGGAACTACTTTGGGGCTTTTGGGTACATGGAGCCTTAGGATCTACCATTCGAGGCCTCACTGCTCCTCGCGTGCAAGATCGAAGAAGCCCAAAGGAGGTCCTTTGACTGCAAGGAGTACGGGGTTTGTAGGGTTAGGGTCTAGGATTTAGGGTTTAGTAGTCTACGGCTTCATGTTAGGTATAACGGTTTAACTATGGATCCATGGGGTGAGTAGGCTGCTGGTTTTTTTTTGTGAATTTCGGAGTACCGTATGATAGAATGAAGGTCCTACTACTCACGGTCTGAAGTCAGGCGCATTTATCCTTTTCATTGGCATCCATATTGGGCTCCTTATTGGTTTTGATTTGGGGTCCGGGACTGTTTTGACTCGGTCTTAGCACTTCGTCGTGTTGCTGCTTAGACCTTAGACAGTATCCCATATCCATAGTACAATATTCCCCAGATGCTGCTGGTTTATTAGGACCTATGTTACCCTATTATGCATTTTTGTTGCTTCCACCTTTCCTCTCAGTTTCGGTTACGCATTAGTCCGGTAAGACTAGCAACTCCGCAAATTCGAATCTGTTCCCACCATCAATGTCGGTATAGGCTCAGGCTTTTTATTGAGGTCTCGGACCTGGGTAAGGCCTACACTCGAACCACAAGCTCATTTTGGCGTGGTTGTTTGTGTGTGCATATATATATATATATGTATGCTTAGTCCGTTGTCACGACCTCTGCTTGCGCAGACAGTTGTGGACTCACCTGGCCCAGAAAGCACTCAGACACGATAATTATATTCCAACTTTCTGGCTTTTACCTTAACCCTGAGAAGGGTTGCCCAGGATTTGAACAGGCCCTAATGCCTGGGATGATGGCTCCCCTACAGCATGCCATAACACCCTACAGCAAGTCTAACACCCTTAGGACCCTAGGCAAAGGAATCCTGTAACGCTCGTCTACGATTTGATCATTCGCAGCTGCTACAGATTTCTAGCAGAATCTGCCCCTGTGCTGCGTTCTCCTTCCCAGTCATAAAGCAGATAACCTCCATGCAGTTCAACAACCTGCAGACCCTAAGCGAGAATGGCCGAAACCCAAACCCAAAAACCCTAGAGCTCAGTAGGTTGATGGCGGTGGTTGACATAATACTATAGAAGTCTGAATAATTGGCAACAGCACTCCTTTCTGATCGTTTTATGCTCATACTGGCATCTACCATCCCCCAAACATGTTCTAACCGACGGTGTGGCAGACCATGCCACCCGGAAGCCTACAGTAAGCCATAAGCGGTAAACCCTGAGCCAGCAAGCCCGAAGGCTCAAAGACATCGTTCTGGTCTTCTACCGGCTCCACATGCGAGCTTTGGAGGATGCGGATGGACAGCCGGCCGGGGGCCCGTTTGAAATTATTGCGATTGCCGAAGTCCAGAACCTTAGAAAAGGGACCTTGATAATCAGAATAGGGTTGGAGGGGTATGTTAGGGTATACTATGTAAGGAGCTACATGGGCATGCTATTCCAGGTGGTTCCGACCTCTGTGTTACTCAGAGCCTTTAGAGGTCCGCATTGTCAAGTTCAAGGCTGGGGTTGTCCGTTTTCAGCGTTGTTTTTTTTTTTTTTTGTGATTTTTCTTACTTGGAACCTTGAGGCTTCAACCGCTATCTATCACTCGTTCTAAGTAGGATTAGAGCTGTTTTTTGTTTTTTTCTATCGCTTGTTTTGAAGTTGCTTGTTGCTTGGGGTTGATTTCAGGGGGTTCTAGTTGGAGAGCTCATACTGCAAGTATGCCCTAAACCCTAAACCCTAAACCGTTGAGTGCACAAGCAGCTTATCTCATGCGCAAGTTACAGGATTCTTATTTCCTTTGGGCCAACCACAGCCATCGTTAGAAGCTGCCCCCACCCGGTAATAGTGACTA
>CAJNDT010004557.1:925000-1133319 GCA_905221615.1 Symbiodinium sp. CCMP2592
GGATCCGAAGCCACGTCTTTACGTCCGAAACTCTGAGCCCCTGGAGCCTTGAGCTAGATCCTACAGTCCCTGAATTACTTAAGCCAAGAAGCACTGAACCTATATTCGAAAGAAACTGAGCTATAGGCCTTGATTCCGGAATACTGGCAGAGGCTTTCTTGTTGTGCTCGCTGCATTGTTGTACCGCAAGTTGCAAGAACCGCAGGACACGCAGGGTTTTAGGGCGTATGGTCTTGGGAAGTTGAGGGTGTCACGGTTTGGGGTTAGGGATCTGCTTCGGCCAGGAAGTCTCTAGACAGATGATTGTTTGCGGGCTCGAACATCTAGTGTGTGTTCATTGGAGATTACTTGGGCCCATGGGGACTTCGACAGGTACCTTCTGCAGTTCCTGCGGCGCATGATGCAGCTTGCCGGCACTAGATCGCTGTGACGGCGTTTCGGCCTCGAAGGCATAGATACTCTTAGCCAATGGGAGAACCTATAGCCTATCACTCTGGCTTTGCCTATTTTATCTGTCTGATAGAATGTGTGAAAGCTTTTTGGGCCCAGCTATGGAAGACGAGAGGACCCAACTACCCTCGATTATGACCGAAATTCCCACATCTAGTGGGGTCCTGGTAGACCCTAAACCCTAAACCCTACAAAAACCTTAAACCCTAAGCCTCAAATAGAAACCCGAAGATCAAGAGGACCCTAGAAAAGAGGATAACCCCTCCACGAAGTTTCTCTGCATGGCGGCCCAGGCCAGGGAAGGCTGTGGGCGAGTTTGCGCAGACATCCTGGTCAGAATCTTAGGGCTTTGCTGTTTTTTGGGTGGTCTTTGGTTTAAGGGCTTGTTCTGGGGTAGGTTTGTCGGGTTTAGGTTTTAAGTTGAATTAAGGCTGTAGGTTTTCTTGTTAATTGGTTAGGGCCTGTTCATGTTGGGACTTGGGCCTTTGCTGCTTCAGGGCCCGGGTGCAGGGGTGTTCGGGATCTTGTGAGATGGCTTTAGGGTTGGAACTTAGGATTTGGGTTTACAGATTATAATTTTCTTTGTGCCTTCGTGTCTGCGCGCGCTTTTAGGCTTGAAGGGGCCTGCATGAGGCCTTTGAAGCCTCAATGGCACTAGGCTTGAGGGCCAGGGGCTGATCCAGCCACCCAGGAGCAGGAATTGCATCAAAAGGCAGAGACTTCAATTGCGAGTTGCTCTATACAAGACGATTCAGAGACGAGTCTGTCTGCAGAGTTCGCTACTGTGAGCCTGGAAGAGAGAGTTTTGAACAAACCGACCAAGCCCACCAGCTGCTAGACTCGAAAATATAATCGCAAGCAGCACTCCCAGCGAAATCCCTCGCTCCGCGCCGTATAGCCCCCAAACTACAAGACCCGTCGAATGCTGTTCTTGGACATCACTCGCTCGTTCATCGCGTATAGCACAAGTGTCACGAGGGTTGGGAGTTCCAGGAACTACTTGAACGACTCCTTTCGCACCACACTTTGCTGCGAGTATCAACCGCACGAGATCGCTGCAGCCCATCCCTCAGAGTGTCATGCATTGTTCTTGGTTTCAGGATGTTTCAGGTTGTTTTTGCTATATGGGTGGTTGTCAACATTAGGGTCCCTTTTTGGGTCCTTGTTATACTACGGCACCTAATATTTAGGGTACCCAAAAAGGGACCATAATTTTGACAACTACCCATATGTCACTTGGGTACGTAGGGGTCTGTGATTCGTGTTTGGAGTTGGGTGCTTCCTAAATCCTGGTAAATCATGCCATGTACAGAATATGCATATTGCCCAAGCCCTAAACCCTAAAACTCTGGCCTCACAGTCGTTGAGCCAGGAATACCAAGAGGCCGGAGCGAATCGATGATTTGGACACTGTTGAACGACCGAAAAGCAAGCAAAAGCCTACGACCCTGAGCTGCAAAGGCAGCAGCGAACAACTACAAGGACCTGAAAGCATTGGAGCCTTATGAAACTGCACCAACCCCCTCCAACGAAGCACCCCACAACACAAAGAGCGCTTTTCTTTGCCTACATTAGTTGGGCCTGCCATACTGTAATCCGTGGAGATTTCAACTACACGCCAAAGCCCTATTCTGATAAAGTATAAAGTACACCCCCGAGCTGGTGTACTGTACCAGAAATTTCAGGTGGCTTGGTTTAAGGGGCGGGGGCGCCACCAAAACTGCGATGCTCAAGCATATTGCTAGCATTGCTACTGCCGTCATCGCTTTACTAATCTAATTGTAACTGAATGTAGTTGAACTACAATAGCTTCCAGTAATATTGTTTCACGGGTTTGCGCAGCCTTGCCACTATCCCGTGTTTGTGTCTGTATCAAGAGCATAGTTATATTTCTATTCGATTGAGCATGTACCTGCACACTGCACATATTGCTATCATGATAAACTGAAATCTCGAAGCACCCGATAAGCCCTCGAACCTACACTCTAAACTCGAAACTGTGCCAAGTGGAGGCCAGTATCTTCCTGGCCGCAGACAAGTTAGGGTTCGCGGCTCAGATTATCCTGGAAGCCCACTTCAGGGATCAGGGTTTAGTCCGTCTCTGGCCGATACAAAGCTATTATACAACTACTACAGGTATCGGAGACCTCTAGGACGTGTCCTTCCGGGGTGAACTCGGGTTCCGGCTACGAGCACAGGCTTTGCGGTTTAAAGGTTTATGTAAAGATTTCAATCATTCTGGGGTTCCAAGGATCGGAGCTCAGACTTCTCTGGCTCGGCCTGATTTGAGCTGGCTTCAGGGTTTAGGGCTTGCGGCGAGTTGGGTTCATAGCTATTTGGGCGTACGGATGTTGGGAGCTTGTGGGTTATGCCATGCGCTTTGTAGATCCTATGGTACACCCGCCGGGCATAGAGTTCAGGGCATATGTAGGCCCTTAAAGCCTTCACCGTGAGAGTCAAGCTTCCAGCACAAGTGGATCGAGGAGCAGTATGTGACTGTAAGCAACCATCCTGCAACCACGATGAAGGTTTCTGTGCAAAAGCGATGACTTCATAGTTGGGGCGGACTATATATAGGGACTACTATGGCGATCCATTCCCAAGTGACCGCAATCAAGCGGCTAACCATGCTCCGAATCTGTTGACTTGAAGATGCCACAGAGGCAGATCAAATTTGCCAACCGAAGAACCTAACCCTGCATTTATGCGGCTATTTCTATGCATCGCTACACCCACACCTAGACCCCCCAACTACCCTCCACCATACCCCTATTACGGACCATAAGGGCCCTATTAAAGAGGGGCCCTTGAGGGGCCCTGGCCTACCGCCACCAACTTCAGGATAGAGCTTCCAAGCCAGCCTCCCTGGTGGAAAGACTGCCACACGCGATACGAGGACCGTCAAGTGCTGGGCTTTAAGGTCAAGGGCTTGCCCCTACATAGACCCTAAAGAACCTACATTTTAAAGGACCTGTATAAAACAAATCATAATAGGGGACCCTAAAGGTGGGATAAGCCCGAAACAGCATTTTCAGTTTTCTCTGATTATCGGAGAGATGCGTGTGAACTTCGGCGAAGCACCTTCACGTTATGATGCGGCACTATATGGTGTTGACCTGATTATGGACAGAAATATGAACAAAGCAGGAGATTTGTGCAAGGCACGCCGACGCTGACACATGCATGTAAAACTCCGTCATTTGCCAGGCAAGCCACAGTCGCAACAAAAATTGCCAGCTGCGGACGAGCCTATAATCTACATTGTAGTTCCTTTTCGGACTAAACCAGTTTTATGGTTAATGAAGATCCGCCAACGTGAACTAACGAAAAAGAAACTACAGTGGACACTTCACTATAGGTAGATCCCGTACGACACCATAAAAGTATTCAAAACGAAGCCATAGCGGGGACCAGATTGTGCAGCAACATCTGTGGACACCTTCTCAACTTTTCGTTAAGACATCTATCTGCTAAGTGCCGAAAAACCTATTGGTTCATGTACCTGTTATAGTATATACTTCTTGGCCGTTAAGTACCTATATAGGGACTACTGGAATGCCAAAGTATATACTATTTAAGCACATGGACCCTTAGGGAAAGAGACCTTCAGGATATGGCGCACATCGCGACCACCATTACCGATCTGTACAGGTCAGGAACTTGGACCCTCGAATCCAGTGTTTCTATGATTACTATAGGGGCCTGAATGATTACGTACCTATTTTGGTGTGGATGGTTCCTTAATATGAATCTACTCTCATGGGCGCCCAAACCTGTATGTATGTATGTATGTATGTATGTATGCATGCATGTATGTATGTATGTATGTATGTGTGTATATATATACATATATATATATATATACACATACATTAGAATCCTGTAAGAAGAATCTAGTGTAACCAAGAACAGGTTGGCTCCCAGGGAGTGTGTGGAGTTTAGGCAAGCGGAGGTTGGATGGTAGTAGTTTAGTAGGCGCGCGGAGTTACTAGCAACGTTAAGGCTCTATGGTGGTGGTATAGGACTGTTTAAGCTTTAAGCGGGTGATAGAGTTGTACGATGTTGTGCAGCGGACCAAAGAACCAGAATTCTTCGTGTTTTAGTGTCTGATAGAGTATATGTACGCAGGAGCTGTACTGATTCATGCTGTCATATGCTGGCTTTTACAAGCTTTTCATGGGGTGTAGGATAGGATTGAGGGCTGAAGGTGTAAGGATTCGGGGTGTAGGGCCAGGGCCTGCCGGGTTTTCTACTGCTCCTGCGGACATCTGCCACTTGAAAGTCCAGGTCCCGAACCTCACACCCAAAACGAGAAAAGGCCTAAACTGTACATAGCCTTATGCCGGAAGCCCAGAACTCTAGGCCCAGTGACCCCAAAACCTCCGAAAGCTAAGGCATCAATAGACCCGGACTCTGAACCCCGCAGCCAGCCCGCCCAGACCTAAAGCCCTCATTCTCCGACGCCCAAGTCCCCGGCAACAAACCGCTGGTGGTCTGAACGTACACCGCATCCTAACAAAGCACCATAAAATACCAGAGCCCTACCCTAACCCCAAGCACCGAACGAGCTTGGGGTTACGTTGCAGGCGCGACTCATTATCATGACCATGACGGTTATCGTCTACTTTTATATTCTGGTTTTTGTTGTATTCAAAATTTGCAATATTGCAGACATGACTGGTATTAGTGTCATTATCGCTGTTAACACATCCCCAGAGGGTCCACATATAATTACTAACATTATGGAATAAGGTACTCAAGACCATTTTAGAGATGGTCTTTTGGGACCTACTTCCACAATGTTAGTATAGCATAGTGGCCTCAATAATTACCTATACTATTTTGGGTGTTCCTTGTTGTAAGTACACTTTGATTGGCCCCGAAACCCTATTCTAGTTACTAAGGCCCCTATATCATAGTACCCTTATAGATTCCTTTATAGTAACCCTTATAAGACCCCCTTTAAAGGAACCCTATTCTAATTATAAAGGCCCCTATATTACTGCATTCTTTGGACCCTTTGGGATCCCGATATATATATATATATATATAGATAGATAGATAGATAGATAGATCCCTAATCATAGATCCCTTATAGTAACCCTTATAGATCCCTTTAAAGGAACCCTATGATATACCCCGAACCCTAAACCCTAAACTCTAAAACCCAAACCGTATGGAAGGATCGCGTTTTTGAGGCAGCCAGCTCCTCGGCTCCTTTTCGTGCATGGGAAGATGCAGGCGCCTCGGGGCGGCGCCAACTTTGGGCACCTGTCCGACAAGCCTATAGAGTTTAGGGTTTAGGGTTTGGGGTATTAGAGTTTAATTGGGATCTGAGGTTTGGGGATTAGGCTTTAATTGGGATTTAGTGTTTGGGGGATTAGGGGTTTGGGGGATTAGGGGTTTGGGGGATTCGAGTTTAGGGTTTAGGGTTTGGGGGATTAGGGGTTTGGGGGCTTCGGGTTTAGGGGATTAAGGTTCAGGGGATAAGGGTTTGGGGGGTTGGGGGGTTGGGGTTTGGGGGGTGAGGGATTTGGGGATCAGGGTTCAGGGGATAAGGGTTTGCGGGATTAGTGGTTTGGGGGGCCTAGGGTTTAGGGGACTAGGGTTCAGGGGTTTAGCGTTTTGCGGTTGCCGACAGAGTCACACAGAACGAAACGCAAATATGGACCCAAGAATAGCAGTCGGGATAAGCCCTAAAACATCATTAGACCCCCGAACCCCGAATCCCCAACTTCTGCTTTGCCAGGACCCCACGGATGTCCCTACCTTTATGCGCTCACCCTCTGACGATGGGCCTGCGTCTCAGCATGGGAATGAGGAGTTTGGAACTCTGTACCCTGCGGAAAACAAAAACACTACCGATCCAATTGTTTAGCCGGTTTAGCCCCCGCCAACGGCCCCATTGCGCAGGGCTGCAGTCAGGTCCGGCGGTTTCAGTTGCTTGAATTTCTGAAGGCTCTTTAGATAATCCTTAAACTACTTGTATGTGTAGCCAACAATCATTCCAGTGTATCCTACACACCCTTCACCTTATACCGTCAAGCCGCTTCAAGCCCTAAACTCCAAAAGCCCTAAACCCTAAACCCTGAACCGAACTCTGAACCTAGGAGCCGACAGAACCTTAAACCCCCAAACACCCGAAAACCCCGTAAACTCTACAATCTCAAAGCCCCAAAAACTCGGAATCAGCAGGTCTGGCAGTGGCCCAGCCCTCAGCAGCCTTGCCCGTAGAAGAGGGCTTTCGGCGTTCAGCGGTTCAGGGTTTTGCTTCAGGGTTTAGGGTTACAGGCTTCGGGCTTTGCTTGGCTCCCATGTTAATTTTGGGAGAGCCGATGGAGTGGGACGTGCAGCGACCAAGCCTCTACGAACGACCTCCTGAAACAGAACCGCGCACACGAGACCTGTTTGCGTTCCAGGAAGGTTTAGGCAATAGTGTGTTCGGTTTCGGGAGGCCTTTTTAACTTTCAATCCCCAATCAGTCTCGCGGTCTTCCTAAGATTCCCGCACTGCTCATACTCATGTAGGTCATGGGCCCTCAGAGGCTCATCAACAGTATTACTGCGGAAAAGAGTGTCCCGGTATCTTCGTTCTTTGATCACTGCTTGAGCAGCAGAATCCTTGCCGGGAAACCTATTGAAAGCCCGTTGCAATACTTTTGCCCCGCCTACACTCTCGCACCCCTAAACCCCAACCTCTAAACCCTACTCGCTATATTCTACCCGAACCCCCAATAGCCGACCTTTTTAAAAATCTGTTTGCATTCTGACTAGGGATCCCTAAATGGTTGGTTTCAAAGGCTCCAGCTAACCCTAAACCCAAAGCCCTTAAACCCTCGACCTCAAACCCCCTAAACCCCAAACCCCCAAAACCCTAAACCCCTAAACCCTACACCCCTAAACCCTAAACCCCTAAACTAACCCTAAACCCCTAAGCCCTTAAGTCGTTTTAACCCTAATCCCATAAGAGCCTTCGCCGAAATGCCCTTGAGGTCTTCGCGCCTCCGCAGCTTCCTCAGCTGTTGCTTGCACCGGGAGGTGTAGGGTTTAGGAATCTCAAAACCCCTAAACCTTCTATACCTTTAAACCCTTTGGCCTTTAAGCGCTAAACTCGAAGCGGCTATTTTAACATGAGGAAACACGAAGTGCGTGCCGGCACCAGAAATAAAGAGACTTGTAAGCAAAGCAAGCAGGAAAGAACAAAGCGCTAAAGACTGAAAGATCGAACGAGAGAAGCACAGCAAACAGAACCACCAGCACAGCCAAGCGAAACGAAAGCGCGCAAAAGCCTACACCCCCAACCCTAAACCCCCGAAGCCCTAGACCCTATACTGCAAACACGAAAATCCTAAACCCTAAATTTAAACCCAATTTCTGGCAGAAGGGGTGGTGGTGGGGGGGGGGGGGGGGGGGTTTGGTAGCCTTATTATAGATCCCTTATAGGAGCCCTGAAAGACCCCCTTTAAAGGAAACCCGAGGCTCCCACACGCGCGGGTGGGGGGGGGGGGGGGGGGGGGGGGGCGACGGTGCCAAGGCCAACGAAGGCCGACAGTCAGACCCCGAGGCTCACCTCTCTTAAGGGGGGTTTAGGGTTTTCAGTTTTGTAGTATTTATATAGGGCTCTTAGGGTTTAGGGGCTTAGAGTTTAAGGTTTAGGGTTTTTAAGGTTTATGTAGGGGTTTAGAGTTTTGTAGGATTTAGGGTTTTTAAGGTTTAGGGGTTTAGAGTTTTGTAGTGTTTACATAGGGTTGAAGGAATTTAGAAGTTTGATAGGATTTAGGGCTTCGGGTGATTTGGAACTTTTGTTTTACGATGATGTGCAAGAGTTGTTTCCGGTTTTGGGGGGTTGGGCCCTTCTCGATATTTCAGCAGGGTTTGCATGCGATGTTTAAGGAGGTTTCACAATAGCGTTGTGTTATTCTTGCGGGCCTGCTTACGGGTTCGGGTTCTAGAAGGATTTTATGGGGTCTTTCAAGGTTTTTATCAGGTTGATAAGGATATACTAGTTATGCAGGGTCTTCGAGGGTCTAAACTTCTTTTTTTGTGGCTTTTTTCAGACGGTTCCTGAGGGCTCAGCAATAGTATTCCTAAGGGTGCGTAATATGACCATGGTCTAGACGCCGGCTGCGACTTCATCTGGTAGTTGTTCCGAAATTCCCATACTAGATGGTTACCTTAGGCCCTGAAGAGAAACTTGGAGTTTGAACAGAACGACACCTGAGGTTATCTAGACAGGTGGCACCATCTACATACTTTAGAAGCTGTCCCCCACCCTGTAATAGTGACTATAAGGATTATTTTAGGGCCCAATTATATTCCGATTATACCACTATTACCGGGTGGGGGCCCCTTCTAATACCTACAAGTACTACTCAGGGCCATTCTACGAACTACCCAGGACGTGGAGGCGCAGATGATTTGCTTCCGAGCCGGGCCTCATTTCTCCTGCACTTGAATACCCAGACTCGGTCTTCGAACATAGGCAGCTATATGGGTAGCTGTCAAAATTAGGGTGCCTTTTGTGCCCTTGTTATAGTACGGCACCTAATATTTAGGGTACCCAAAAAGGAACCGTAATTTTGACAACCACCCATACAAACCGTCGGTTCAAGGAATCTTAAAATTTCGGAGGCACAGTCCACCTGTTCATCTCAATGCTAGATTGCCTCCTAAACCCTAAACCCTAAACCCAAAACCCTAAACCCTAAAACGCCCTAAACCCCAAACCCCGGCATCCGCTTCGAACCTTGGGGTCACGAAAACCCCGCGCCCTCCCAAAGTCTTATATGGGTCCCTTTTTGGGGTTTAGGGTTTTGGGTTTAGGGGTTTAGGGTTTAGGGTTTTATATGGGTCCCTTTTGGGCGTCCCTATCGTAATACGGCAGCTATTGTTTAGGGTACCCAAAAAGGGACCTTAATTTTGACAACTACCCATATGAAGAAGCCGAAAGATCTAGAAGCGATTCGGTTCATGGTTTTCGCTTTCCAAACCAGCTCACTGTTGAGCTGATTCCATACCAACGGGTATGCGTCTGGGTACGTCGGTAGATTTATCTCGCTTTACCGGGCGGTCCTAAAGGATAGCTTTGGTCGTTGACAGCCTTAGAACTGTATGTACATCAAGCCCTACACTTGCCGTAAGCATTCAGTCCGATAAAAATAACTGAATTCCAGCACTTTGTTCCTGCAACCCAGCCCTAAGGCCCAAAGTACCTCGAAACTTCGACCCGGCGCTTTCTTCGGATCCCTTTCTCTTGCAGGATCGGGCATCACCGGAGCCCCAGGTGGTGGAGAGCTTGGGTGGTACAGTATATACAATGAGAGCAAAACCACTGAATAGGGTTTGGGGGTAGACTGTATTAGTACTATACGCACGTAATGGACTACCCTGAAAATGAGCATGTTCTGTGTTTTTTGGTGTGCTTCTATGCTGTAGGAGCCAGGGTAGCATTCAACAAGTGGCACTTGTTTATGCTTTAGGGCGTTGGAGGGCTTCGGGCTTTGGGCTTTACGCATCCGTTGAATACCCCCCCTCCCCAAGAACAAGGTGTCGGAGAGGGGGACGGGGCCACCCATAGGCCCCATACAGTAGTAATTCCGTTTGGGGTTCAGATTTAGAATCCTATAATGTAGAAATCCCAAAAAGGGCTTCATACTTAGAATCGTATATAAGGTAATCCCTAAAAGGAACTACTCTGGGGCCTATGACGATGCTGGGAGCCGTGGAGTCAACTCTGACAGGCAGCGCGAGAAATCCGAGTTTTTCGATGCGATGGCGTGCACGAACGGGCGCAGCCGGGAGAGGAGGGGCGTCAACAGCATCCTCGGAACCGATGCCGTAGAAGACGAGGCGGCGCCGACTTTCGAGAAGATTCGAGGAGAGAGGTCCTGAAAACCAAGGCTGCAGATGAGCCGACCCAAGATGCAGCGCCACATGCACATCCTTTAGTGAAGCCATGCCCTACTTCACACTTGTTCTTGACCGTCTCATTAGCCATTCGTACGGAACCCCGAAGGTCTGAAAGTTGTTCCACTCTCTTTTCTGAGGGAGTATGGGCCAACTTTCGTTTTTTAGGTAGTAGGGCCAGTATGGCGATAGGAGTTTCAGAGCCCTAAATTTCGGGTTTAAGGTTTAGGGTTTACCCTATAAGGCCCCAAAGTAGTTCCTTTTGGGGGTTCATATATAGAATCTTATTAGGTAATCCCCAAAAGGAACTACTTTGGGGCCGAAGAGTTTTAGGGGACCTTCTGCACAAGGCGAGAGGCTCGACTGAAATCGCCCTGAACACTACAAGCTGCACCCTGAATTCGAAAACTCTACTTAAAGGCTCATGGGACTTAGTAACTGGGGGTTCCTCAAAGGGATCTATCTATAAGGTTTAGGGTTTAGGGTCTACTTAAAGGCTCATGGGACTTAGTAACTAGGGTTATAAATAAGGTAACTGTACTTATAATTACTTACAACCCCAGTTAGGGGACTTATAACTTATAACATTACTAAGTCCCACGATCCGAAAACTCTAGGGCGTGTGGGACTTGGCTTGTCATGGCTGTAGGAATTGAATTACCATGAGCCGTTAAATCCTTCCGTAGACCGTAGTACATCCACACAAACACATACTTACATTTACATATAGGTAGATAAGTTCATGAGAACATACATACATACATACCTACATACTCTCAGAATGTTTACCTTATGAAACCCTGATCAAACTCTCATGGCTCTTGAGCCGTTGATTTCTTAAAAAAGACCCTCCCATGTGAACTTCGACCGCATGCATAGAGGCTCGGAGGAGTCGCAGCCGGAGCCCCGCAGCTCCAAAGCGGGCCTCTTCCTCGGGATGTGCAGAGGGTTTTTTCTTTTTTTGTGAAACTGAAGTTTAAAGGACTTCTAGGGTTGAATCTAGGGTTTCATAATGGGTGTTTTTTAAAATGGGGTTTCATAAGTTAGGGCACAGGGGTTCTGCAAGGGTTTGGAGGGTTTTGCGCAATTGTAGGGCGATGTAGGGTAGGTCCACAGGGTTTCAGTGAAACTCAGGGGGTAGACCTTAAACTGCTTGAAGTCTCTTGAGTTTACAGAATCTCGGTGTAGGCAAAACTGACAGCCTTGGCCTGTTCGGACTAGCGAACTCAGCAAAGAGGGCTTTGATTGGGGAGTCCTCGCTCGGGTTAAAGTCTTCGGAAACTGCCATATGGGCTTAGATAGTGCACGGGGGAGCTTTAAACTATTTTGCCTTATATATGAGCTCTGTCTTAGAAAGTTTGAACTTTTTGGGCCCGGTTGTTGAAGAAGAGAGAGGGCTGTTGGTGGATCGCATGTGATGTGACTGTGGGAGATGATACAGTCACGTGTGACGCCCCAACCCCCAAACTGCGTTGCCCAATAAACCCGGAAGCCTACACCCCGGCGCTGCAACGTTCGAAGACGACCTCTTTGTAGTTTGATTTCCACCTTTTGAAACCCAATGGCTCCATGTACCTTTATAGTAGATACTTAAGCCTCAAAGAGGTCCCTATATAGGTACTTTGAGGCCTAAGTAAATACTATGTGGGCACATGGAGCCTTAGGGAATTAGTTCGACGCAACTCCGCTGAATCGACGAACCCAAACTCAACGCACTCCAAATCACGATCCTGAACCCAGTGCCCGAAAGGCCCAACCCTACAAAAAGCTTCCTGAACCCCAACAACCTAAAGCCCTAGACCCTGCAAGCCCTCACGCCCTGGACCCTAAACAGCCTCAAGCCCTGGAAAAAGCCACCACGTAATATAGGGGCCTAAATAATTACCTATACTATTTTGGGGGTTCCTTGTTATAACTATAATTTAATGGGCTCCAAAACCCTACTCTAATTATTAAAGCCCCTATGTTAGTACAGTCGACTGAGGTTGTGCGGCTCACTCTTGGGGGGCCTCGCAGCACCCAGCGCCCGCGGTGAGAAAGAGATGAAAGTCGTTACTTCAGATTGTCTGCGACGGTGGCCTGGAATTCTTAAATCCAGCCATACGCACAACTTGCGCCTATACCGACTAGTATAAACAAAGTATAGTACTTTAGAGGCCATGCGGCCGTTTGCACCCTAAGCTTTCTGACTTTCAACCTGACAACCCTAGAACTGCGCCAAACCCTAAACTAGGCCCTAAACCTACAGGCCATGACCCCCACCAGCCCTGGGTGTTCGGGTTTAGGGGTTGGGGCTTTCCCAAAGCCTGGACCCAAAGGCATAAACTGAAGTCCCAAACCCTGCAGCCCCAACAACTGGACCAACAGAGGACCCCCTCGGCGAGCAGCGCTGCCGCCAATGCCTTGGAGTGTTGCCCAGCGGGCACACATCACGCCCGAAGAGCCCGGAACCTCAGAAAGCCAAGAGAAGGCTTCCGAAGATGTTGTGGTGGTGACCCTTCTAGAGATTATACCTAGAGTCTTCACTGGAGTTCCTTTTTTTGGTTAGCCAGTTTTATGGTTAGGATCCTCTAATGGAGATTTTGGTTAACCAAAAAAATAACTACAATGGAGACCATAGGTACTACAACATCTCCCAAGAACCTGGTCCGATCAGTTACTCGCCCCTTAACCCTAAGTGGTTTAGGGTTTAGATTTGGTCGGGTTTCAGCGTGTATGCGTTTACATTAGAAGCCCGAGACCGAGCCTGCAAACCGTTAGACCCTACGCCGGAACATGCAAAACAGGAACCCTGAATAGGCGATGTTGTTGTTTCTCTACGGCCTGAAGCCGTTTCTGCCAACACCACCTTAAATTTGAAGTCCTCATGCCAGAACAGGAGAGTGTCAAATTCTTGCCTGACCGTATCATGCCTATAGTCTCCACTGTAGTTCCTGTTTTGGTTTAACCAAATATCGAATTACGATCCTATAATGTAACCTCAAGAAGGAACTACAATGCAGACTGCACGTATGCCGCCTTGCCTTATTTGGCATTAGTTTGGGGGTCCTTACAATAAGGACCGGACCCTACTATTTAGGGTATCATATTACAGCAAGCCCTATAAAGATGGAAACCGGATTAAGGCCAAATAGTGCTGGGATTCCCTATATGTGACTCTTCAGGATTGAGGCTACTGGGTTTCCAACTCTTAAGCTTCTACTGTAGGGTCCCCTATCTTCGGAAGTTCCCACATCACATGGGTGGTTGTCAAAATTATGGTCCCTTTGCGGGTACCTTAAATATTAGGTGCCGTACTATATTAGGGGGACCCCAAAAAGGGACCCTAATTTTGACGACCACCCATAAGGCTTAGGGCTGCAGTGGGGTCCCCTATTTTCCGAAACTCCCATATGGCGCCTAAACCCTAACCCCTAAACCCCTAAACCCTAAACCCCTAAACCCCTAAACCCTAAACCCCTAAACCATAAACCCTATGGCGCCTGCCCAGGAGCGCACCCCGAAGTCAACAACTTCCTTGCCCGCGACTTTGCTTGCCAGGCCAGTCTTCGTGTTCTTTGGGTTTAGGGTTTTATAGGGTTTATATAGGGTTTATATAGGGTTTTAGGGTTTTATAGGGTTTATATAGGGTTTATAGGGTTTAGGGTTTTAGGGTTTAGGGTTTAGGGTTTGAGGGTTTTAGGGTTTCAGGGCTTTAGGGTTTTAGGGTTTTTAGGGTTTGGGGTTTGGGGTTTAGGGTTTTAGGGTTTTGGGGTTTTTAGGGTTTGGGTTTGGGGTTCAGGGTTTTAGGGTTTGGGGTTTTAGGGACCCCAAAAGCACATAAGCATAAGCATTTTATAGGGATATCACTACCTTATTGGGCTTCACTATAAGGGGGTTTATGTGGGAGATCCCTCTCTTAATTGTTGCTTATGTGCTTTCAGCTGAGATCCCCAATTCCTAACCTTTAGACGTTTTGGGTTTGTAGGGTTCGTGGATTTTAGTAGGAATCGGAAAGTTTAACCTTTTGTTTTTGTGGCTTGTTGGGGTAGTAAGTTAGTCAGAAGCGGAGTTTGTTTACGGTCATAGTCCAGCATAGGACGATTTGGCTTTTCTTTGGAGGGCTTCGGAGGGCCAATACAGGGACACTCTTGTCGATCACCCATTAATATGGCTCAGGCTGAGAATGTGTTGTGCCTTTGGATGCAAGCTCGTTGTTTCAAGATTTCAGATGGAGGAGTTTTCCGATAGATGGGTTCATTCTGTGAGGTCAAAGAAGCTGGTGCAAAGCAGATGCTGGTTTGAGGAGCTTCGCTGTCAGCATCGTTGTTCTCAGTTCGTCCTATGTGCAATATTCCAGGAGTGCTTTCTGGCAGCGAAGGCAAGCTGCTCTCATACGTCTTCCCAAAACTCATCAGTTTACATACAGTAACCTGTAGCCCTAACCCCGAGAATTTTGCACAGCCACATCATATCTTGGCTTTATCGCAAGGTCTGCGGCGGCCTGGGACACTGGTGGCGAAACTGCCGTTGTCTCAGGGGGCCCTTGGAGTTCGGGGGCTACGGGGTTCGGGATTTTGCGCTGTGAGGGGATAGGGTTTGGTCTTGGTTTCAGGATGGACATTGTCCCGATAATTGTTTAGTTTGGGGCCTTTGAGGCTTCTAGGCTCAGGGGTACCTTGAACTTCAGGCCTTATAATTTACGTGAACTTCAGGAGTGTGCACATGTTTCAGAGTTCAGGCCCTCCGAATAGCCTGCTTCCATCAGCATGAAACCTTGCCCTATCTCTGAGCAAGCCGGAAACCGAAGCCCTATAATGTACGGATTTATGTATTCTTCTGTGACAGTACCCTAGTAAATAGCTGTGAGAACAACGCAGGGTATGCCCGAAACCGGCGCCTAAACCGTTCACACAGCAAACTCGATCAGAAGCTCGAAAAAACATGCTAAAGCCCTCTCTGAACCGAAACAAAGCCCGAAGCCATGAACCTTCACCTGAAAACTCTGGAGTTTAGGGTTTAAACTAAACCCTAAATGTTCACGGTTTAGGGTGCCGGGTTTCGGGTTAAGGAACAGCAGTCCGTTACCTGAACAGCCTGAGGCCCCCACAGCGGACTAGAGACCGTGGATATGGATCAGGCTGGTTCCTGCCTGCCGAGCCTTCGGTGTGGCGTTTACTCGAGGGGCCTTGGTGAAGAGAATAGGGCTTTGGGATCCTGAAAAGAACAAATATATTAGGGCACGCAAATCTGCAGGACTCCACCGCTGGATTTTGGGCCGAACTTTAGCCCGTTTTGCCAAACCTGGCACTGCCTCCTCCTCGGCCAGCTCGGGCGTCTTCGTGCCCGCTACCTCGCCGAAAGCTTTCGGATCGCCACGCACTCGGCTACAAACAGGCTACCCTTGACAAAGGCTCGACTATGACTGGACATGTTAGAAGCGACTACCACTAGCAACCCTGATTGCGGTTGTGAGGCAGTGCATATAGTTCTGAAGAGGAGCCTTGAATTCGTAGGAATTACATTGGGGCAAGACGGTGGAACTCTAAACCCCCAAAGACGTGCTGGTTAGTGTTTGAGAGTTTGGGTCACACCCCAAATCCCTACATGCTGCAGCAACAAGTTTTTGCGTTACCCGGCAGGGCATAGACCCTAAACTCCCTCAGCTGAAGCCCGGGCACCCCTGAACACTAAACTCTCACCATAATCTCTAAAGCCCTTGATCCGAAACCCTAAACTTTCCTCTCCACACGCTGGGCCCCCAAAGGACCTCAAGGCAGTCTAATTCTAAAAAACAACGGTAACTAAAGAAGCCACACCCTTCCCCGACAATTCGCAGCATCACTATGCTTGAGAAGTTCGTTCAACTTGTACCATGTTCACTGCTTACAATCACCATACCAGTGCCGATGCTTCCACGGTTGCTATGAAGATCACTTCTACTACTATTTACTGTCCTGATGCTGCTGGCAGTTTTCGCATTTTTACTAAACCCTAAACCCTAAACCCCTAAACCCCAAAACCCCTAACCCCTAAACTCTAAACCCTAGACCCCAAAACCCCTAAACCCTGAAACCCTAAACCCCTAAACCCTAAACCCCTAAACCCCTAAACTCCTAAACCCTAAACCCCTAAATCCCACCTCAGGCCGGTCAGGCGGAGTCGGAGCAGCGGCCATGGATGAGTGGCAGCCTGCGACCGACGCAGAGGAAGACCAAGGAGCAAAAAATTTACCTTTGGTTAGTAGGGAATGGAAGAATGGTAGTAATGGGTTCCTCTAAAGGGATCCTTTAAGGGATCTATAGGGTTTAGGGTTTAGGAGTTCAGGGGTTTAGGGGTTTAGGGTTTAGGGAATGGAAGAATGGTAGTAATAGTAGGTATAAGTGTACCCCATTCCTCCAATCCCTACTAACAAAAGGTAAGAAAATGGCCAGCGCTGTTGTTCGGAAATTTCGGGATTTAGAGTTCAGGGTGTGCAGCTGCGGTATAGTCAGCGCGCTCGGAGTTAGTTCAAGAATACACTTCCTTTCTCGATTTGATTTCGGTGCTATGCTAACTCAAAAACGAGTATGTTTGGGTATCCCGGTATCCCGGTGGGAAGATCATGAAAGTTTGCTCTGCACCCACACGACACCCTGCGCGCCAACCCCCAACTCTTTCCGCCCATGCCGGCCCAGCTATCTCGCAGGCTGCACACAGAGGATCGGCCTTGACACTAAACTTGAAGCCCATACCACGAAGAGGCCCAAACAGGATCTGAACACCGAAGCCCAAAGACAAAAAACCCTAAACCTGAACCCCAAAGCCCTGATACCCAAGCCCCAAACACAGGAACCCCTGATACCCGAACTCCAAGGCCTCAACCTATGATACCTAGCCTCGAGCCCCTCAGCCCCTGATACCCAGACCCTGAGTCCCGAACTGTAAATCGCTGCTGACCCAGCCATGGAGAGGGTCGGCAACTGAGAGATTGGCTTAGGGAGTTTGGAGTGGTTTAAGGTGCACGCTTTATTGGTTGGGGTCGAGGAGCTATGTTTCACAGACCTTGCAAAGAGGTACGGTGAGAGATATATGGTCACGCGCTCCACAGCCCCCCCCCCTCCCCACATGGGCAATGGTCCAGGTCCCTCTTCCCCCTGTGGGGTGGTGCAGAGCGAGCTTCTGCCACGTTTAGCCCAGATCATGTTCCTCTTCAATGCCGCCATCAATGAGCGCGATGCCCTCGTCGCAGTGCGCGACGAGGCACCCCCCAACTCTCAGAGCACTAAAGATTTGAAGCGCAAGGTCTCGAAGGGTTACAATGGGTTCATGGGTTTTGGGGCTTTAATCCCCCCAAAACAGACTTCCATATGAAAGTTACAATACGCAATCCCAAGAACCAGGTTGTACAAGATTAATGTTGGTGTTGAGGGCTCCGTAGCAGAGCATGGCGGGTTGAACAGCTCGACTGGTTCTGAAACTCTGAACCCTAAACCCTAAACCAAAACCCTAAACCCTAAACCCTAAACCAAAACCCTAAACCCTAAACCCAAAACCAAAACCCTAAACCCTAAACCCAAAACCAAAACCCTAAACCCAAAGCCCAAAGCCAAAACCCTAAACCCAAAACCCAAAGCCAAAACCCTAAACCCTAAACCTAATACCAAAACCCTAAACCCGAAACCCAAAACCAAAACCCTAAACCCTAAATCCAAAACCAGACCCTAAACCCAAAACCAAAACCCTAAACCCCAAACACCAAACCAAAACCCTAAACCCAAAATCAAAACCCTAAACCCTAAACCCTAAACCCCAAACCAAAACACTAAACCCTAAACCCAAAACCAGACCCTAAACCCAAAACCAAAACCCCAAACCCCAAACCAAAACCCTAAACCCTAAACCCAAACTCAAAACCCTAAACCCTAAACCCCAAACCAAGACACTAAACCCTAAACCCAAAACCAAAACCCTAAACCCCAAACCCCAAACCAAAACCCTAGACCCTAAACCCCAAACCAAAACACTAAACCCTAAACCCAAAACCAGACCCTAAACCCAAAACCAAAACCCTAAACCCAAAGCCCAAAGCCAAAACCCTAAACCCTAAACCCAAAGCCAAAACCCAAACCCCAAAACCAAAACCCTAAACCCCAAACCCCAAACCAAAACCCTAAACCCTAAACCCTAAACCCAATACCCTAAACCCTAAACCCAAAATCAAAACCCTAAACCCTAAACCCCAAACCAAAACCCTAAACCCTAAACCCTAAACTGAGGCCGGCCCCACTTCAGGCTAAGGGGCCGGCCGCAGCAGGCGGACCGGAAGGCGCCTGCGGACCGTAGGCGAAGGCCGGAAGGCGAGCCGCAGGTCCCAGCCGATAAGGCTGCGCGGCTTCGCAAAGGCCGCTGGATAGCGAGCTAGCTATCCCTAGAATAAGTAACCCCAAACCTTGGTCTTGGACCGATGCAACCTTCCTTTAAAGCCTTAAAATTAAGGCCGGAAACTAAAATTAAGGACCCGGAGCCTAAAATTAAGGGCCCGGAGCTTAAAATAAGGACCAAAACTTAAAATTAAGGACCCGCAGCCGAAATTTAAGGGCCCGGAGCTTAAAATTAAGGGCCCGGAGCTTAAAAATTAGGACCCGGAGCCGAAAATTAAGAACCCGGCGGCCCCACTCAGGCAGGGATGCTTCGTCGTCCTTCTCTGTGAAGGACCAGCCCCTCCAAGGCACTCTGGAGCAGCCCCCCACCCAGGCAGGGACGCTTCGTCGTCCTTCTCTCTGAAGGACCAGCCAAGGCAGTCGGGAGCACCCCCACCAGAGCACCCAGCACCCAACAGAGCAGTCTTTGAAGGCCCCACCAAGGCCCCTCACAGCACGTTGCGCTGGCAGGGAGCCACGACCGCCGCAGTCATTGCTGTGATGGGCCCGGGCCCCTCTGCATAAGGGCACTTCGTCGTCCTTCTCAGTGAAGGACCAACCGGCCCAAGTGATGCTCCTTATAACGGCTTCGTTGTCCTTCCTTTTTCATGAAAGGGACCCCACTGTCCGTACAGGAACCCGCAGCCTTGGCCCTCACAGCACGTTGCGCTGGCAGGGAGCCACGACCGCCGCAGTCATTGCTGTGATGGGCCCGGGCCCTTCCGCATCAGGGTGTGAAGGACCAATGCTTCGTCGTCCTTCTCTGTGAAGGACCAGCCCCCTCTGGAGCGGACGCTTCGTCGTCCTTCTCTCTGAAGGAGCAAGGGCCCTCCAAGGCACTCGGGAGCACCCAGCACCCACCACAGCAGCTGGGACGCTTCGTCGTCCTCCTGAAGGACCAGCCAAGGCAGTGGGGAGCACCCCCGCCAGAGCACCCCACCCACCAGAGCAGTCTTTGAAGGCCCCCCAAGGCCCCTCACAGCACGTTGCGCTGGCAGGGAGCCACGACCGCCGCAGTCATTGCTGTGATGGGCCCGGGCCCCTCCGCATGAGCGCCTCCAAGCAGCCCCGGAACCCACCAGAGCAGTCTATGCAGGCCCCACCCAGGCCCGTCACAGCACGTTGTGCAGGCAGGGCGCTAAAAAACGTATGCGACGAGCAATCTATGTGCCATGCTTGAAGCATGCTCGCTCAATTTCTTGCTCTTCGACATTTTTTGAAGTTTAAACACCGAAATTGTGGTTGTTTGTTGTGTCTGCCCCCCTTGCTAGGGGGGTTGGGGGGTAGAAAACCCTAAACCCGGTAAGGTCGAGGTTTGGGTTGGGAGGGTGGGACTTCGGCTCCTGCGCCGACCCCCCAACCACTCTATGGTGGGGGTCTGGGCGCACTCGCAGGGCAAACCCAATACCCTAAACCCTAAACCCCAAACCAAAACCCTAAACCCTAAACCCCAAACCAAAACACTAAACCCTAAACCCTAAACCAAAACCCTAAACCCCAAACCCCAAACCAAATCCCTAAACCCTAAACCCAAAGCCAAAACCCAAACCCCAAAACCAAAACCCTAAACCGCAAACCCCAAACCAAAACCCTAAACCCTAAACCCAATACCCTAAACCCTAAACCCAAAATCAAAACCCTAAACCCTAAACCCCAAACCAAAACACTATAAACCCTAACCCCTAAAGGCATAAGCTGGTCGCAGGTCCACGCAGAGATCCGCCAGGGCGGCCAGGCGGGGTTCGCGTATTGCCTGTTTTTTTTTCTACAGTCCCCTTAGGAATTTTCTTTTATTTTTGTTCATATAAAACCCCAGAGAAAATATCAAAAATATCGTGCTTAATGATTATGGTTCTAAGGGGGGTATAGTTTTTTCAGATGCCAGTAGTTTGCGGCATGAATTCCCATAGAAGATTGATTCTATGAAGCCAGCATGGTGATACCACACCAAACTCCCGTAATCGCAAGGGCACCAGGGATACACAGTATATAGTACGAGCGATGATGGCTTCCATCCGCGAGCCGTTTTCCTTCCCGAAGCCGCACATGGCACCTCAACGCGCTATTCCCAATCCCGATAGAAACAGGATAGTATCCTACCCGTCTGGGGAAGCTTTCTGGATGTTGAAAAAGATGGTCGTATTCATAGGGCTTCAGAGAGTATCTCAGGGCTTTCATGAGGGTTCGTAATGTATGTATGTAAGTAAGTATGTATGTCCACATATTGATGTGCATATAAATATGCCCAGAGGCCCCGTAGTAGTTCCTTTTTGGGATTACCTAATAAGACCCCCAAAAGGAACTACTTTGGGGCCTTTGGGTAATTATTGGTATTTACAAACTCGCACGCAATGAAGCAGCCGGGAGGCCCTCACTGCACGACAGAAGGAGCTGACGAGCTGGCAGCAGGCCATCTGGGAGTTTCCGAACATACGGGGGGTACCTTATTTGGGGGTCCTTATAATAAGGATCCTACTATTTCGGGTACTATATTAGGGTCCCCTATTTTCGGCGTTGCAGCTGCATGCTTCGGATGCGCGTTAGAGGCTCTTCAGGTGCAGGTTTGCCATGTGTTAGGCATATACGGTCTTACAGGGTTCCAACAATGAGTACCGGTTTTCAGAGGTTTGTGCTTATATAGGGTCTCAGCGGTTCTGCAGTAAGGTTAGGATGGTTGGGATTCCAGCATTCGGGGTGTATGCTGATCGAGTTCGTGTATATCGGTATAGGGTGTTTTCGTACACGCTTTCGGGTTGTAGGTTTTTGAGAGTTGATGGTAGTGTGCCTTGGGGGTTTACAACTTGCCGTGTTGAGATTCAGGCTTTGGCTGTGGCGGCCATGTGCAGTCGTATGATCCTACGAGTCTTCTTTGACTTTGTGCAGGGCTTTAGGCCTGGGTTTAGAGTTTAGGGTTCAGGGTTTAGGGGTTTAGGGGTTCAGGGTTTAGGGTTTAGGGTTCAGGGTTTAGGGGTTTAGGGGTTTAGGGGTTCAGGGTTTAGGGGTTTAGGGGTTCAGGGTTTAGGGTTTAGGGTTCAGCAGCTCTGGCTTTGAAAATTTCTTGTCAAGCTATTTCTCGTCAAGCTATCTTCAAGAAGAAACCCCACCCGCCCAGAGAATCCCCTAACATTAGAATTAACAGTTTTATATCTTTTGGCTTGATTGATTAAACAATAACTTTCATACAACTCAAAGAATCTATTACAGTTTGTAAACCTTCACACTTTCGATCAGGCAGGCCACAGTGCTGTTTCTGTACAGTCGTTAAACCCTAGAAGAGTTGTCACCTCTCAAAACACGCTAAACCTTAAACAAATGTGTTATTCCTGCCGACGGATTTCCGAAGAGAGCTAGTTAAGAAAGAGAGCACCCCCCGAACCAACTGAAGCTGCGGTCACGCTATCGCTTTATGATAGCAACCACAGCTGTCAAATGTCATGACTTGCATCTCCTCAACTGTCGATCCTCAACAAAGCAAGGCCCACCGGATGTTCACCCTTCAGAGTACACTAAACTCTAAGAAAACTATGTTGTTCTTGTCGATGGATAAGAAAGCAGCACTGCCCAAACCAACTGCTGCGGTCACGACATCGCTTTACGATAGCAACCACAGCTATCGAATTCGATTTCATGTCTTTCAATGTTTCCACATCGGAGTGTGTCCGCTGATATCCACGTCATTGCCGCAAACAACAAGGTCAAAGTGCTGTTGCTCTACAGTCGTTAAACCTTAAAAAATGTGTTTCTCCTGCCGATGAGAACGGGCATGAAAGCTATTTTCAGAAGAAAGCACTGCCCAAAGCAGCTGAGGCTGCGGTCACGTCATCGCTGTACGATAGCAACCACAGCTATCAGATTCGATTTCATGTCTTTCAATGTTTCCACATCGGACTGTGTCCACTGATATCGACTTCATCGCCCTGCATAACAACAAGGTTACAGTGCTGCCTGGAGGGGCCCAGCTCTAGAAGACAAAGGCTCTGAGAGTTGACGAAGCTAGCCGTGCAAGCCAGATGTTTTGACCCCTGGAGGGGCCCAGCTTTAGAAGACAGATGTTTTAAGCTTTGAAGAAGCTAGCCGTGCAAGCTAGATGTTTTGACCCCTGGAGGGGCCCAGCTGTGCAAGACAGATGTTTTGAGCTTTGAGGAAGCTAGCCCTACAAGCTAGATGCTTTGGCCCCTGGAGAGCGAAGACAGATGAGCTTCGGAGAGGCTAGCCGTGTAAGCTGGATGTTTTGACCCCTGGAGGGGCCCAACTGTAGAAGACAGATGTTTTGAGCTTAGAAGAGGCTAGCCGTGCAAGCCAGATGTTTTGACCCCTTGAGGGGCCCAGCTGTACAAGACACATGTTTTGAGTAAATACCGCGTTAAAACAACGGCCAGGGATCCCACGCATCTGCGGGCAAAATCTGGCGGAAGTGATCCGCCACCGAGCAAAAAGCCTGCAAATACCGCATTAAACAAAGGGCCAGGGATTTCACACATCTGTTGGCAAAATCTGGCGGAAGTGAGCAGTCGGTACTTCCGCCAGGTTGTGTGAAGTGGGAGATGCTAGGGCCCAAACACTAGGCCCTAAAATTTGGCCCTAAGCCGTAGGGCCCTAAACTCGAGGGCGCCCTAAACCGTAGGGCCCTAAACCCGGGGCGGATCAACTCCCTAAACCGTCCGGCCCTAAACCCGAGGGGGCCCCTAAACCGTAGGGCCCTAAACCCGAAAGACCCTAAACCGTAGGCCTAAAAACCCGCGGATCAACTCCCTAAACTGTAAGGCCCTAAACCCGAGGGGGCCCCAAACTGTAGAGCCCTAAACCCCAGGGCGCCCTAAACCGTAGGGCCCTAAACCCCAGGGAGCCCTAAACCGTAGAGCCCTAAACCCCAGGCGCCCTAAACCGGCCCTAAACCACGGCGGGCATCAACTCGCCACGAGTTTTGATCAAGTCGCCATGAGTTTTGATCAAGTCGCCACGAGTTTTGATCAAGTCGCCACGAGTTTTGATCAAGTCGCCACGAGTTTTGATCAAGAGCCACGAGTTTTGATCAAGAGCCACGAGTTTTGATCAAGTGCCTAAACCGTCAAGCCTAAACCCCACAGGGGCCCTAAACCGTAAAGCCTAAACCCCACGGGGGCCCTAAACCGTAAAGCCTAGACCCCACAGGGGCCCTAAACCGTAAGGCCGAAACCCCACAGGGGCCCTAAACCGGAAGGGCTAAACCCCGGCGGGGGATCAACTCGCCACGAGTTTTGATCAAGTCGCCACGAGTTTTGATCAAGTCGCCACGAGTTTTGATCAAGGACTTTTTGGTCATTAGGGTTTAAATATACATAGGTAAATATGTTCAGGGTTTAGGGTTCAGGGTTTAGGGGTTTAGGTGTTCAGGGTTTAGGGGTTCAGGGTTTAGAGTTTAGGGGGTTTCCCCTACTGTAGGTTAGTGTCCTCTGGGCATCTGGGGCCCCGCACAATCTGCAGGACCTCTGGCATCCTGGAATCAAAAGGGGAAAAGGAGGGACCCTTAATAAGGACCCCTAGGTATATACCCTTAATATATCTATTATATACCCATTATATAGCCCATTATAGGGTAAGGGTCCCCATTAAGGGTCCCTCCTTTTCCCCTTTGATAGAATGCCTGAACATCCAAGGTCCCGAAAGTAGGTTTTTAAACCCTAACCTACCAAGTCCTAAACCCTAAACCGGCCCCTGACCCCAAACTAAGCCCTAAACCCTAAACACTCAGCCTTGTCAGTCGGACATCGTCCCAAATGCTTTGGGCCTCTTCTTCGGCTGCGGCGCTATCATCCTGTGCCGAAGGCTCGCGGCCACAGGGATTACCTGTGACTGCAAAACACCTGTGTTCACTTAAAGGGTTGAGCAACACACTAGTAATAGCTGACCTTTGGAGTACCACACTTTAATACCTTTTGTGTAAGGAACGATTCATTATGAAATACAGTTTATATTTGTTCTCCCTGGTTGCTGAAAAAACCCAGATAATCTTGGGGCTTGCACTTACTTTGTTCTCTGTTCTCACATCTTGCTTCGCAAGGCTGCGTGGCTTTCTCTACAACGACCCAAAACCTTGCATTTGCATGGGTTTACAAAGGTGTGCGAGGGTTCCAGGAGTTTACTGAGATTTACAGGGTTTTCCATTTGTGTAGGGTTTAGGGTTTAGAGTTCATGTAGGGTTTATGGAAGTATTTCAGGCCAGGGTCCCGACCCGGGATTCGAAAGTCAGAGTGTTGTTGGGTTCTGGAGGGTTAAAGGGATCAGGGTGCAGAGTCTAGCGTTCCTTTACTTCTGCATGTTAGGGCCATGAGACGGGCACATGAAGTCACACAGAATGCAATGCCACTTTACCCGACGTACCCAAATCGCCTGCACCCCCAAACCCTAAATTACCCAAACGCTACTGTAAGGTCCCTAAACCCTAAACCCTAAACCCCTAAACCCTAAACCCTTAACCCTAAACCCAAACGCTACTGTAAGGTTCTGAACTCTAAACCCCGAAAGCCTGAACCTGGAAGTCCTTGCAATTCCCTGCCAAAGCTCAACAGGGTTTAGGGTTTAGGGTTTAGGGTTTCGACGGAAGGATGGGCTACCTGTCCAAAGCACCGAGGCCGGTTCGAATGCCAACAGCCGTTTCGGGTTTAGGCGCTACCTATAGTCTCCATTGTAGTTCCTTTTTAGGGTTACCTTATAGGATCCTGATTACATATGTGGTTAAACCAACAAAAGGAACTACAATGGAGACTCTAGGTACATTACCTTTTTAAGGCTACTTACTTTGGTTTACGGATACAAGTCCTTGAAAAGGTAAGGCATTTGGGGTGAAGGTAGGATCTGGGGGTGTGACATACAAGCCTCGTTCTCGTAAGCCCATATTGAGCATCCGACGTCACATACATACACAGAAGTCGAAGTATGTAGTACACGGGGAAGCCAAGACCTCTTCTGCTTGGCAATCTCAGTCCTCCCGCCCATCCCCCCACACATCCACATGCCTGTACATGCATTACGTAATATACATACATGCATACATGCATACATGTATCTGCATATGTATGTTTTTCATGCTCGTTTACTTTCACCCAGTACGGACAGGGACTATGCAAGCTTTATACTTCTGTGCCAAAAGAAGAGGCGATGGGGTTGCTTCGGTAGCCCTACACCTGAAAACCCTACAGTAGAAGCAATAGCCTGAATCCTTCAGAGTACTGTATAGGCGATCCCAGCACTATTTGGTCTTAATCCGGTTTCCAACTTTATGGGGTTTGCTGTAGACCGTTACACTCCACACCCTAAAGCCCATGCCTGTGGCTACAGGCCTGGTCCAAAATCTTCAGTCTTATGGGGGTTTCCGAAAACAGGGGCCCAAATATAGTACCCTAAGTAGTAGGATCCTGATTAGAAGAACCCCAAGATAAGGTACCCCTAATTTTGGGAAACTCCCAAATCACCAGGGGCAAAAGATGAGTCACCTCAAAAAGGGGCCCCAAACTTCACGTCAGAACCTCTCCGCAGCTTAACTCCTGAACCCTACGCCGTTGAAGCCGAAGCTGCGACGAAGGGCTCGGACTCGGACACCCCGGTTCTGGGATTCAAAGTTGAGGCTTTAGGGTTTAGGATCTTGGGTGGGGTTATCAGGGAAGAGCTTTGCTCATCTGAATCTGCTACGGGCGCTCCGGATTGTTTGTTGTCAGGGCTATTTAATAGTCCCTAAACCCTAAACCCCAAAATCAGCACACCCCTATTGTAAGCCCTAACAATCCAAGGGTTGAGGCGAGGGTCTCGATGCGTCAGTCAACCTAGGCCAGATTGCCTACTCACTCCTGAGAGTCACTTCGACGGTCTATTCGTTTCAAGCTTGGGCCACCGCTTTAGGGGGGTTTCAGGCTCAGGGTTTAGGGTAATGTTTCGGTCCCTTAATGGTCGTGCCCTTTGTTACTTCAAAGCGAAGGCGAATCCCTCAATCCTTGATCCGACTCATCTGTTCATTGCATGTACTCCTCTATGGCGAAGTCGACAGTCTACCCAATGATGCATTGCCAAGAAGACTGAATAATCGCTGGCTTTCTGGCCCCAAGCAAAACCCCCCCCCCTGAAAGACTTCAGAAAACCCTTCAACTTAAGCCGGCGACAGCGCCAAACCCTTAAGCCCTCTTAAACTTCCCCAAACTGGGACAGCGCAGAAGGGAGACTTGCATGCCTCATGGGAAGCATGAAACTGTCCTTCTCCTTCGCCAAGACACTTGTCTGAAGATGGATTTTGCTCTTGGTCTCAGTCGCGTTTCCAACGATTGCCAGACAGTGCTCGTTGTGAGAATGTTGCACGGTGAGGCGTTCAAAACGTTTCCAGAAATTCTACACTCCGAACCTGATGCTTTTAGACAGCCGAGGAAAGCTGAGCCGAAGCGAGTCGTTGCAGCCCTGTCTACCAAGCCCAAGGAAGAAGCTTGGAAGCACTCTGCTTGCGTACTCCAGGGATCATGGGTAGACAGCGGTGAAGTTGTAAGTTGGGTAATGGCTTCGCTCAACAATCGCACACAACTCCAGCTGCTGTGCCTGCGCACCAGTCCTCGGTAATAGATGATATACAAGCCTTCATTCAGTTGTCACGTATCTGCGCCGCTAACTTTTCGAGTCGCGAGGGGGTGTAGGGGTTAGGTGTGTTTTATATTGTGTTGGTTAGTAGTTGGAGAATACTGTGTTATGTCACCTAAACCCAAAACCCTAAACCCTAAACCCTAAAGTTATGTCAACCTCGAACATGGAGCAAAGTCTCGACCGCCACCCCCCGAAGCGATTTGCAAGCGCCAACCAGTGATTGAGACCTTGTAACTGGTCACCGTAAGCCGCCCATGTGCTAAATCCCCACATAAATCCTCAGTAAACCACCCCAGCCGCTGCTTTCTGGCGGGGGGGGCGTCAATACCTGCAGAAAACAGGCTTTTGAGTTTCCTGGGTAGGCCCTCTATGCTCCCTCGCCTGGCAGGTCTTTGTCAATGCCGCTGCTACTTAATGAGCCCAACACAAGGGTCTTGGAAGACGAAATGCGCACACCTTACAAGTTTTGGGGACAAGAGGCTCAAAAAGCTTAAACAACAGGCTCTGAACCCTAAAGCCTTAACACCATCATGCCGAAGGATGAAGGCAGAGAAATCATCACCTCACTGGAGGGCGGCGAAGTTCAGATAGATGGTACCTCGGCTGCTGGTGTCCCTGAAAAGTTTCTCTTTGGAGTGAAGCGTTGGGGCTTCATCGGCTTAGGGCTCAAAACTTGTGTTTGTTGGGGTTTAGGTTTTGGCTTCGTGCCTTTGCGAGTTTAAAGTTATCTACCGCTCTAGGGGAGTGATGTGTGTAAGGGTTCCTTGCTGTAGAAAGCCGTTGGATTGTCTAAAGACCAGAAACCCCAAGTGCACGCCACCGTTTCTATCCAGCGTTCAGCATGTTAAGCATCATATACATGATGACACGTGTGAGTGTGAGTGTGTCTGTATATTGTATACGAAAGCTGACTATGTATCTACTTGGTTAGGGTTGGTTGGTTGGTTGGTTGGCCGGTTGCCCAGTTATAGTTTGTTAGTAGGGTTGCTAATTAGTCACTTGCTTGGCTGTCCAGCCGAAAACCCTACATCTGAAAAATCCCAAAGCCTAAGCCGCCAAAACCCTAAAAAAGCAATCTTTAAATCCCTCAGCCCTCAAGCCCTAAAAGCCTAAGCCGCTCAAATACCAAGACCCCCAAAGTCTAACACCCTCGAGGCCTCAAACCCTAAACCCTAAACCCTCAAACTCGAACCCCGGAACCCCTCAAACCCTAAAGATCTGAACCCTTCAAACTCTAGCAACCCTGCGACCCCAAACCCTAAAGCATTTCACCCTACAGTAAACCCCATAAAGTTGGAAGCAGGATTAAGGCCAAACAGTGCTGGGATTCCCCATACATGACTCTGAAGGATTGAGGCTGTTGGGTTTCCAACTTGTAGGCTTCTACTGTAAAACCTTCAATCGCTGAAGCCCTACCTTAAACTACCAAACCCTACTTTTCTGTAGGTTCTTGTCATAAACCCTAATATGGAATTTGTAGGGACCCTACAACAAAGTAGGTTTTGGTAGGTTAAGGTCCCAGAGACTCCAATACCCCTTAATTAAGGAATATACCTTAAATTATAGTAGGATCCTTAATATGATTTAAGGAATATTCCTTAATTATGGGATTTTGGAGTCTCTGGGGTAATCAAGCCCTGGAGCCCTAACCACCGAAACCCACAAAACCCGACGGGTGCGGCGGGTTTGCGCCCACGTTTCGACGAGGTGCGGCAGAGGCCGCAAAAGCCTTCACCATCCCCTGCAAGAATCCGCTGGAGGCCGCTATGGGTTTAGAGTTCAATCTTTAGGGTTTAGGGGTTTAGGGTTTAAGCTTTGACTCAGCTTTTAGGTTTTAGAGGTTAATCAGGGTTTAGGGTTGACGATTTGGGGTTTAGGGTTTAGGCCTCTTTAGGTGTCGGTTGTATAGGGGTTCTAGAATGGATCTATGGGCTTGCTTGTTTCACTTTTCGGCTGATGAACTTTGGGTTTAGGGGGTACAATGCTTGGGATTTACAGTAGAAGCCCAAAAGTTGGAAACCGCATAGCCTCAATCCTCAAGAGTAATGTATAGGGAATCCCAGCACTATTTGGCCTTAATCCGGTTTCCAACTTTATGGAGTTTACTGTAATAGGCTGGGAGAAAGCTGCGTGCGGTCCATGGGTCAAGATTTTCAGATCAGATAAAGCTAAGCCTTGGGCCGAGACACATCAACAACGAGACGGATGTTCAAAGGGGAAAAGGAGGGACCCTTAATGGGGACCCCTACCCTATAATGGGCTCTATAATGGGTATAGAATAGCTATATTAAGGGTATATATACCTAGGGGTCCTTATTAAGGGTCCCTCCTATTCCCCTTTGAGATATTTGCTTCACAACCCCAGGTCTACCGCAGCAGCAGTATAGTTTCCCCCCAAAGCCCACCGAACTCAAAAGTTCTGGGCCGTAAAGCCTTATAGGACCCTTCATAGCCACTCGCATAGAACTCTTAGTATACACCCCTGAGCCCCAAAACGCATTCTATACACCCTAACCACGAAAAGAACTGAAACTCCGTGCACCCAGAAGTTCCTGAAACTTTGAAATGGAACAGGCCAGCAAACTCCGACTTCGAAACACGAAGCCGGCAGAAGCCGCGGTGCCTCGTCAGCAGGGACAGATCCCGTTGCGAATCTTCGGTTTGTTCTCATAATGTAGGAGTCTGAATAACCAGTCATAATATGTTCTTACGGTCCCTGATACGTTGCTTCGTGCAAAGTGCTGAAAAGCCTCAAGGCCCTGAAACTACTTCAAGAGTTGAGGTGCATATTCAGTTCTGGAGCAAGAACCCTGAATGAGCCCAGTACTCCTGAGACGAACGGCCTACTAGCCAACACAAAGGTTTAGGATGCAGGTAACCCAATAATTGAACCCTAAACCCTAATCCTCCAGCCGCAAACGCACTGCAGCCCTAAGCCTTATATACCCGCCTATAGACCTCAAACCTTAAAACCCTAAGTAATAGAACTAGGCCTTCAACCACCGAGGCTGAAAGCCTAGAAGCACTTCCTCGTATGACCTGTTATAGTTCCCCTTAAGGGCTCCTACTTTAAAGAAGCCCTGAACGGATCCCTGAAAGTACTTTCATGGTATCTTTTACAGTACCCTTATGGTACCACTTTGTTGCACCTTGGAGTAACGCTTATGAATGACCAACCAAACCCCTATGTAGCTGAAAGTTCGTCCGAAGTTCCTCGCTTTTAAACCTACAGATCCCAGAAGCTTTCAGTTCCAAATCCAGCGGGTGTAACATAGTTGTGTGAACATATATAATGTGTGTGTATATATATATATATATACACATGAACATGCATATCGCGGTGTGTGTGTGTACATATACAACATACTTATACGTATACACACACGCACACCCTGACACCTCAAGAAAGCCGTGTAATATTCGAACAACTAAGCTCGCAACCTCAAGTGCACCGAAAGGTCTACCCCAAAGCATAAATCCTAAACCCATAAGCCCGACTAGGATGCCCAGTAGTACCCTTATTCCCTTTTTTGTAGTCCTAGGTTCCTTATAAAGTTACCCAATACCAAAAAGAGAGGCCTTTTTATTCTTAGGTTACTGGGTATCCTAGCCGAACTAAGCCCTCCACATCGAGGGCATTCCTTCGAGACCCTTCAAATCTCGAGGTCTCCTGTGGGAAGACGTGATCAAAGCCGTTCGTTCCCCAACAAAACGTCGCCAAAAAAACGGGATAGAATCCCGGAGGAAACCCGATAAACCTACGTCAAAATCTCCATACAAGCTCTTTAACCCCATTAAAGATCGCTGAGGAGGCTGCACCGAAAGAATCCGAAGCTTCTGCTGCCATCGAGGATGGCAAGGCACCCCAACCCTAAACCCTAAACCCTATAGACTCTAAGAACCTAGACCCTTTAAACCCTGAACTCTAACCGTGTCTGCCCTCTTAGGGTTCTATAATGCAGAGGTTTGGATGATTAGGAATAGCAATAACGCAGCATCTTAGCCCCGGTATAGTTCGAAGATGGTCGAAGCGTATATAGCACACGCCAACGCTCAAACTGTTCTAGTGATGAAGCCCCCTAAGATAAGGGATTTTCTTTGGAGTTTGAGTGTTCGACAGTGGTCTACAATCCAAGCGGGTTCTGCAGGACTTTGGAGTTTGGAGTTCAGTGATTTCCTGATGGGACGTTCGGGTTTATGCATGTCCTGGCATGTTTCAGGGTTTGATTTGAGGGTTTAGTGTACTAGAGTTTGCTCAGGGTTTTGAGGCATGTTGTTGGTATGTTGTTTGAGCTGGACTCTTCTTCATGCACTTTCCCGACGTGGCTCAGCGCCACTCATGCTCTTGTAATCTACAGGTGCTAGATGCAAGGTCCTGCCTGGACTCCTTCACTTTGTCATAGTCGGGTAACATTTTTGATTTTTGTGGGTACTTAAACCCAACAAAGGACCAGAAATTTACATTTTTTATTCCTATCCCAACTATGAACTAGTTTTATGGGTACTTAAAAACCCAATAAGGAGAATAAGTATACATGTTTATTCCTATCCCAACCATGAACTATAGTTCATGTATGGCAGCTCGGAGCTCTGAGCATTGACCTTTTCACCCTTGCAACCGCAAAAGCCGAATCCTCAAAAAGCTCTCAACTGCAGCCCCCCTTAGCGCTTAGTAACACGTCAGCCCAAGCCCTAATCCTTACCCACAGCCCTCAACCTGGTAATGACAATGTGTATCTGTTATCCTTCAAAACCCCTCTGTCCAAAAAATGCATGAAAGCGTTATGCTTCTACAACACCCCAAGCAGGAACTCGTCAGAAATTCCGTACATAAGCCACTAAGACTTGCTCATATACACTCATGCTACTATCGCAGAACCCAGATCTCAAGAATTGGCAGCAATATGTGCCCGCGATTACCCTCACCCCGAAACCCCAAGCGTCCAAGTACCCAGTAATCACATACTCTCCAAAAGCCTAACCTGCATAACTACTATCCTAAACCCAAGTACCTGATTATTGGGTCCTTTGGACCCTTGGGGAAACCTAAACCAGGGTGGGCTCGTTATCCCAAACATGCAGAAGCTGTCGGACGATGCTTCGAAGCTGCAGATGTCGTGGGTGGTACATCCTTAGGGCTACTTAGAAATAAATTTTAATTTTTGGTTATTATAATCCCTAAGAAACAGCTAAAATTCCAATTTTTGCTAGGGTTCTAAGTTCAGTATAGTATCGAAAGAAGAGTATCTTTAAGATGTGCTGTCAACGTTGGTACTTGCCTAAGAGTGGTTCGTGAGGAGCAGCGTTTTATAGGTACAGCGTCGCAGATGGGCTTGGGGACCTTTTGGGTGCAGGCGTCGTCGGACTTGCAAGGCTTACAGGCTTTCTGTGAGATGTCTTTGGACTCTTGAAGTCTTTCGGCTCTACGGTTTGGGATCTGCGGATGTCAAAACTTCGGGGTTCTTTGTCTGCGGTTTTCGTTCGGGTATGTTCGGGTCGGGTATCCTAGTTAAGTTTTTGTGTTGGCTACAGATAAGGCCCCCTTGCTGCAGACTCAGTCATCACCAAAGCTTCAATTCCTTTCTCTGTGTAAGCGCGATACATGAGATTCGCTCTGGGTTGTAATCTTGTAGGGCTGCACCAGAACCTGTCAAGCCGTATCGCCTGATGCCAGCAAGCCCGCGCAAGCTGTATTACAGTCTCAATTCGTTACGCTCTAAAATCTTACCGCCAGATGCCCCTCCCACCCCCCCAACGCCGATAGTCTTAAATCCAAGCCGAAAAGCCCACGCCCTTTATGCATGCCCTGCACGGCGAATCTTACGTACTGAAACACTCTGACCCGAATTGGAAAAGGTGTAAGTGTAGCAATAGCATGCACATGTATATATATATATACACATATATATATATATATATAACCCTAGAGCCTAAACCAAGTCCTAAACCACTTTAAACCCCCATAAACCCCTAAATAAACCCCTAAACCCTAGGCTGGGCTCCATATGGGAGTTTCCGCAAATGGGGGACCCTAATGTAGTACCCTAAATCGTAGGATCCTTATTATAAGGACCCCCAAATAAGGTACCCTGATTTTCGGAAACTCCCAGTTACCTGCTAAACCCTTATAAACCCCTATAAGCCTCTGAACCCAATCATAAATTAGGGGTACTTAGAGAAATAACTTTTAATTTTTGGTTATTATAATCCCTAAGAAACAGCTAAAATTATAATTTTTGCTAGGGTTCTAAGTTCAGTATAGATAATCCAGACTCGGCCCCATATCCTAAAGCTTCCTTTTTTCAGACCACCCCGAGGATGCCGAAGCCATGCGGGAACTCCTGAAGGAGATCCCCAGCCGTGACATACGGTTGATGATATAAATCCTGCATTACCCATAATAAGGAATATACCATAATTCCCCCAGTTTAGGGTCCTTAAGGTAATGCAGGATTTATATGATCAACAGTAGGTTAGTAAGTAAGGTTATAAGTACCTTAATTGGGGTTATAAGTAGTTCTAAGTACGCCTTGGAGATTACGGGGTATAGTGTGCCCTAAACCCTACCTATAGTCTCCATTGTAGTTACTTTTTTTGGTTTAGCCAATTCTATATTAGGGATCCTAAAAGGTAACCCCAAAAAGGAACTACAATGGAGACTATAGGTAGGTGGGCCTTTGGGACATTTCATGTTTGCCCTCATTGGGCTTAATAGGACCGTATTTGCGAATATTTTGTCAGAGGCTTTAAAGGGCCAACCTAGTGAAGGACTTACCTCTGGTTAGTAGGGAATGGAGGAATCGGGTGCAATTATAACTACTATTACTACCGTTCTTCCATCCCCTACTAACCAAAGCCCCTTCGTGACAGTTTAGGGATTTAGGGATTTATAGGGGTTTAGGGATTTAGGGGTTCAGGGGGTTCAGGGATTTAGGGGTTTAGGGTTTGGGGTGTAGGGTGCAGGGCTTACGACCCTTTCACGACCCTAAGTTTTACACTTATGAGCGTGGTGGCGTTTATAAAGAAGTTTAAGGTTTAGGGTGGTCTGTTACGTTGGCTAAAGCAGAAGGCTCAAAGGAATGAAAGTGCAATGTTCCAAACGATTTGAGGCTTTCTGGGCTGTTTTGAGCCTTCGAGTAAGGCTCCATATAAGGGTTCTAGGATTGCCGTTTATGGTTCTAACAGACTACGAGGGTTTCGTACTAGTCTTTCAATGGTTTACAGGTCCAAAGACCAAACAAAGTGCTGCCTGCGGTTGGACAGGTTGAAGGGGCTTTGGGGACACTAACTAACCAGATCCCTTCACGGATGAAAGGCAACACTGAACTTAGCCCTTCTCTTACGGAATTGAGAGCTGAACCTAAAGATTCTAGGAAAGAGAGCCTAAGGTCTAACGACCTACATATTACGCCTTGCAAGAGAAAGCCAAATAGCATCTTCGTCGCCTAAACTGTGCTCCCTACCTGAACCCTAAAACCCCAACTCCTAAACTCAAAACCCTAAACCCTTAAGCCCTTAAAACCCTAAACACGGCCCATGTTGTGAGAGTTTTGGACGCTTTGCCACTGAGCCATTGAACGGAAGGAGGCCGTACATGGCGAAGGCGAGTCCGTCCGAGAGGCCTTGTCCCAATGTCTTAGATCCCCAATACCAACTTTTTGGGTTCTTATAGTTTAATAGGAATCGGAAAGTTTAAGCTTTGATTTCTGTGGCCTCTTGGGGTTGTAAGATGTGGGGCCTTGACTCATAAGCATAAAGAAGGGGCCTAAATCATTAGAACAGCGTTCCTTTTACGGGCTCTATATAAGGGTTCCTTTCAGGCTTCTATAATGGGATCTATATAGGGGCCTAAATCGTTACCAATACTATTGTGGGGGTTGCTTATTACAAGTGTAGTTTAATATGCTCCAAAAAGTCTAATCTAATTATGAAGGCCCCTATATTAAAGTGCTACCCTTATGTACCAACTTTTTAGGGTCATATCCCTTTTTTGAAGGATACATGGATTGCTCTAGGTAGGCTTGAGAGTGGTTCAAGGGCCTAGGCCTCGTGGTTCAGCAGTTCAGTCAGCGTGGGCAAGAGCTGAATCCCGATGCCGAATCCCGAAGCCGCTGAATGGGGCGTGTCAGTCAAGAACTCCATCATTTATGTATCCTCTATTGCGGATCTGCTTTAAAAGTATTTAGAATTAGGATACTCGTGACCGTAAGCTGGATTCTCGTGAGGCCTGAATCAATGTACCAGGTTGTAGAAGCGCAGTCGGATCTGACAAGATATAATATGATTACTTGCCTTTACAGCATCAGCCACAGAGAACCTCCTCAGAACTACTGTAGTCCTGTTTCAGTTATGTGGACCATGTGTCTGAGGTGCTGTTTCAGCCAGAAGGAGGGTGTCCTGCGACAGGCAATATGTTTTTGTTACGACAAGCCTTATAGCTGATGGCATGTAAGGTACCGTAAATCGTAACCTGAACTAAACACTTTGCCTTGCCTGCAGCTCCATAAAATCTTGAAGTAATAGGCAATAGGTAGCTGAAGCCACAGGTAAACCCTCAACCCCGAGCCCTAACCACCCTGAGTTCTAGACGCTTATAGCCTACTTATAGCTCTTCTAGAGGCCTATGAAAATCGCAGAAAGCACCGCTGCAAATTTGACAGTACATCCTTTGGAATCCGAAACCCGCAACCCCCAAACCCTAAACCCCCGAAGCCCTAAACCTAGAGCCCTTATGCAGGTGGCACCGATCCTCATGCGGGAAAACTCCAAGAAAGCAAGAGAAGGCTCATCTGATGGAGCCCCGATTTCGTTTTAGGGTTGTAGGCTGTAGGACTTCGGGTTTAGGGTACAAGTTTTAGGACTTGGGGTTAGGTTTTAGGGCTTTAGGGGTCAAAGTAGAAGTACAGTATAGAGCTATCAGGGTCTGCTAGTGCTAAATGGCCTGTGTTTGTTGTTTTGGGACTCGGACCAGCTCAGGGTTTGCAGGAACTACGCAGCAAACACGGAGTTCGACAGTGATGAGTTCAACAATGCTGGTTGTATTTTCAGTCATACCTTCGTCCCAGATTCGTGCAAAGTCTGGTACCTGCATCTCGGAGCTTATGCTTATGATAGAAATGGTGTTCTTGCTGACTTGTTGGTCGGGGTTGTGATGATGATCTCGACGTCGGCGGTGATTGTGATATCGGTGGCGGTTTAGAGGTGTCTGGAAGTGGTGCTAGGAGTTACAGTGTCGCCATTTCGGCACACGGCCTCACGGCCTGTTGCATTTCATGCGCCAAATGTTTTACCCTCCATGCAACGGCAAATTTTAACGCCGAAACAGCTTTGGCCATGAGTTCTGGATCCAAAAACTACTGGAATACGGGCCGCAAGACTCTCGGTAGTAGGAGACAGTAGCTGTAGCAGCAGTAGTAGTAGTTCTAGTAGTTTTAGTAGCAGCAGCAGTACCCGCAACCTAAGCACTGAGCCCTTGACTGTAATGAGTAGTGCTACTAGCAGCAGCATCGGTTATATAGGAGCCTGATGAAGAAGCTTTGGTTCTGTCGCCCCAACATATTAGGTCGCACACAAGGAAGCCTAATGGGGTCCCAACATGGCTTACTCAGGTTCCTATACTGGTAAGCTTACATTTGGTTAGTAGGGAGTGGAAGAACGGTAGCAACAGTAGTTATAATTGTACCCCATTCCTCCATAGTAGTTCCTTTTTGGGATCACCTCATAGGATTCTAAATATGAGCCCCAAAAAGGAACTACTATGGAGCCTCTAGGTATACTGGTAAGTAGCGCATGCGATCCCCCAAAAGGCGGTGCAGAGGATGTCACTCGCGACTCCTACGAGAGGGTCCCCGTGGAGGTCGCCCTTCCTTGCACTTAGGGGGTTTAGTGTTTGGGGGTTAGGAATGTTTGGGGGTTAGGAAGGGTTTAGGGTTTAGGGCAGGTTAGGGTTTGGGAGTTAGGAAGGGTTTAGGGTTTAGGGCAGGTTAGGGTTTGAGAGTTAGGAATGGTTTAGGGTTTAGGGTTTAGGGCAGGTTAGGGTTTGAGAGTTAGGAAGGGTTTAGGGTTTAGGGTTTAGGGCAGGTTAGGGTTTGGGAGTTAGGAAGGGTTTAGGGTTTAGGGCAGGTTAGGGTTTGGGAGGTAGGAAGGGTTTAGGGTTTTGGGCAGGTTAGGGTTTGGGAGTTAGGAAGGGTTGAGGGTTTTGGGCAGGTTAGGGTTTGGGAAGGGTTTAGCGTTTAGGGCAGGTTAGGGCTTGGGGTTAGGATAATTGTACCAGCCCCCACAGGACTTTTGAGCCTATAACCTTAAAGGCAGAATCCAGGACCGACAGCCTAGCAATCAGAAGCCCACGCGCCCGCAGTAAGGATATCAAAGCAACTGAAAGCCCATAGAAGAATGTCAGAACAACTTCAGCCCCTAGGGCTCGAAATAGCCCAGAAGCCTTACAGACTATCGTGCGGTGTATCTTGGAGCACTGTAATGTAATAGTAACAAAACGCCATGAAGCCTTCACGTAATGCAGAAGCCCTGAACCCTACCGGCCCAACACCCGATAACACCACAGGGCCATGAAGTACGAACTCCGAACACGACACATATACCAATAGGACTATATTGACATGGAGAGGTCTTCTATATGCTTTGGGATATTGTTATATGTGTTGATGTCTGGAGGTAATGTTCACTCTCTATACATACTACGATGGCTATCATTAATGTAGCCCGAAACCCTAAACCTTAAACCGTCGGCGCATAGGCCCTTCTGAGAAAGGATTTAGGGTTGAAGGTTTGAGGGACAGTTTTCGGGTATGGCTCATATAATATACAGGGGCCTTAATAATTAGAATAGAGATTTGGAGTCATGGTACTATGCTTATAGTAAGGATCCCCAGTATAGTTAGTATTGGTAATCATGCAGGCCCCTATAATATGCCCTAAGCCAGAAAACCCCAAGCCCTAAACCCATACACCCTACCCTAAAACCTAAACCCCACACCCTAAACCCTAAGGCCTCAAACCCTAAGCTCTCAACCCAATTCGTCTCTTCTTGTTCCTTAGCACCGCTGTTGCGGAGGCGTTCGGCCTGGCCCTGCTCCGCGGCATGGGCCCCTTGGTCGCAGCACAGCACTTCGCAGATTCACGGTTTTGCTCTTATACCTTTAAATACTCATACTTATACTTATACTAACACTTACATATATATATATATATATATATATATGTATATATATATATATATGTATACACATGACACATATATATATAGAGAGAGAGAGAGAGATAGATCGACAGAGATATAAACGTTATGTGTATACGTATCTACACAGAATAGTTGTTGCATAGCATGACTTTGTAAGTTGTGCAGGGATTTTCTGGGTTTGTGAGCGTAATACAGGTGTCTGTTTAATTTGTGATGATACCCTTTCCTCAAGAACCCGATTGTAACTACTGCGGGCACCTGACTAAACCCTTTCTGCAAAGGGGTTTACCATGGGGGGAATATTGACCAGAGGTCTGCGATACAAACTACAGGGGCAATCAAAGGCTGCTGGAGGATTTAGTTAGGCTTTATGCGAAATGGTTTTCCGTTCAGTACTTTTGAGCACGCATTAGTTTTCGTGTATGGGCTTCGTGAGGGTGTTTATGCACGACAAGAGGCCAGGGAGCTTGACGAGTTAATGTTGTGAACTTTTGAGGCGTCGTACAGTATAATACCACATATCACGAACTTTTCCCCCTAAGCACGATTCTAGCGTTGTCCACAGCTTGGAACGTAGATCATGGTATGCGGATCCTTTCGTGCTGACTCTCGACTCGGTTAAAGGCGATTTTGTCGAGTTGAGGCACTATAGGGTGTAGGCATTGAAATAACATCCCTCGACCCCTAAACCCGGCAAGCTGGAAGTACCGAATGGTGGCCCTGAGCCACCCCCAAACTCCAACCGTTAATATCTCAGCGCAGGTTACGACCCCGAGAAGCACAAGACAAAGCCCATCTACCACGACAAGTAGATGGCCCAGTGTTTTTGGCTTCTTGGGGATTAGGAGGCTAGGGTCTAGGCTAGGCGGGATTGAGTTAGTGGTTTAAAGCTTGGAGGCCATGGGAGGAATTCACAGTTGCCGGGTTTGTTTTCATAGATGTGCAGGGTTTAGGGTGTCTCATTGAACGATAGGGTGTGCAGTGTGTAGTGTTTTTTTTCGCTTTCTGCTTGGTTAAACCCTGCAAACCCTGAACCCTGCACCCTTGTCTTAGGGGTACTTAGAAATAGTTTTTAATCTTTGGTTATTATACCCCCTAAGAAACAGCTAAAGTTATAATTTTTGCTAGGGTTCTAAGTTCAATCTGCGGGGGCAGGCTGTTGGGACCTAGGGGTCCAATGGGGGGTGGGGCTCCTTCGGAGGGTTTAGGGTTTCGGGGTTCTAGAGTTTGGGGTTTCGTGTAGGGTTTGTAGGGTTTGGGGCTCCTTTGGGCTGGAGTTTGGGGTTTGGTGTTGTGCCTTGCTTCGGTTTGGGGGAAGGGAACTTCGGGCAGAGATCCGGAAGTCGGGGGCAGTGCCATGAAGACCAAACCCTGAACCCGAAAAATCCTAAAAGCCCTAACCCCTAAACCCTGAAACCCGAAAAGGAGCCCTCAAAAAAAAACCTAAAACCCCAAAGCCCTAATCCCTCCTTCTCCTGGCGATTACTGAGTCTCTGCATTACTTCGTCAGTGCCTAGGATCCTTGGGTTAGAAGAATACGATCCCCGAAAAAATCTACCACAAAAGCACGTCCACCCCCCAAAACGGGTCCATACTTATGGTCTAGGGTTGAGGTTGCGCAGTTATTTCACGTGACTGCGACTCTCTCTATCTCGCGCGAACGTCTTCTATATAGTTGTGTGTGCACAGCTGTCCAGCAGTCCGATCGTGTTTGTGTGGTTAGAGGTGGGCTGCTGTCGACAGCTTGTGCAGCCAGTTGATTTCATTTTCATTGGTTCCCTTGAGATGGTGGCCCAACTGGCACTCATGATCGCACGGGCCAAAGTCTGCAGCCTGCCATGTGCGTACCGGGCGGTGCTGCGACAATACAGTGATAACATGGGAGTGGTGGCATCGGTTTCCAAAGGTTTGGCCAGCAAGCCACCGATGTGCTGTGCGCTGGTCACGCTTTGCCTGTCTGCGGATGAAATGCGACCTCTCACTTTCGCACATCGCCGGGGCGCGTAATGTGGAAGCTGACTACCTCAGTCGCATGAATTGCGCTTCGCAGCCTTTGGACCAAGCTATCGAATCTGCCTTTCCGAACCATAACAGAGTGGAGATCAGTGTCAAGGATGTGTTTGGGCCATGGAGAGACTTCATGTCCGGAGGACCCAAGTGTCTTTGACAGGTAGTCGTTTCTCGCGTCCTTTTGCCTCATGTGAGCTGCGTCGGTCATACCAGCCGCGGCTTCGCAGGGGATGTAGTGTTAGCGGCTGGGACATAGCAGGGACAGCAGGCGTTGTTGGGTGGAGTGGGACTGCTGTCCCTGGAGCCTGGAGGCTTCTGCTTAGGCTTTCGGACATCGTCCCATCATTCCAAAAAGGCCGCTTGTGTTGAGTGAGTGCGAGATTGTAGAGGTTGCGCAGTTATTTCACGTGACTGCGACTCTCTCTATCTCGCGCGGACGTCTTCTATATAGTTGTGTGTGCACAGCTGTCCAGCAGTCCGATCGTGTTTGTGTGGTTAGAGGTGGGCTGCTGTCGACAGCTTGTGCAGCCAGTTGATTTCATTTTCCCACCCGCCCGCCCTTAAAGGGTGGAGTGGGACTGCTGTCCCTGGAGCCTGGAGGCTTCTGCTTAGGCTTTCGGACATCGTCCCATCATTCCAAAAAGGCCGCTTGTGTTGAGTGAGTGCGAGATTGTAGAGGGTTAAGGGTACTCATGGCATACTGGATTCATACTTATGATAAGGGTCTTGGGTTATATATATATATATATACAAACCCTGACAGACTCGAAGCTTAACAAACCATTCGAACTCGTCGTCCCTCGCATGCTAGAAGCCCCAAGCCCCAAATAAAGAGCCCTAAACCATAAGCCCTGAGAGTGTTAACGACCCTAAACCACAACCTAATACAGTAGAAGCCAGAAAGTTGGAATATCATTATCGTAACCCCTTTAAGGTAAATTATAGGGGATCCTACCATTAATCCATATTCCAACTTTCTGGCTTCTACTGTACCAAGGCAAAGAGATAACCTTCTGGGCCTTGGAGCATCGCCTTTGTGGCTTGACCGTCACTGCTTGAAGCTGTACCTATAGTCGCCATTGTAGTTCCTTTTTGGGTTTAACCAATTCTATATTAGGGATCCTAAAAGGTAACCCCAAAAAGGAACTACAATGGAGACTATAGGTACTACTCAGGGGTACTTAGGAGAATTTGCAACTTTGCTTGCTATAGTCCCTAAGAAACAGCTGAAAGCCATTGTTTGTGCTGGGGGTCTAAGTTCAGTTTAGACTATGGGGGACCTCAAGAGTCATGCAAGTATTCCGGAGGGCTCCTAGGCCTAGGGACAGTACCCTATGCCCCAAACCCTACTCTGGTTATGAAGGCGCATAGATCAAGGAGATTCGAGTGTTCGGGTTCTACATGGAAATAAGGGGTTCCGGGTTGCTGGAGACAGTCACTTTTGCAAGAACCGAGCTCAGCTTTCCAACAACATGGGTGGCAGGTTTACTGGTTCAGCGTCGGCACGGCTAACGAGTTTTCGAGTTTACGGTGTTCAGGGCTTTAGGTGTCTATAGCACTGGGGCTCTGGTGCCTGTTCAGCTTATACAGTAGTTCAGACCTTTAAGGGTTTTAACTCTGTATCCCTGGCACTCAAAAAGTTCATGAACAAGTTTTTGCGTGCAAAGAAACAAGCTTGATTGAGGGGTTCTGCGTGTAGGTGCGTTTCACAGGGCCCCCACATATAAGCGCCAAAGAGATATCCGTGATCACCTGATGAAGTTCCTTTGATAAAACCAAGATCAAGTCAATCCCGATATTGTTTCCTGACGGCCTTCTTGAAAACCTTCGCAAGTCAGTTTAGGAGCCTCATTCCGAAACCTTTAATGCTTGTATGCAATGAGGGGATTCCCGGACTTCATTTCTAAGAATGCTACGACTTCCGAAGACGGCTTCGGATGTCGGGGGATTGACCTCAAGTAGGCCTTAGACAGCCCTCAAGGCTCTGAAAGTAGCATGTCTGAAAACCAGGTCGTTACAGTTCTTCATCAAGCGGGTTTTGGGTTAAGAGGGCTTAGTTGGGACACCGAATTCCGATGCCTACAAGATTGCAGAAACACACAAGTCCCCAAGTCGAACGTCTGAAGCCCTGAACCCGAAGCCAGGGCCCTCGAAGCCTCAAACCCTAACCCACCTCCTCCCTCACCCAAAAAGCAAAAATCAAAGACATGCCCGCTCATATCCTGATCCGGACACTCAGCCCTAACCGAGCTCTCTCTTGCCATACACAACTCCAAGCTCTGACCCTCCACGCTTAACTTAGACTTGAGCATGTGGCCCCGGCATGTGTATTGTAGATTTAGGGCTTCGGTTTTTAAGGCTTTCAGGTAATTCAGAAACTCAGTCCCCTTCAAACTCAAAAGTTTTCAAGCACAATGAGAACTGTTGCCGTAGATCCCTTCAACATGACTGGTTAGTACAAAAGAATATCCTTAAACAACTAGACCTATGTGCATGAAGTTGCTTTTAAAGCTCAGAGAAACCGCAGGCAAACCCTCTAGTATTGCTTATGCTGACACTTCTAGAACCCTGCAAAAGCATCCCTTAAAGGAGCCACCCCAGTTAACCCCGGGCCCTAAACCCTAATCCAAGGGCCCTTTAATAGAGACCTTACGGTGCTTAATAGTAGGTACAGTATTGGGGGTATGATAGAGAGTAGTTGGGGGCTCCACCCTAAAGCCCCAAAGTAGTTCCTTTTCGGGGTTCATATTTAGAATCCTATAAGGTAGTCCCAAAAAAGAACTACTTTGGGGCCTAAACCCGAGGCTGCCCTCGGAGAAGAAGCCTCCACCAGGGAAGCGAAAGGGCCCCGATGCCGCGGCGGCCGGCAGCCCAGCAGACCGCAAGTCACCTTTAAGGCTTCAGGTGTTTAGGGTTTAGGGGTTTATAGGGCTTGACGGATTTATAGGGTTTACGGGTTTAGGGGTTCAGGGGTCGAGGGCTTAGGCCTTTGGGCTTTGAGGGTTGATTGAGGGCTTACGAATTCGGCGGTTGTTGGGACCTATGCGGATCAGGAATAATTGGGGAATGGAGGGGAATAGGAAGTAGGGGTTGAGGGTTTGGGGAACTGGCGATTTAGGGTCTATAGGGGTTATACGGATTTTGGAGACAAGGAAGTAGGAATCCGGGTCCCTGAACCCTTAAAATGTAGATCCGCTGCAGGAGCCCTTGAAGGAGGGCCCCACTTACGACCGTAAACCCTAAACCCTGAACCCTAACCCCAAACACTAAACCCCAAGCCCTAAAGCCCTGAACCCCACACCTCTGCCCTCGGCCCTCTGCACTCTGCCCCCAGGCCCCCTGCTCTGCCCTGCTTGCCTTGCCTATTGACAAGCTTGAAGAAAGACAGAAAACCATGGAATGAGTTTTGGCTTCAACCCTAAAAGGAATAGGTTCGGGTGGTTGGTCGCCTTATACGGTGTGGGGTGGGAAAGAAGGGAAAGCCTTCTACAGACAGGCTTTGGCAGCTCATCGCCTTAGGACGATGCACTTGATATTGCCATGTCGCAAGATACCATCGCCTGCGCGCTCTTTCACGGCAAACCCTTCACCCCAAACCCTAATCCCTAAACCGCTAAACCCTAAACCCCTAAACCCTAAACGCCAAACCCTTAACCCTAAACCCTACGCCCAAATTCAAACTACCGAGGCCGAGAAGAGGGCTCGACCGGACTCGGCGGGTGAGTCCCAAGGTGCACTGAGGTTTTGGGGTTTCTTTGCGCGTTTTCCTCTCAGGGTTCCAGAGGGGTTTAGAGTTTAGGGTGTCTTTAGGGGTTCCTTTAAGAGTTCCTTTTAAGGGTCCCTTTAAAAAAATCCGGTAGGGTTTAGGGTTTAGTTTGGCTTTTAGTCTGCGTTTTTTTGTTTGAGGATCCCTGGGTTTGTTTTTGTGACTGCACCGTTCTGTCTTTTAGGGCAAAGTTTAAGGGCTCCTTTCGAGGTTTAGGGGTTTAGGGTAGGGTTGGGATTGTAGTTGTTGTTGTAAAGGGTTTAGGATTCATTTTGCTTTTGAGGGCTCGGGGCTCTGAGGTATAGTTATTGTTGTTTTTAAGCCCGAAACCGCATACTCTCAAAACCAAAACAACCTGCAGGCCTAGCCAACCCGCACGATCCAGAACAAGCCAAGAGCTGCTGATACCCCCGAAAGCCTGCAAATACAAAGGGTGCACACCCACACCTCCTGTCACCCCAACAGTGGGCGCCAACATATGACACATATGCCCTTAGACCCGAAACCCGAGGCCACGTTGCCCAAAGCCACGGAAACCTCAATAAATGTCTAAACCCCGAGCCCGAAACCTCAGACTCCGAGCCGGCCTAGGCCCATCTAAACCTAAACCCGAAACCCTACACCCATTTACATAAACCCATCTAAGACTTGAGCCCTTAGCACCACTACACCCCTAAACCCCTAAACCCCCAAGCCTCTAAGACCCCGAAAGCCCTAAACCCCCAAAGCAGCCGGCTCTGCCGTGAAAAAGGCTTAAACCCTAAACCCTAAACCCTAAGGTGACATTTGGCCCTGCCGGGGCCTCGTGGTCCGGATCACCAGCCGCGCTGCGGAGCTCAAGGCTCCGCAGCTCCCCGGTTTAGGGTCTAAGGTGGAGAAAATTTAGGAGTTTAGGGCCTAGGGTTTAGGACGTTGCCTTCAAGGGTCGATTTAAGGGTGCCTTTACCGACTTTGCCGGTTCCTTTGAGGGCTTCTTGACGGCATAGATTCCTTTGAGGGGCTCCAGGCTTTGAGGAATTTAGGGTCTAGGGTGCACTAGAGGGACCTCAAAAATTGCATTAGGATTTGGGTGGTTTGTCAAAATTCTGGTACCTTTTTGGGTCCCTTGCGTCCCTAACATGGTACGGCACCTAATATTTAGGATACCCAAAAAAGGATTTTAATTATGACCACCACCAATTTTGGAGTGTGCTATAGCATGGCTGTGCAATAGTTGTTTATAGGGTTTTGTGGGGGCGGTTCGCCAGCTTCGGCTTCGGAATTCAGCTCGGTCATGGTAAGCACAAGCAGAGAGGTTGTCACAAGTATTGTGGCGTTTTGCCTTTCGGGCTGAGGGGTGCTCAAAGGGGCTTAACTTAGAGGCTGTGGTTCCATCGCATAGACTTAAGCATTCTAGGCCGTTACGGCATAGGGGTCTTGTCGCTGAGGACGCTAGGGGAGTGCTTAAGTCGTTCGCTTGGTGTTTTGGGTACGACGGCTCGAGTCTGTTTTGATCATCTTCACCGTACTCCGTGTTATGTGCGGTGTTGTCAGGAATGCTTGATGGGCTGTAAGCAAACATGGGGTTTAGGATTCGTCTTGTTTCGAGAGTGAGCACTGGACGTGTGTTCGAGGTTGAAGGATTCAAGGCTGAATCAAGAGCCCTGCACAGGCCTCAGACCCTAAACCACGACCTTTGGACCTCTAACCCTCTGCCCTAAACCCTACGCCGTAAAGCTTCGACATAGAGGTCTGCAGAATCTGTAGCGTATGGCCTCTATGTCATGAAGATACCACCTAAACCCTAGTTGTTCTGATACTCGGTCCTCACTGGTTCGAGCTTCTGCTCTACAAGTCCTGCATCAACGAACACAGAAAGCTTACTTGAAGGACTTCGTCGGCGTGGATGGGGCTTCTCGGCCAGCGCTTACCTGTGGCGTGACAAGTGGGCTTTGACCAGACTATTCTAGTGGTTCCTACACTGAAACACGAAGCCTAGGCCCTAAACCGCCTAAGCCTATCTCCTACTTTAAGGGATCGGGCCCCTGCATTCGCGATAAGGCCAAGGGCCCAGTTTTCGGGCTCAGGTGTCTGAGTTTCGTCATAAGCACCAGCCACGGGGGCTGCCTAGCTACCCCAAGGCTCCATGCACCCTAAAATGCACATATTTGGGCATTGCTGTACCCATAGGGGAACCCTTCCAAGGCCTATATGTCTATACTATATGCAAGGGGGCCTTACATCCTAAACCCTTCAAGGAACCCTGTAATTCAAGGGATACTCTGTAGCCACATGGAGCCTTAATTCCCTATACTCAATGGTCCTTACGCCTCAAGTTTCGAAGCTTTGAGGCCAACTCGTTTCACACCCCCAATCACCTAAACTGCCTAACCTCCTGAAACCTAAAGGCCTTATATGGGCTTACAAGCCTCCGATAGTTTTGCGGTTCTTTACAGCAGTTATAGCAGAAAGTAGAGGCCAGAAAGTTGGAGCATCATTATCCCCCAAGCTTTAGGGTGGTAAAGTAAAGGGCTTGATGAGACGAATCATCCTTATCCAATGCGTTTAAGATCACTATTCTGGGAGCTCTATACTGAATTCTCCGAGCTCTATCTACTCCAAACCCTGAGCCTTTATTATGGTTTAGCAGATGTTCGACTTTCTTGTGTGGTTGCAAGCCCCGAGGTGCGAATCACAGCACAGGTCTGATTTAGGGTGTAGGTTTTGGGCGTAGAGTTGGGGGTTAGGTTTTGGGATTTAGGGCTGAGGGCTTCGGGTTCAGGTTTCAGGGTTTCGGGCTTCCTTTTCCTGCAACCCAGGTCGTGCTTGAAGTTGACCCAGAGAGGCAGTCTTGGCCTCAGGGTTTCGTCTTGGGTTCCTTAGGGCGCAGGGACGAAGGTTTGGTCACAGGAATGATTTAAGTCACGGTGTACGCCCTCTAGCCCCTTACTAAACTTCAAACCATCCTATGGCCCTAAAGTCTAAGGCTTTTGTCCATCGTTACTGTTGACGGTTATCACGGCTTGGGTTTTCGGAGGTAGGGTCTTCAGATTTGCGGCTGTAGGGCCTTGGCTGTCGGCATGAGTTCATACAACCCAAGGGTTTAGGGTGAAAGGCGTCATGTAGATAGTTATCAGCCTGACAGCCTGTTAATCGTGCTCAGAATTGCTGGAACCACAACCTCAGCATCATGCCCGGAAAGCTTACGCTCACGAAATCAACCCCAAAGCAAGCCCCTGCGCGAGTTTTGAAGCAGACGGCCTTTTTCCGAGAATCGCACTTGGGTTTTATCTTCAGAGCTCCACTTTCTGCGCCCTGAGTCCCCCTCAAACCCTAATCATAACCCTTCCTACCATGAACCAATGAAAGCCCCGTGGTATTAGAGTTGCAATCCTCTGGGTCCCTTGTATACCCATACCACAACATGCCTTCGGGGTCTGTAAATATAGCTGCACTGTAGAATATGCCCCCAAACTGGCCCAAAACCCTATACCCCATTCCCCTAATATAGCTATACTACAAATGGCCACCAAAACTATTGACCAAACAAGAACTACACTCCCTCATATAGTTATGACTATACTGCTATACTACGATAGGCTCCCAAGCCCTATTTATTCATATGGGAGTTTCCGAAAATAGGGGACCCCAATATGGCACGTTATATCGTAGGATCCTTTGTATAAGGACCCCCAAATAATAAGGTACACCGAATTTTCGGAAACTCCCAAACCCTAAACCCTAAACCCTATAGATCCCTTATAGGAACCCTTAAAGATCCCAGAAATGGAGCCCTAACTTTCCGATTTATTCATATTGGACCCTGCTTCGGAAGTTCCCCCCAGGCGCTGCAAGGTCAAAGCGCGCAGTGCAGCGGCAAAGAAGAGCCAGGCACGGGATGGGAGTTAGGATTAGGGGGACCCTTGGGAATATAGACCCTCTCAATACGGCCCCTTTTAAGAGAGCCAGAAGTAGGGTTCAGAAGGGGTACCCTTCATGGGCTCTCCCTAATTATACTACCTACGGGACCGGATCTTCCTGGGTAGTTCTCTATATGGGGCTCCGTCTAAAGGGATCTATAAGGGTTCCCTTAAGGGCTCCTAGAAGGGATCTTTAGGTTGTCAAAGTTAAGATCCTTTTTTGGGTCCCTAGTATGATACGCCACCTATGATTTAGGGTACCCGAAAGAGAGACTTTTATTTTGAGAACTGCCCATATGAGGGTCCCTTTTAGGGAAGAAGGGACCCTACCACCCACCGATGCCAACCCCAGGGACAGATAGAGGTAGTTTCCTATTTCCGGCCCTTTCGAAAAAGGGTTCCGTATTAAGATGAGGACCTCAGAGGGCACTCTACTTTAGAGAACTACCCATCCAAGCAAACAGGAAGACTAAAGCCTCAAGCCTACACCTCAGGACAGATTTCATCATAAGAAATGAAAGACTCAAAGGACTCATCCCATTTGTGGCTTTGGGCTTTGGGGTTCAAATGCCATATACGCTATCAGGCTCTCGGAGTTAAGGTTAGCCTTAGGGCAAACCCTCCATTTTAGGGTTCAGGATAGAGCCTCAAATGAGAAGCCTCTCCGTGCACAGCGGGCCTCTCCTTGGGACCCGAGGTCAAAAAGGCTTTGTAGCTACCTGATTACGAGAGTAGCTAGCCATTAACCAAACCTTTTTGGGGTACTACAAGACCTAAATAACCTCACAGGTAAGTATGTAGTTACCTTATTACGAGAGTAGATAGAACCGTTTTGGGGGTACTACAAGACCTATATAACCCCGCAGGTAAGTAATGACAGGTTCCTCACTGAAAGATCTGAAAGGGTTTGGAAGTTCACGAAACCTTGCAAAGCAACCCAATACAATGCTGCAGGCTCGTCGGTCTAGCCTCCAGCAGAGCCTGCAAAGCACTAATCCTAACAATCCTAAACCCTCAAGTAGGAGTCTAGCCCAACCTTTACGCCCGTGTGAAATTCAGAGGCCGAAAACCTTATAAGACCCTTACACAGCTCTTGCAGCAACAATAAAACTTGTATACGAGCCTTCCAGAAACCTTCGAGAGTACCTTATAAAACTTACAACGACCCTCACAGAATGCTCGCCTATACAGCCCTATACAGCCCTTAACAAAGAAACGTGTTGCAAACCACGTTGCAGAGCCTGTCTTAAACCCTTGCAGAGGCTTGTGGAACCCTTGCGGAACCCGGACAGAATAGAAGCTATGTGCACCCCTTGTAGAACCTTCATCAGTAAAACCTCTCTGCAGAACGTGTCTGCAACCGGTAAAACCCGCTTACAACCTTTCTTGAGCCCTAATGTAACAGTTACTGAACCCCTGTAAATTAAATCCTCATTGGACCGGAGCCCTAAAGCCTGTAACCAAGCCGCCCGAACCCCCGAAACTCTAAAAGCTAAGCTCCGGTGGACCTTATCGGATCCTTCGAGAACCGAAAGGTTCTCCCCGACATCCGCATTGCTGACCTCGAGTGCCGAACTTATGAGTTCCGGTTTTTGTTAGGTTTCCAGGCTAGTTTAGAGGGAAACCTAGGGTTCAGGTCAGTGTGGGTTTAGGGATTCGGGAATTCAGGCTGTCGGGTTTAGGTTGTTTGGGTTAGGCTTTCAGGATTTCGGGGATCAGGGGTTGTTGGGCCAAGGATGGCTTGGGATTTGGGGTTCATGGTTGACCAGAAGAAGAGTATTATTTGCATAGTTCCGGCCGGGGTACAAGATTTTTGATTTGGGGGTTAAGGATTCCAGGTCAGGGTTTAGAAAACATCGGGCTGTGCACAGCCTCCTGCTCTCTCCGCTGCATCCTTTTCAATTTGTGGTTATCCGTCTCGGTGGTTTGGGTCCTATTATGTCAAAAAAGCAAGGTAATGTAGAGTTCTTAATACAAGGCCCCCCCCGGTTGATTTCAAGCCCCGCCCCGGGTCCAGTAGCTGACTTTCTCTGCGACTCTGGGAAGGCTGACAAACAGGCAGTCGGAAGCTCTAATTGCTCTCCTTGCAGCACCGCAGCAGCCACACATACGGTTGATGATATAAATCCTGCACGACCCGTTATAATATGAGGAATATACCATAATTTCCATAGTTTCGGGTCCTTAAGGTAATGCAGGATTCATATCACCAACAGTAGCAGCCACACATTCAGCGTTTGTCTCTGCTCCTTCTCTGCTGCTTCTGAACCAGGCAGATAACAACAGCCGGTTCAACAAGTCAGCCAGGGTTTAGGGTTTAGGGCGGATTTTCAGGATCGCTGTTGGAATTGAGGGAGGGTTTATTGTGTATGTTCTTGATTTTCGCCTATCGAGGGAGCGTTTGAAATTAACAACTCAACATTCACCAACACAAGGAACATCAATGGGGACCCTAAATCCTGAACCCCACGTCGTGGGCTTTATGTACTTATGGCATCGGCTTATTTCCAGCTCCGGCACTCCGGGCTTCGAAGTTTCTGAAGCCTTCACCTTCTTGAGCCTTTGCTTTGGCGTTCCGCCCTTCGGGGATTGCGGGTGCCGGTAATGCAGAAGCCGGAGAAATGACCACACGATTCCTGATGGCTCCTTGCTACGATGTTAGTATAATATTTGCCTCCCCAAAACCCCGTTCCAAGTCTTCAGGCCCCAGCTATGAGGTTACATTCAACTACAGGTCTTTGGTGAAAAGGGCTTAGATTGGTGAGCCTTTCTAGGTGGCTTGCTTCTAGAAGGAGCTTAGAAGGGCTTTGGGGTCCAGGATGCAAAACGGAGAGGGTTTCGAGCCATGGATGGGTGGTTAAGCCATTGTGGGCGTGTGAACTCCTCCGAAATCCGTGGGGTCGAGCATACGATGCTAGTCGCAAGCAGACAAATTTGCCTAGCTTCTAGTTTCAATCCTTAATTCCCAAACCCTAAACCCTAAACCACATCCTTGAACCGTACAAAAAACACATATATATATATAGATATGTATATATATATATATATATACATATATATATATATATATCAGCCCTTGAGCATCCCAAAGCTTCTTCGACTCTTTGCGCTTGAGGCCTCGTGTCAGCGGACAGTGCCAGGAGGTTCAGATCATACGGGGCCCCAAGAAAGGAGCCAGGGTTTAGGGGCTAGGGTTTAGGATTTACGATTTCCGGGTTTAGGGTCTAGGGCTTGGGTTTGCCAGGCTAATATGGCTTGTAATAGCATTTTGTAAAGGCTGTGATCGTGCTTTTGTCAGGGGCCCCAAGAAAGGAGCCTGACGTATACATGGGTAGTTCTCCAAATTAGAGGATCCCTTCCGGGGGGGGTTCCTTTTTTTTATGAAGGTGCCGTACTATTTTGGATCCTTTTTGGATTTTTTTTGAGGGTGCCGTACTGTTTGGGGGACCTGAAGAGGGACGAAGACAGAAGCCTTACACAGGCTTGTGCTTGTTGCAAAGGTGTGATGGTGCTCTTAGTTGTTTATGGAGGTTTCCTGCGGGTTCTCCGTGGTTCTTTTAATTGTCCCGAAGTTGAAACACAAGCCGACCATAGGACCTTACTACAGATGCCAGTGGTTTCATGCATTTTGCACGACATGAAACTAAGGGAGCTACGCCATGCCTTCACAAGGGCTGCATGGCCCGGGTTTTAAAAGGGTCTGTGAAAAAGGTGTTCTTCATACCGATGTTGGTGAGCCGACTTAACTGTCGGTACTTGATTCAAGTCGTTCAAAACGATGAGAAGCTCAGGTGTAAGCCCACCCGAACCCTAAACTCCAAACCCTAAGTCGTCATCCTAGACTCTAGACTCTAAACCACACCAAAAGCCCTCTACTACAGAAGCCGAGAAAATTAGAAGCACTATTTCGTAGGGCATCCCAGACTACGAGCCCCTTCTATATGGCCACTATACCAACAATTCGAAAGGCTACTAGGACCTAGAGTAGGCCCTTATTCCCTTTTTTAGGGTTCAGGTTCCCTTATAAGCCCCATTAAACCAAAAAGGGCACCCTTTTTATTCCTAGGTTACTCTTGGGTCTAGGCTAAAGCAAGGTTCCAAAAATGCCTCCTTTTAGGGGCCTTACTCGCGAGTGGCAAACCCTTCGAGGAGCCGAAGTATTTCCGAACAGCTTCAATCCCTAAACGAAACGAATAAACCGAAGCAGTCACAAAAGGTGCTGACAAGACCGACGAAATCTGGGCCAAATCCTAAACTACAACCCTAAGCACTAAACCCTAAACTCTACCCGGTAAAAGCAAAGCCCTAGCCTAAACCCATCAGAACCTAAAACCCATCTGTCCTATGCTCTCCGGCTCCTTTCTGTCTCCCACTTACGACCCTAGGATGTCCAGTAGTACCCTTATTCCCTTTTTGTAGTCCTAGGTTCCTTATAAAGTTACCCAATACCAAAAAGAGAGGCCTTTTTTCTTCTTAGGTTACTGGGTATCCTGGGACCGTAAATCCTAAACTCCCCAAAGCCCTATATGGGTGGTTGTCAAAATTCGGGTCCCTTTTTGGGTACCCTAACTATTACGTGCCATATTATAATTGGGACCCAAAACCGGACCCTATTTTTGACAACAACCCATATAACCCCAAGCCATAAACCCCTAAACACCAAACTCTGAACCCTAAACCCCAAACCCTATGCACTCAAGAGCCCGAGGCCCTTTAACTCGCAACCCTGTTTAGTCCCCGGAACCCCGGAAGGTCTTCAGGAATGAAAAGACATTTAGAACCCTAAAGACCCCATAAGCGTCCAGGGCTCCTGAACCAAGTTTTAGAGCACTATATTCACTCAAGGGTTTGGGTAGACTTATTGCCGTAATTCCTTCCAGAACTGGGCCCCCATCCCCCTTCCAAACCTCAGCCCCAAACTCTAAGCCCTCATGCGCAGAAAAGGCCACTCTGCCTTAGAACAGCCTAAGCCTTCAACCTCAACCCTAAACCCTGGACCGTAAACCGCCCGCCTACGTCCATTGTGCGAAGGAGAGGTCGCCAAGCTCATCAAGCGCGACGTCAACTCGGGAGAGGTCGAGGCTGGAAGTTGCCTTCTAAAGATCATTGAAAAAAGTAGTAGTGATAGCACTATGAACTACTAACCAGTCACAGTAAGAATAATGATGAAACTTGATCATAGCAATCATACTGCAAGATTGTTATTGCGAGTAGTGCCATTAGTAATAGTTAGTAGTAACAGTTAGTATTAAGAGTGACGCCTAGATAATGGGACGTAGGGTCAAGCCTTTTGGGTCTCGGTTTCAGGGTTTAAGCCCAAAACGATTCAACCTTAAAAGGGCTTTTGTAGTGGCTCCGTATCAATCTGTATTGTATCTGTATACATCGTATACATATATATATATGTATATGTATGTATGTGTAGGTATGTATATGTATGTATATGTATGTATATGTATGTATGTATGGATAGATGTATGTATGTCTGTATGTATGTATGTATGTATGTATGTATGTACTTATGTGTGTATGTATGTACATACGTAGGTATGGAAGTATGTGTATTTCTATGTGTATATATATATATATATATGTATATGTATACATACAATATATGTAATATATATATATATATATATATATATATGGTCACCCCCCCCCATGACAGACCATCCCCTTCAAAACATCGCTCCCACCGGCGTGTTCGTGCTTTTTCCGGGGTATCGAGTTTGAGCCCTCCGAACGTATCCCTGGAACCACCAAAAGACTGAGACCAGAAAGCAGCACGATAAGGCGAGCGGGTGTCCTACCAAGAAAGGAATTACAGAGCACACGTGTATGGATGAGGGTTGTGCTGATACACTACATAGTAAGCATTACACAGTAATTTTACTTGAGTCATATATAGAGCAGATTCCAGCATTTCCAAAATTTCCAAAATTCTCTCCCCTAACTTTCCGGATTTCCAAAATTTCCAAAATTTCCAAAAAGTCCGCCCTTATGTTTTGGAAAAATCCTGTCGACTAGGTCGGGAAATTTTGGAAATTTTGGAAATTTTGGAAATTTTGGAAATTTTGGAAATTTTGGAAATTTGGAAATTTTGGAAATTTTGGAAATTTTGGAAATCCGGAAAGTTAGGGGAGAGAATTTTGAAAATTTTGGACATGCTGGAATCTGCTCTATATATGACTCAAGTAAGAGTACTGTGTAGTGCTTTTAACACTAACGTTGACATTTATATTAATGCTTTTATTACGAATATGCACATTACTAATACTATTATTAACGTTAATATTCCTACGCCTACCAATAGTCATATTCATATTGATATTAATGCCAATACTAACAGACACCTGCGTATACTAATGTCCGCAGATATACATACCACTATCTGAAAAGCAAATATATCAATGCATTCGTGTACTAACGTAGTATATTCGTCTTTAATTTGGCATATACCCAGTTTCCAACGTGACAATATACTACTTGTTAACGTCTGGTTATACTGTATTGATATGCTAACTTGCTAAGACACGAATACTGTAATATGCAAGTACACTGACACATGGCAATGGTATACTAACATACGGATATACCAAAAAAGTTGTTAGATAATATACGAATATGATAAATGAAGTAGCATACCAGGGTACTCATACATTAATATGTTAATAATCGAAGATAATAGCACACCAATATACTAATGTACTCATGCACGAACGTACGCATGCATTAATATACTAAGAGCATACAAACATACAGGTATACAAACATATTACTGTTCGAATACATTATAATGTGTTGGTATACTAAGCTGTTTTTATAATCTATCAGTATACTAATATGTCAAAACTAATTATAGTATTGATACGCATACTAGCACGTCCGCGAATATTACACTGATGTTAAATTCATCATTAAGACTGATTAAAACTGACATCGACATTGGCACTGGCATTAACACTAATTATCACTAAATATGCTAGTGTACTAATATACGAATACTGTAAAAGGCAAGTACACTGACATGTTCACATGCCATTATGCCAACATATTGATATACCTATAAGCTATTAGGGAAAATACGAATATAGTAAATGTAGTAATAGACCACTATAATAATATACTAATATACTACTACGTTAACATACGAATATCATGATACACCAATATACTAATGTACTCATGCACCAACGTACTAATATATTCGCGCAATCTTCAACTATGCAAATATACTTTTGTTCGAGTACATTACTGTATTATATTAAGCTAAAAATTTACGAATCAATCAGTATATTCACATATCAAAACTATTTCTAATACTGACACTAATACCAGCACTTCTGTGAATAATAAACAGATACCAAAACCAGCATTCAGACTGATACTAATACTAACACGAGTACTATTACTGACATTGACATCGACACTGGCACTAACACCAGCACGAACATAATCACGAGTTCATATTTACTATTATTGCTATGTATACTTTTATTCAACACTAATACTAATGCTGATGCTAATACTAATACTAAATACCAATACCAATACTAGTACTGAAGCAGTACCCATCCTAATATCAATACTACCACAAAACTATTACCCATATGAACACTGATACCCGGATTAGGACTACTACGAACAATGACAGCAGTACTAAGAATAGAACCAAGAACAATACATATTAATCCTAACACTAATACTAGTACTAATACTAGCTACTAATTCTAATACTCATACTCAGACCAATACTAATGTCACCACTACTGCTGCTACTGCTACTGCTACTACTACGACTACTACTACTACTACTACTACTACTACTAGTACACATAGTTAATACTAAAACTAATACTGATACTCATACTAGTCACTAATGCTAATACTAATACTCATACTAATACTAATACCAATACTAATGCTACCACTACTACTACTGCGCGACAACTATTGCTAGTACGACGACTACTACTATTAACATCAATACACATACTTAATGCTAATACTAAGAGTAATACTAATTCGAATACTATTACTAACACGAAACATCCTAATATCAATACTACCACAAAACTAATACTAATGCTAACACTGATACAAGAATTAAGATCTACAAACAGTAATAGTGGTACGAAGAGCAGAATTGAGATTAAGATTGGGACTAGGAGCGCTGCATGCATGTGAAGAAATTTCCAAAAATTGCAAACCATCTAAAAGAACATTTTGGAATTGAGTTTGGGAGAAGTGTCTGTCGCCTATCCGTTGACAGATCCTGCCTGGGGACGCACGCCACCCTTCCCCTTCCCCACGACGGTCTGTCATGGGGGGGGGGGGGGGTGAGCATATATATATATATATATATATATATACATACATACATATGTACATACATTATATATATATATGCACACATGCATGCATGTATACATACGTACATACATATGAATATATATATATACACACACACACATATACATACATAACTTTATACATACACACACATATATATATAAGATCATATATTCAGGTTCATACTCGTGACCCATGGTTCTGGCTTAACAGGGCTTAGTATACCTGAAACCACATCCAGCAGGTGGAGATTAATGGGTCGAACCAGACGATGCCAATGCAGAGCGTGTGGCGAACTCAGACTGCGGCGGCGTCTCTTTTCTTGGGGGAGGATCTGCCCCAAACACTGAAGTGCTGATTTGGTAATTTCAGATCCTCTTATTGGATTCCCAAACGGTCCGGTAAACTGCCCTAAACCCCTAAACCCGAAATCCTAAACACTGAAACCCTGAGCCATAAACCCCTGAGGACCCTTTCTTTGTGCAAGATCCTCGGAGCATTGGCAGACTGTAAGGCCGAAAGCCCAGCCCCAAGCCAGCCCTCCACATCATAAGCCCTAACAAATACCATGCTGTTCAGTGGTACGCTTTTTTACTTTCAGGTTTCTGGGCTTCTATTCTAAGATAAGAAGCCTCAAAAGTATATACTTTTTCCCAGTGGGTTACTGAACAGCCTAGAATAATCGAGGTAGGGGTTAGATGTTTTGGATTTTAGGAACAGAGGGGCCATGGGGACTAGGTGTTTAACCTAAAACCCAAAAACCCTAAGCCCCTAACCTCCTAAGCCTTAAACCCTTAAAGACGAGCCGAGACTTCGATGAAAGGAAAGGCAGATGAATGAATGAAGCGAAACCCTCGTAGAACCCGTAAAGTTTCCCGGTTTAGGATTTAGGGTTTAGGGTTTTAGGGTTTAGGGTTTTAGGGTTGTAGGGTTTTAGGGTTTTAGGGTTTAGGGTTTTAGGGTTTTAGGGTTTAGGGTTTTAGGGTTTAGGGTTTAGGGTTTAGTGGGGCCCTGAAAGAAACCCCATGAAACACGAAAGCGGACTGTGACTGGAGCCCCAAACACAAACCGCTGGGAATGAAACCCCCTCGGGGTGCAGGGTCTGTAACTTTTCTGGTCAATAATATCGAAGCACCCTAAACCCTAAACCCTAAACCCCCTGAAGCCTGAAATTCCAAATAGCTGGGTTCGGGTCAAGGAGTTAAAGTTTTAGGGTCAGGGTATGAGGACCTATAGTTCCACGGTTGATGATATAAATCCTGCATTACCTTAAGGGCCCTAAATTATGGGAATTATAGTATATTCCTTATTGTGGCTAATGCAGGGTTTATATCATCAACCGTAGTATTATTGAGGCCTTGCCTTGGGCTGGCGCAGTCCTATACCCTAAGAACTAAAACTTCACAAACTCTACCCACTGCCTAGGCCCCCAAAGTATGTAGAATAATCGCCTTTGAAAGGTTTTGGGCCTGTGTTTTACATACTTCTGGGGTCTAGGTGAACCCTAAACTCAAACTGAACCTTTATGAAACGCTACACCTACCACCTTCTAGGTGCCAGTTCATGGCGTGACCGCGACTGTCAGCTCCCTCTTGCCGGACCTCTCTCTTTGCCCTGCACCTACGGTGTTGATCCGTCAGAGACGACCACCCATGAACCATTGTGTATACGCATGTGTATGCATGTATATTTATATGTATGTATACAAGTATATAGAGAAAGAGGGAGACAGAGAGAGAGAGAGAGAGAGACAGATTCTTGTGTATACATATGTGTATGTGTATACAGGTATGGGAGCATGTATGCACAGACTATGTAGACATAGATCTTGTGGATACGGCGCAACATAGAGCTCTTCCTAGCGGCTACAACGATTAGTCTCGTGAAGAAAAGGTTGTTATTCACTTTTTCTAGCGTGGTTACTGCAGGTCCCACTGGCAGTAGGCTACAATGAAGGTTCTCTGTGGCTTCCTGGGGTCTTGAAAACGCTAGTGTAGATTCGATGCGAGAAGGCTTGGTTGAAAGAGTCATTAGTTTACGGATGTTGTAGGACTTAAGCCTTTCTCCAGAGCCGAGCGACCACCTCGCTCTCAATAGCGAAAAAGGGTTCTGTGATCAAGTCGCTGCAAACTGAGAACTCTGGTCCCAGACCCTAGCCCCTGCAGCCTTAAACCATCTTACACGTATACAACCTGAAAGCCTATAGGCACCTAAACCCTACATGAGTCATCGAGGACTTCGGTGCACTGACGAGGGCTCCGCCGGCTGGCACTCGCGAAGCCATCGTCGCAAAAGTTGGCCACTGCCTTGTAATTGTTGGGCCAAGCCTGAATAGACCCGCTACACCTGCGAATGAATACTCTATATCCGAAAACTCTAGAGCCCTAGACTTTAGGGTACTGTGGGACTTGGCTTGCTAGCCTGATCCCAATCTGTTTTCCGCAGAAAACTAACTGTAAGAAGATATGAGAAATTTTCAAGTTCGTGTTTTAGGGTTTAGGGGGTTTTGGTTCATCATAACAAGGTGCCCGAAACTTGGAGCAGGTAAAGCCTCTGCGCGTCATAAAGAAGGAACCTGATTAGCCCTAAACGGCATTGTACCTTGGTAGTATATGTATGTTGACCCTGGTTTACCTTCAACTGACTTAGGAACCCTCTTGACGGCCAAAAGCACAAAAGCATCGGTACATGGATCCTTTGGCCTCTTACTCCAAAGTTCTTACTGCAGAACCCTCAACATGCCCCGCTAGAATCCCGAAAGGAACCCCATAATGGACCCTGGGAAAAAAGCTCCCCTATCCTATGTCCAGGCTGGTTGTTCTGGCGCCAGCCCTTCCCTGCTTCATGCTGCCGTATCAGGCCGGCAGTAAAGGTTTAGGAGGAGTTTGGGGGGCTTAGGGCTTCTTGTTACCATCCCTAGTCTGATGTCTAGTCTACAAACCCCTTGAGCGCAGCAGCCGGGTGTGAATCAGGGGTCTACCCTGCTAAGCACCAAGAGGATTCCCTGCATCAATCAGAGGAGTCGGAATAGTCGGGAAGATTGTTGCTCAGTGTGTTTTGTCTCTGTGTGGTGTAGTAGCATACTGTACCCCAAACCCTATTCATGGAGTTACGGTCCCCAAACCAAAACCAGCATGGCTTTTCGTGACCTAATTTGCATGCACAGCCCCACCTTGAACAGGTGGCCTTCCACATACGGGAGGCGGAGTATCTCATCGCCGCTTGTCGGTTGGCAAGGCGTTCGGGTGCTTCATGGTCTTGGATTTTCGTGTTTTGAGGTTTAGGAGAGTTTAGGTACCGTGAGGTTCCCAGTACTACGGTTTACGTTGGGTTTTGGTTGCAGGGTTCAGTGATTCGCTCCGCCGAATACTTGAATACTACTATCGTAAACCGGCGTGTTTACCAGCTCAGGGCGTAGGAAGCCGATCCTGGATGTACAAGTGCACTCTGCACTCGCCGGAAATTCCAAAACTCTAAAACCAAAAGACCCAAATCCTAGACCCCAAACCCCAGACCCCAAACCCCAGACCCTAAACCCTAAACCCCAAACCCCTAAACGCTAATCTCCCAAACCCTAAACCCCTAAACCCAAACCCCTAAAGCCTCTTACAGGACCCAGCCCTCGAAAGCCCACGACCCTCAACTCCAGAACGCCTTGTGGGCTCTTGGGCACCTAAGTTTATACGATAATACACACCAATCAAGCCATAGGATCGGGTTATGATAGGGGTTAAGGGTTGGGGCTTGGGGAGAACATGCACAAATGCGATGAAAAGAACCAAAAACCTGTTCCAATTTTCAAGGCCTCTACGTTGCAGAAGATATTGTTTGGGGCTTCTGCTCGATGTTGTTCTGAGGAGATGATGCGCGAGGACGTGGCGATTCAGGGTTTTGGGTTTTGTTTCTTATAGAGTTAAGTTTACGGTGCTAGATCTCGGGCTCTTCCGGTTTACGGTTCTAGCTTTTGATCTGCGAAGCTTCGGGCTTCACTCCTCAAGGTCTTGTTTGCGGCTTTGGGGTTTTTGTGCAGGGTGTGAGGTGAGCCTTATTCTCAGACAGGCTCGTCGTAGCACCATCCTTGCAACTCTTCAACTGTCCCCGACCCAAAAAAAGCCAAAGCCTCTCATAGACCCAGACTTGAAGCAGTAGCATCTATAACGACTTCTTTGGCAGAAACGACCGCGATTTGGCGAGTCGTGAGTGCAAGTCAGCGGCACTGTTTCAAGGCTTGTCTATGCCTGACGTCTTACTGGCCGAACGGTGCAAAACTGCTTGTGAAAAACCCTAAACGCCAAACCCTAACCTCTAGACCCTAAACCCTAGACCCCAAACTCGAAACTTAAACCCGAAACCCAAGCCCACAGCATTTAGAGCCACAGAAGTTGACGCAGGACAGGCCGAAGTTCGCGAAGCGCTTGCGAACAAAGTTTGAGGCCTCAACTGGGGTCCATGAGGAGACGTTACAAGAGTTTCTGGCTAAGGGTTTAGAGGGCTTAGGGTTCAGGGCTTAGGGCGTAGGGTTTATAAGGCTTATATAGAGTCTGGAGTATATGGGGTTTTAGGGCTTGGGGCTTATAGGGCTTAGGGTTTATAAGGCTGATAAGGATACATAGGGTTTATAGAGTTTACAAGGTTTAGGGTTCAGGGCTTTTTGGGCTTAGGGTACATAGGGCTTAGGCTTAATAAGGCTTATGAGGGTTCAGAAGGGTTAGGGTTCATAGGGCTTAGGGTTTTTGGTTTGGGATTAGGATTTGTTAGGGGCCTTGGCGGTCTTTGGTGGAGGGCGTAGGGTTTAGGCTCGAGACTTGCCTAGGGTGTTTGTCTCCATGCAGTGTGTCATGTGTGCAGAAGATGATGTGGGAAGAGGTATTAAGGTATATGGAGACAGGAGTATCACTGTCGCTGTAAGGCAGTGTCGATATGGTCGCTCCGCCTTTGTAGGGCTCAGGGCAAAAAGGGCTTGGGGTTTATGAGGCTTCGGGTTCGTGGAGCTTAGGGCCTAGGGTTTAGGGTTTATTTATAGGGCTTAAGGTACATAGGGCTCTGGGTTTTTGAGGCTTAGGGCTCATATGGCTTTGGGTTTGGGGTTTAGGATTTCTTCGACGTGAGGCTTTGGCGGTCTTAAGTGGTGGGCATAGTGTGTAGGCTCGAGACTTGCTTATCTGTCTCCATGCATAATATGTCAGGGTATGTGTCATGTCTCAGAAGATGTTGGAAGAGCGTTTGGAGACTGAAGTATCAGTTGCATCCCTGTCGCTGCAGCGCAGCGTCGATATGGTCGCTAACCCTGTTGGATTGGCCCTGCGGTTGAAGAATACAAACTTACAAACCCTCAAAGCACCAAATCTTCTCCTCTTCCTGCGCCAGTTGGCCAGCGGCGGCAAAGGGGGTTCTGCAATCCTGGAGGAGCTCGAGGCATCGGAGCGGGGGTTTAGATGTTGTTCATTTTTTATATTGTTTTTTTCAAGTTGCGTTGGGTTGATACTCCGAGACTCTCAGTCCCAAGTATCCAGGGTTAACTCCACAAGATACCCGAAACATGTCTCTGTAATGTAAGGTGCAGTACTTTGTGGAGTCCTCGGTTTAGGGTTTAGGGCCAAAGATGACATAGAACTTGTAACATCTCCCACGCATGATCCAGTCGGGCTACGACATCGATGAGAGCGTCGAGTAGCTCTGAGACGAACGGGCGACAGGTCCAAAGAGGGTTGACCATGATTGTCCAAACAAAGTAGACTAGCCTGCTGGCATTTCATGCACAATTCCCATGCAGACGTGATTATACTGTTTGCTACTGTTTGCGTGCTTTGGTGGAGCTTAGGCTAGGACCCAAGACCGTCGAGAGGGTTCTTTCCTCGTGCGACTGCATGCATGATTGATCGACCTTTCGAAACTCGTGCTCGTGAAACTGCATCTGCGCTCCATGTGATTCAGGCCCATGTGATTTAGGCTGCTTCGGGACACTTCACTAGCCAATGATGTTATTAGGGTGAAGTTGCTTGGCATGTGGGGTGGTCCGACATGCACTGCACAGCAACCGCGTTGTGGCCACTGTGTGTGCTCTGTGCTTCGGAACCTGAGGGCACGTCATTCATGGAAAGCGGCTCAGGGTTGCAGGTTCAGGCTGGAGGTGCTAGATTCTAGGTTTTGGGGTTTAGAGTTTCAGGGTTCAGGGTTTAGGGTTTAGGGGTTTGGGGTTTCAGGGCTTAGGGTTTAGGGTTCAGGGTTCAGGGTTTAGAGGTTTGGGGTTTCAGGGCTTAGGGTTTCAAGGTTTAGGGTTTCAGGTTTCAGGTCTAGGACATGAGTTTTGGCCAGTCCCTTGGGCGAAGCTGCTGCAGAGCTCCCATCAAGAGTTTGCGCTCCTGTCCGCAAGCTCACAACCTCCTCTTCTCATTTAGGAGTCAGGGTTTAGGGTTCAACGGTTCCCATGTGCTGGTGTAGCGATTAGAGGGCTTGTAAGCCAATTTCGGCGCCGAACGGTGCAACATCGTGAAGAAAAAGCTCCCAACTCCAAACGTTGCAGACGTCGAAAGGGCTGGAGGTGCGATCGGGTTGCATTGACATGTCTCTCACAGGAGCAAGTCTTGCATGAAGCGGATCTCGACTTTTCCGCTTCTCCTCTGAGCCGAAGTTTCTGAAGCCCAAAGCCAAGAGCCAGACTTTAAGCACAACTCTTCCCCTCGGTTTTTGGGCAATGCCAATGGATCCGAAGTTCATGAGTCCTAAAACCAAGAGCACCGTCACCTAGAGCACCGAAACTGTAAGTTAAAAAGCTGAGCAACTCAAAAATCAACCAAGACCTTTCAACCCTAAGCCTTAAGCCCTAAAGACACAAACCGTCCGATGACATCTCGCACAGAAACACAAACCCCTCCACACACTTGACCCTTTAACCCCTCAAGCCCTTAAACCCTAAACCCCTAAACCCTAAACCCTAAACCCTAAACCCCTAAACCCTAAACCTGCAAAAACCTTTGAGCTCATCGATCCGACATGGAGGGCACCGAGGCTCGAAGAACTGCTGCATGTCTTTTTTTCTGCCCTTGTATGCTTCGGCTCCTTGTTAACAAAGGTTCCTAGTGTTTAGGGTTCATGTAACGCCGATCCCTATGTTTTGCAGCGTTCTACTTTCGTGCTGTTGGTTTACTCTTTGGTTTTGGGGTTGCGGATTTCGGGTTTGGTTTTGGGGCTATAGGGCTTGGAGTTTGGGGCCTCGGTCTAGACTAGAGCTCAAGGTTTGTGATCCAGTCGTTGTTCTTCTGTAACCTTACACCCTAATCGTACCTTAGGGGTACTTAGAAATAATTGTAATTTTTGGTCATTATGATCCCTAAAAAACAGCTAAAACAATAATTATTGCTAGGGTTCTAAGTTCAGTATAGGTATTTTTGTGGGTTGAACTGACGACTCGAAGTGTGGGTCTTCGGCTTAGGACTCTGTCAGCAACTTGGTGGTGAGAATGGGCGGCGTGATGCATCAACACCCGAGACCCTAAACCCAAATTCCCACGCTGGTCAGGCTTTGCGGATTCTATTGTTTCTGGCTGCGGGTTGAGGGTGTTGCAGTTGGTAAGCCGATATCACTACGGCCGCTCAAAGCATGTAGGAGTTCTGTGGGAGTTTCCGAATTAGGGGGGGGCCTGATTTTTACAATCAGGATCCTACTACTATGGTACCCTGGGTCCCCTGTTTCGGAAACTCCCATATGAAGCATAATACAACTGAAGGTCTGGGCATTCCTAAACCTCGAAGAAACAGAACCCCGAATACTCCACAGTTTATGCTATGCTAAAGTTGCTTGTGTTCTACATATTAGTGGACTACTGGGAAGACCTCTTGTTGCTCTTACTCGAGGACAAATGTCATTCAGAGCCATATATATACACATATAATTGTATATTCACATTTTTATACACATGTTACATATATATATATATAATATCTATATATACATGTCCATAATCATACACATGCACACGCATAACTATGTGCATATGTGCATATTCATATGCATCTACATATACACATGTAGGCATACACACATGCATACATTCATCACCATATATGTGTGTGTATATATATATATATATATATATATATACATACGATGTACATGTATAGTATGTATACACAAGGCATTTGACCAGAGGTTTGCCCATGTCCTTCTCAAGGCAGAGCTTCGGACTCTCCGGAATGCAGTGCAACGCCTGGAAGAGCGGCTGGGGAGGCTGTGCTGGGTTTGGGGTTTAGAGTTACGGATTTCATGCAGATGGGATTGTTCAGGATGTACCGGGTGAAACCTGCGTCGCTACAGGAGGAGGCATAGGTTCCTGTGCCCTCAATCCCGCAATTCCCCGCAGATGTTTTCGGCTGTAGTGTCCAGGATTTGGCCATTGGGCCTAAGAGTCGTCTTGGCATCTGCATCAGGCGCCAACAAAAATAGGCAGGTTGAAAGAGCTGCACAACACCGTAAGTTTAGGACTGCAATGAAGCCTGCAGGCCTCTCCCGGTAACGCCAAGCCCCTTTTCAATGGGTTTGTGTCGGCTTAGGATATAGGGTGTAGTGTTGTGCTGTAGCCTTAAAGAGGAAGGGTTTGGAGTTCCCAAGGTCAAATCCGTGAAGGCTGAAAGAACCGCCTCCGTGCAGGTGGACAAAGGAGCCACACGACCGGCTCAAAGACGAGCTGCTGACTCAAGGGGTTTAGGGGTTGGGGGTTTAAGGGTTGAGGGTTTAGGGTTTAGGGCTGACTTGGGGTCCAGTTTCCTGCAATTAGGGGCATCTGGGGAATCTAGGTTTCAGGGAATAGGGGTTTTCTGAGTGCTTCGAGCGTTTCAGTCTTAATTAGTTTCTGTCCATGGCATTAGTCGGTCTTGTTGAATTTGGGTCAGTTAGTGTTGTCTAGTGGCATTTATCGTGCTCTGCAGGGCTTAGGGAGATTGAAGGGGCTTAGGAGCTGTGCCCCTCGGCACAACCACATGTAGCAATGCTCTCTTTTTTGGGCTTAGGGTTTAGGGTGTATAGACCATTTAGGGTTTAGGGTTTATAGAACTTTTAGGGTTTAGGGTTTAGGTTATGACCTTGGCAACCTTGCTACGAAGACTTGTACTGTCATTTCTGTGCTCAAGATATGTGTAATTCAAGTAGCCCTAAACCCCAATATTCAACCCTAAACCCTAAACCCCTAAACCCTAAACCCCTAAACCCTAAACCCCTAAACCCTAAACCCTCATAGTCCGTAACCCAGGGAGCTCTCACAGACCTTGGACAACCGGGCTTTGCACCCATTCTGTGGCCCCAAAGTAGTTCCTTTTCAGGGCTCATATATAGAATCTTATTAGGTAACCAAAAAAAGGAACCACTTTGGGGCCTTAGGGCATTCTCTGGGTCTGGAGAATCAGGGTGTCGGGACTTTATGGTTTGCTTTTGTGGGTTTCGTGTGCAGTTGGGACGTTAAGGGCGTATATGCCTGGGGAATGAAGTATGCGTTGGGTGCGGCCCCCACTCAGTAATAGTTGAATAGCATTCATAATATAGATATCTCGTACTGTGTGGGGGCAGCACCTACAGTATGCGTACTGCTCCCCTGCTCATCAACTTTGGAGCACAATAGGTCCCTCTCGTCCGACCTGGATGCGAAAATCAGGACACCGTTCCCTCACAGTCCCTTTTTCCCTAACTGGTTATACGTACCTAAAACAAGGCCCCTTATTGAGGCCTTAACCCTAAACCCCAAGCGAACCACAATGAAAACAACTTATTGAGGCCCGATTATCACGCTGCTCTGGTGGCCGATCTCCTGAGGCGGCCCTGGCCGGGCTGCCTCGTCCTCAGTGCAGATTGAAGATGTGTTTAGTTGGGTTTGTTTTTGGGGCTTAAGAGTTCATGCAGGGTCTCAGAAAGTCGGGATTGACGTTTCAGCGGGTGTTAGTTTAGTTTTGTGTGGTTGGATTTAGGGTTGTTGGGTGTCCGGATGGTCGGCTTCAAGGGCTTATATGTGGTGTCAAGGTTTGAGCTTTATGGTATGGTGGGCTATGTTTGCTTTTTTGGGGTAGGGTGTGCACGGTGTAAGGGCTTCGGGTGTCGGTGTAGAGAGGTGTTTTTTTGTTTCTGGCAACGAGCGTCTACAGAAGAAATTCGTCCATTTACGTTAAGCTTTATATACATATACAAATACATATGTATATGTATACATACATATATATATACACATATTTGTAGATATGTATACACATACATACATACACGTGCACTGGCACTCCCTAAATCTGCCGATTACGTTATGTTGCAAGGCACGGGCCTATCCACCGGCGACATCCGCAGGAGCAGCGTGTGCGAGGGGAGCCAAGGCAAGGGCGCGTGTGACGGTTTTTTTCAGCTCGGAAGAATTATTTCCTGGACCCTACGGAACCTGCCTTTTTAGGGTTCCTTAATATGATTTCTTTATATAGGTCTTTAAATAGTAGGTTACTTGGGGTTAAGGTAGGGCTTATAATATGGTGTATAGAGCCTGGGGATGCGAAAACCTACTCTTGCGGTGGCTTGTGACACTGCAATAAAGGGTCATGACCTACCAGTACTGTTTTGCAGGGTTGGGGGTTGCGCGTAAGATTCCAGGTGCAAAGTTCAGGGGCTGCCTTGGCTGAAAAGATGGGAGGCGGCCGCTGTGGGTTGCCTCTAGGCTCGCGAGTTTGGCAATGCACTCCTCAGTATGAGGTTCCTATAGGGGCTTGAAGTATAGGACAGTGGGCCCCAAAACCCTCTTCTAATGTAGTTATCAAGGACCCAAAAGTACACAAGGAACGTGCAGTGCCAGGCTCCAGTCGTCAAAAAAGGCTCTGCAGGACAGAATGTCTGGCTGCTGACGGTAAGACCCTTCTGACAGAGTTCCGAGCATCACCGCCTCCCATCGACTGACTAGAAGGATCGAGGCCCATGGGAGTCTCTCCATCTGAACCCTACCTATAGTCTCCATTGTAGTTCCTTTTTTGGTTTAACCAAGTCTATATTAACCAATTCTATATTAGGGGATCCGGGTTATTATGTACCCTAACAGGGGTTTACCTATAGTCTCCATTATAGTTATAGTTCCTTTTTTTGGTTTAACAAATTTTATATTCGGGATCCTAAAAGGTAACCCCAAAAAAGGAACTGCAATGGAGACTATGGGTACTATCTCTAAACCCCCTCCTCAGCCCCAAGTCCTATAAACGAGACAACTCTCGCATGCAGGCGACTGCACAAGCAGTTGTAGCAGGCTTTTCGGCAACGACAGCTGCCATGCCGGAAGTAGCCGGAAGCTGAGATTTCCCGCGATCATTCCAACCCGTGTCGTACAAGCTTCAAATAAATCTTCATGGCCGGTGAGAGTTCGAATCACTGCTCCACTTGTGCATCGCTCTGGCTGACTCCAGAGATTTCCGCTTTGGGGTTGGCTTGTGCAGGGGTCAGGCTAGCAGCTAAGTAGCATTTTTGCTGTCCTCCCGGAGACTCGATTCATCATCATGTGCACATGGTCCGAATCACACCCCCCCGCTAGCCCCACCACGTACAAATCAGAAACCACAAGGGCCCATACCCTCGAGCCCCAAAGCCTAAACTTGCCGCAGAGGTGCATCCTTGCCAGCTCCTTGTCGCAAAAAAAATGATCCATGGGTTTGGGTTTCAGGACTTCCAGGGTAGAATCGGATAGCACCGTTTTAAGAACCCGCAGAGACCTTGCATAGAAACTTTATTCATAGCCTCCTTGTTCGTTTTGGCTTGTTCGTCTCGAGCTCGCTACCAGAAGGTGCATCGGAAATCCTGGCCTTCAGCTGTATGCTAAAGCAGCATTTAGGGTTTAGGATTTAGGGTTTAGGGTTTGGGGGGTTTTTAGGGTTGAGGGTTTGGGATTTAGGGCGTAGGGTTTAGGGCTGGGATAATTACCAGTGTAGTTCCGTCGGGCTGCTTATGATGACTACGCTGCTTTCTGGGGCAGTAGCCATAGATGTTTTGGGGTCCAGGCCAGCAGGTGACGATTTTGGATTGTAAGAGCTCAAGCGATCCTCCATGCTCAAGGGTGCGTATTCTCATTTCCGTACACATCCCTAAAGGGTTCATGAACCCAAATAGTATATTATGCTTTGGCGGCAACGTACCTCTATAGGTATAGGGACTAGGGTAAGGCCAGAGTTTATACTGTATGAGTACATGGACCCTTAGGCTTTCTTCAGAAACGTGGGCGATCTTTTTATTGAGGTAGCTTCTAAAGGCTAGCAGGCTAGCATCGTAAACAAGGAACTTCAACCCACGTTGGTCCCACTGGCACCCTTTCAGCTTAGACGGCAACGCCGATCCGCAGATGGCCCACATTGTTCTATATGTAGCGCGCTTGCAGCCTCCGTTTTCTGAAGGTGAGCAGGTATCAGGTAAGCCGCAACCCCTGCCGCACAACCTTGTCCTTACCAGGCCCCACGCTATGAGAATTCCAGGATCCAAGTTGCTGCAATAGAACCCGAAGGGTCTCAGTCTCAGTACTCAAATAGTAGGGTGTCAAGGTCCAAAAACCATTCAGGACTGTTTGGTCATAGGAGGCCAAAACGGGTTTTAGCCTATGGGGGTTTAGTAGGGATTAGGGTTCCAATAATAGGGTTCATATACAGGAATCCCTACCCCAAGAATCTTAACCCTCCTTCTGGCCTTCCATCATTTGGGTGCTTGGACCCTCTAGTCAATGCAACAGAGTTTCGGGAGACTCTTCAACTCTAACCCCCCGACCCCCTCCCCCTCCCACACAAAACTCGAGCACCTACACCTCAAGCCCTAAGCTCAGCTAACAAAGCCTTAGGAGTCGAGATGCCTAAAGGTTACTGTTCCTGAAACCTCACACTTCATATCAACCTGATATGCTGTACCCACTTTCCGGCCATGCCCAGCCACGATAGCCAGGATGTGTGAATTTCCAAAAGTTAGAGGTACCTTATGTTGGGGTCCTTATAAGGATCCTACTTCTAAGGGTAATATATTAGGGTCCCCGATTTTCGGAAACTCCTATGTGGGTAACTACCTATAGTCTCCATTGTAGTTCCTTTTTTTGGTTTACACAATTCTATATTAGGGATCCTAAAAGGTAACCCCAAAAAGGAACTACAATGGAGACTATCGGTAAACCCCTGTTAGGGTACATAATAACCCTAAACCCCTAAACCCCAAACCCTAAACCCTAAATCCTAAAGCCTAAACCCTAAACCCTAAACCCCTGTTACGGACAGTTGCCAGGCGCCTTCTGAGAACCAGCCCCTGGCGCCAGAAGTTCCACTGCGACTTGGAGTGGGTTTATTTAGGGGCCTTAATGATTACAATAGGGTTCCTTTAAAGGGGTCTATAAGGGTTCCTATAAGGGTACTATGATATAGGGGCCTTAGTAATTAGAATAGGGTTTATAGGCAATTAGTAAGGCCCCTATAGTATTCTTATGAAGGGCTGATCAAAGGGTCCAAAGGACCCACCAATTAGGCGCATAGGGTTGTTCCAGGGGCTTTGCGGGTTGAGGGCTGTTACGGGGTTTGGGTTCTTGTTCAGGCATAGGGTTAAGGGTTATAGCGGGCGCTTGTTCTATCCCGGCAGCCTGACAAAGCATGGTATTTGGGCCCAGGCGCCTTCAACAAAAAGAGTCCGTGCAGCCTTGGCTAGAGTTGTCGTTGGTATCGTCCTTTTTCTCACTGTCATTATCTCTACAATGATTCTTCCGAATATTGTTGCTACTGTTAACTTCTTAGCCAGTATTACCTATAGTCTCCATTGTAGTTCCTTTTTTGATTTAACCAACTCTGTATTAGGGATCCTAAAAGGTAACCCCAAAAAGGAACTACAATGGAGACTATAGGTAGTATTTGGTATATAGGAGCCTTTGGCTTCAAGTTTGGGACATCTTGGGAGCATTCAAGGGTTGAGATTTCATGATGCGCCTTTCGATTTGTTGATACTTCACTGCTATTCTGCTTGTTGTGGCAGTTATTTCGGGTTCAGCAGAAATGGTTTCCAGCATAGGCACACACACACACACGCAACATGACAGCGTTGGTGCAGACGGGTTTGAAGAAAGATCTTTGCCTTGCAACGAAGAAAAGCCGCTTCCCTTCAATGGTGACAGCTACATGATGATAAGGGTAGCCAGCGAACGAATGAAGTCGATCACGCCAAACATTGAGTCTCTTGTCTTTCAGGTTCTGCGGCCTGGAAGCTGCACCCAAGTTTCAGGTGCCTCTGCCGCCATTTCTGATTTTATGAAGGGGTGGCGTGGTATGTTTCGGATTTGAGGCGTGAGGGGTTGTCCGGGGGGGGAGGGGTTAGCAGCTTCTTGAAGGTGTTTTATCGTCTGTGATCCTTCAGGCCTCGGACGAATTAGAGGTTATTGAAAAGGGATTTTCAGGTTTGGGCTTCGGAGTTGATATCTGTTGTTTGTCGTTCTCATTATCGGGTTCCTTCTTGCTCTTCCTGGCGCGCGTGCGCGTTTCGGAGCTTGTGCAGGTTTACATGCACAGTTCAATCCAAGGCGCTGGTAAGCCTCAGGCTCAGAGCTGCGATTCAGAGGCTCACCTGGGTTTATGGGGGTTGAGGCCTCTAGAGTTGAAGCTTCCGAGGTGCTTCGGATTTGGTTCCCTCTACCGTCCTGTGTTCAGCAAACGCAACGGCTCCAAAGGAGCGAACATGCAGGGCTTAAGCAGGATGTTGAGGCCAATTGGGTTCGAGGTTGATCGCAAAGGGCTTGTTTAGGACTATGGTCCCTTGTAGAGTCTAGGGTCTGCATCGCAGTGTGCAACTGTTGAGTTGCCTTGACACAGCGGTTCCCCTCTTCGATTCCCAACTCCGAAGAACAGGCGGCCGCCGGTGCTGCCCAGGAAGAGGAGGCGGAAACTGACTGCAGCTCCGGAGGAGGCATCGTGAGGGGCTGAAATTTGAGTGTGTGTTCAGGATTTAGGGCTTTAGGTGGATGGGTGGACCGACAGATCGATCGGTTGATATGTCCAGTGTTCTTTCTGCAACTATGGCTTCAGTTGTTTGTCCAGTTGCAAGAAGTGGAAACACGCGTACGCGTACATGGTTCTGTGTACATGCACAGCGTTAAAACAACTATGTGTGCATGTACACATATATGTAGATACGTATATATATATATATATATATATATATATATAGAGAGAGAGAGAGAGTTATGTATGCATATATCCAAACGTATACTGATACCTATAGGCACGGGTACATCTATACCCGTCTTTATACTTATGCCTATAATGATGCCTTTGAGAATTTGTTGATACATGCACACATTTACATACCTGTGTATATATATATATATACACATTATATATATATATATGCATACACATATGCATGTACAAACAAATGTTGCCTAAGCACGTGCACGCACATGTACACGAGTATGTGCGCTGCTTAGGTAGAAGCATATTAGTTGTATACGTACATACATACATACATACGAACGTACATATGTGCTTGTCGCATGCATGCCTAAAGACTTTCAGACGTGCATAAGTACATAACGAACATGCATACAAACGTAGATGCTGCACATAGGTCCATGCAGCAAAGCATCCATGCACATGCCGCACATGTGCGGACAAAGACAGTCTCACATGCATCCATCCGTACATGTAGCCACGTGTCGTTCACCGTAAACCCGAACTCCCCTAGCCGGGATTTGAATTCCTCGGCCTCGCTTCCCCAGACCCGCGGGAGGATCTATAAAGTAGATCCCCTTATTTGGGGCCTTATACTACTAAGGGTACTTTATAGGAACCCCTCTCAAGGGCTCTACTTTTTGGATCCTCCCGAGAATCTGGGTCTACCAGGCGATCATTGGGCTCTGCAGCTGGTTGGCAATGTCGAGGTCGGGCATGTAGGGTTTAGGGGAGGCCTGTTGCCCGGAGCTCATATCCTAAACCCTAGAATCCTGAAGCCCTACATCCCAGACGCTTATAAGCCCTCTATCCAAAGCCGAAGCCCATATACCTCTCACATACAGAATGCATGAGTGTGTAACCCTTATCTGTTTTGCTGCATTTTTTGTTACTTCGCTCCGGCAGGAGCGCTCCTTGCCGGAGCCCCTCAGCTCCGCAAGCGCGAGGCTGACTTTTGCAGTTACGACTCGATCAACCTGTATGTGTGTATATGTATATATATATATATATATAGACACACATGTTTACGCGCTTATTTACCTATCGGTCGATGTCTTGTACATGTTATATGTATATATACGTGTGTATATATATATATATGTATATCTATGTATATGTCCATGTCTATGTATATGTATATGTTTTTATGTGTATATATGTATATATATATATATATATATATATGTGTGTATATATATGTGTATGTATATGTATATGTTTATATGTGTACATATGTGTATACATGTATGTATGTATATATGACATGTACTTACATATACATGTTATATACTTATATACAATATGTGTACAAATGTATATATACATATATGTTGTTTGGGTATACTTTTCTTTATAGACCGGAGTCTTATATGGTTTGATAGGGTTGAAGAATACGGGCCTCGAGCAGGAGTCAAAAGCACATGAATGTTCGGAACGTAATTTATCATCTTGGCAACGAGGCACCTCCAAGATTAAAGCCAACATAGGAGGCTGGGTGTAGGATATGTAGTCTTGCACATGTTCTCTACTGCGATGGTGCTGTATGAGATGTTCGCGGCAGCTTTTCCGCCCGATGGGTTCGAGAAGGAACGAAATGCTCATGCACAGCTCGAGCTGAAAATCAGATGGTTCTTTGATTTCGGGTTCAATGTGGAGAGGCCGACTTTTGCAGGGAGTAGGGCATTTTGCGGTTCAGGGTTTGGGTCTTTTCTGCTCAAATACAAGGGCCTTAACAATTAGCATAGGGTTTTGTGTTTTTTTCTACTACCTCCTTTCTTATGTAATAAGGAACCCCCCAACGTGGTGTTGATAATTGGTTCGGCTCCCATCTTATGTTTCCCAAAAGCGGTCGCAGCCCAACCCTAAACCCTAGAGGCTTTGAAACACTCTAACACTACTCTAACTATTAAACCCCACACCATAAGCCCAACCCTAAACCCTGAGCCCCAAACCTCAAACCAGAAACTTGAAACCCTAAACCTTAAACCATAAACTTTAAACCTTAAACCATAAACTCCAAACCCCAAACCATAAGCGCAAAATGCTGAGCCTCGCAGGCGATCGGAGCTTTGGGATGCAGAGGAGCCCCGGGGCAGGGTGAAGGCTTTAGGAGTTGAAAGCTTGGGTTTTAGGGTTTAGGGTTTACGGCTTAGGCCTTTAAAGCATTTCAGGGCTTTAGCGCTTTAAGAGCTTGGCTTGGGTATTAGGGTTTAGGGTTTCCGGCTTAGGTCTTTAGGGCATTTCAGGGCTTTAGCGCTTTAGAGCTTGGGTTTTAGGGTTTAGGGCTTAGGCCTTTAGGGCATTTCAGGGCTTTAGGGGTTTAGAGCTTGCGTATTGGGCATTTCAGGGCTTTAAGAGTTTAGAGCTTAGGGTTATACGGTTTAGGGTTAGCTTAGGTCTTTGGGACATTTTAGGGTTTGGGAAGCATGGAACTTAAGGTTTCTAGGGCTTAGCTAAGGTCTTTAGGGCATTTTAGGGTTTTAGGAGCTTGGAGCTTAGGGTTTAGGGCCCAGGTCTTTAAGGCTTTAGGAGTTGATCACTGTAGGAGCTAATCTATGTAGTTTGCCGATTAAGAAACGCTTGTTGGTGAAGGACATTAACAATATTCTGCTTACAAGCCCTGCTACCACAAGAATCCGGCTACGAGCTCTACGTCGACTTTATGGTGTACGGTTTACGGATTCGGGTTCCGGGCTGGGTGCTCTTACAGGTTTGGCGACGACTAGCACAGGATTTGGAGTGTTAGTAGATTACGGTTTGAGAATTAGGAGTCTAGAGCATTGGTGTGAAGAAATCATCACTCAGCCTCAACCGCAAGTCCTATGCATGTATGTCTGTATGTATACATGAATGCATGTATGTATGTATACACATACATGCATACTTGCTTTTTTTGTTTGTTATACGGAGTGTACCCTCCATGCCCTAAATGGATACCGGCAGATGGAACCGCAATTGTGATGACTTGCAGTTACAGGGTTCGCAAAGCAACACGTGCAGGCTGAAGAGGACCCCACCGTTTAGGTTTAACACTGTTTTAAGTGGGTTTGAGGTGTTGCGAGGTTTTGAAAATCAGAAAGAGCTCCCAACTTACAGCCAAACACCGGAATGTTTTTCGGTTTCTTCAGTCGCAGACGGGCACACCCAGGAGTTGACTGCGCAGCCCGACGAAGCCTCGAGGCAAGTGAGATCTTTGCAGCAGCTCTGGCAAAAACCCGAATTCCTGAAACCAGAGCCCAATCGAGAAACCCCTCAGCCCCGTATGTCCTGAAATGTGAGACCCGAGTTTCGGGTGTTTGGGAGGGTTCGGGATTTGGGCTGTTGGGGTTCAGGCTTTGCGGGCTCTGGGTAACGATCTATCTATCTATCTATTGATTTCTGTCTATCTGTGCATCTGTCTATCTATTCTCATAAGGTCATAAGGTATTATGATGCTGTCTTTATTCTGCTAGTGGCTCCCGTTACATTTTTGTTCGGGGTGATACCGTGCGAGCAAGGGCTCATCGCCTGCCATTGTGTAGGCTCTGGGGGGGGTTGGGATTATAGCAAAAAACCCGAAACCCCGAAACCCCTAAACCCAAAACCCCTAAAACCTAAACCCCTGAACCCAAAACCCCTAAACCCCTAAACCTCGAAACCCTAACCCCCTAAAACCCCGAAGCCTAAAACCCTAAATCCCGAAACCTAAAACCCTAATGCCCGAAACCCTAAACCGTGATTCTTGCACCTTCAGGCCGGCGGTCCTTCTCCGAAGCGATTTGGCCACGGAAGTCCAGGACTCTTGCGCTGTAGTCTCCGGTTTAGGGTTTAGTGTAGTTCCTCTTTGTGGTATGATAGGGCCGTAGCCAAAATCTGGCTAACGGCCAAAAGATACTATAGCGAATTGTGGTGATTCATGGTTCTTGGTCGCATCGGTCCGAATTTCCCTGCCGTAACCCCGGTAAGTACGCGCACTTGCTGTCGAAGAAGACACGGAGCCAAGTGCGACCAAAAACGGAAACTCAAAACCGTAAACAAACCCTAAACCCAAAGCCTATACCCCTAATGAAACCTGCATACTCTGCCATCACCACCACGATCCCGGAGTCCCTCTTATCTTTGCAAAATCACAACTCGCAGCGACGCTATAGCCACCCAGAACTCGTTGAACATGTAGAATGCAAGAATGAGGCCTCACTCGGTAGAATCTGAGTTTGATAGGTATTCTCTCCTGTACTACAGGTACTTGAAGGTGCCCCTTAACTAGGACCCAGAGTAGGCCCTTATTCCCTTTTTAAGGGGTTCAGGTTCCCTTATAACCCCATTTAAACCAAAAAGGGCACCCTTTTTATTCCTAGGTTACTCTTAGGTCTAGTTAAGGAGTGGACCATCTGAGCCCTGAAGCCTAGAAAGCTCCGAACTGTACACACGAAGCCGAGTGTGGGGGGCCCTTACCATGCCTCCGGTGCCTCTCACCGCAACGTAAGGGCCCGGTTTAGGGTTTAGGGTTTAGTCGGATTACCTGAAAAAGGAAACGCACCACGACCCTCTTCCACTTATACAGTCCACGGCCCCCGGATGAAACTAAACAAGACCTTCACCACAACTCAAGCGCAACACAACTTTAGCATTTAGGGTTCAGGGTCCCTAAACCCCTGGACCTTGAACCCTAAACCCCAAACCTTAAACCTTAAACCGAACAACAACCTAGTAGTAGAGTAGGTAACCTTTAACCTATCTTGGGTAATATAGTCCCTATACAATCCCTCTATAAACAAAACAAAAAGGTGCGACAAGTCCCTATACAATGCCTCTATAAACAACAGAAACAGGTTAACCGCCATGATACCCGACAAGTAGGCAACTCTAAACCTTGAAAAACCCTACACAGTGTCTGAATTCCAAGGTCTGTTTTTTATTTCGGCTGCAGTTTCGGCCTCCCCACCTCCGTACCAGGGCTCCGCACACCACGGTAGGAGCTGAAAGACGCCTTAGCAGCCAAAGATGCTGCGCTGCAGGCAGCGGCGTTGCGTGTGGGGCTTAAGGTTCATAGGGCTCAGGACCTATATGGGTGGTTGTCAAAATTATGGTCCCGTTTTGGGTCCCCATTATAGTACGGCACCTAATATTTAGGGTACCCCAAAAGGGACCCTAATTTTGACAACTACCCACATATAGGGCTAGGATTCATGCTGTTATGGGGCCAGGGGCTGAACAGTTGATATTAGAGTCCGTCGCTAGGTTGGCATGTACACCGCAAATATATACAACGCAGCGCTAGTCTAGTGGTCATGGTTCCTTTAGTTACCAAGTTCTTTGGCCTGCAGCGTAGTGAGGTTCACGAAAAGTGCGATTTAGGGATTCTCCGCAAAGCCGGAGAGTCTGTGTTCCTCCCCAGCTCGGGTTCGTCATGGGTTCAGGATTTGGAGTCAAGGGCCTAGGGTGGGTTTCGAAACTCGGTCCTCAAAGCTCTAGAAGCCACGTGGCAACTAGTAGTAGTTGTTGTAGCAGTAGCAGTAGCAGTAGCAGTAGCAGTAGCAGTAGCAGTAGCAGTAGCAGTAGCAGTAGCAGTAGCAGTAGCAGCAGCAGTAGCAGTAGCAGTAGCAGTAGCAGTAGCAGTAGCAGCAGTAGGGGTAGGGGTAGGGGTAAGGGTAGGGGTAGGGGTAGGGCAGACTCGGAACGGACAAGAGCAGACTCAGAACGAGAGCGACGGTTCGAAGCCGACGTTGCCGCAGCAACTGCTGAGGCCCGAATCGGCCAAGCTAGGGCGGAAGCAGCTGCAGCCGCTTGGAAAGAGGCTTTTTTCGAGCTGCAGAAGCTGCAGAAGCCACCAGCCGAACAACCTCAGGAAGCTCCACGGCAAGAAGCAGTACCTCAGGAGGCACCCGCTGGTGTAGCTCCTGCACCGGGGCAGGTCAAAGAGGAGTCGGCTGTGCAGGTTCCGCTCGTGTGCTTACGGGATGATCGGTGCCCAGCAATCCTGCAGCTCCTCTACGGTATCTCCCAGGCAGGGGTAGGGGTAGGGGTAAGGGTAGGAGTAGGAGTAGGAGTAGGAGTAGGAGTAGGAGTAGGAGTAGTAGTAGTAGTAGTAGTAGTAGTAGTAGTAGTAGTAGTAGTAGTAGTAGTAGTAGTAGTAGTAGTAGTAGTAGTAGTAGTAGTAGTAGTAACAGAAATTGGTGCATTTATGCGGTTCTGTTATGTGTTCAGAGCCACCAGATGCTGTCGACAGGCTGCTGAGAGTGCTCGGCTGGATCTCGTCACAGAGGCGGATCTCTGTTTTTGCAGTGAGTGCATAGCAGAATGAAGGGCTCTCGCTTGAAGATGATAACGCATACAGTAAAAGATACCGCAAAGCCCAGTTCCAAGTTTAGAGCATGTAGTTTTAAGGCATTACGGATTCGGGGGCTCCCGGGATTATCGCGGCAGCTGTTGGGCTAACAGTTGGCACAGCAAGAGTCCAGAGTGAGGTTGGGTATGCAGTAAACACATCTAAATACAGTCTCTTTGTTATGATTTAGCGAGAACCCTGCAGTTTGGGGTTTTATAGCGTTGGATGCGCTTGAACCGCGGAATGATCGATAATCCGCCATGGCCTGAAAAGCACCTATTCTCGATTGTTTAGGCTTTTGTACTATAGTTGCAGTATAATATATGCGTCGAAGCTGTATTCTGAGTGTGAACCAAGGCCCCTACGTTTCCAGCCGGGCAGCTTTGCCTGAAACTTGTTTTAAGCCTTGCAGCTCCGAACGGCAAACCCCAAACCCTCAAGACGCAGACCCCAACAGTGTTCGTCCGAACACGAGCCCTCAACTGGTTTGGCAAGGCTCGCGCGGAGTCTGATGCGCGCCAGCAGCCGCTCGGCATATTCTATTAATTCCGACCCATATAGCCCAAAACCTGCGACATGTAGGACGGAGCTGGTTTTAGTGATTTAGGGTGTGCAATGCTTTGTTTTGATGGGTGTGCGATTATGGTCGAGCGTTGAGGATATCAGCCTGAGCTATGGATACACTTATGCCGGCACTGTACGCCTATGACGAAGCTGTTGTCAACTAATAGCTTCGCAAACACGCACCTTCTTCCCAATCCCAAGTCCCTACATAGGCTTTATAGGGGCCTTGATGAATTAGAACCGGATTTCGAGGCATTCTGTGATATCAAATTCAGGACTACTGTTATGTGAGGACTACCAGCAGCGAGTCGCAATGATTCCGGCCTCTTATTTTGGCTTTTCCTGACCACTGAAGCACCCCGGTTGAGCCTATTTCCTCCACTGTCCTCCATTAGCTGAACCAGAGTCCCGTCTTTACACGAGGGGAGCATCTTGTTTTGTAGTTTCGGCAAACCCATGGAAACGTGAGCCAGAAATCAAGATTCCGAAGGCTTGCATTTCAGCGATAGCATCCATGTAAAGCCCGAACATCGAAGCTGCAGCAGCCAATGGCACTACAGTCGTCAAACATCGTCAAACCACAGGTAGTGAGAACACACGCCTGTGTCGGCATGAGCAGCGACAGGGGCCACAGCTTCTTTTCGTTTTTATCTCAATGTCTAAAGCCTCTGTCTGCCTTTCCCGGAAAGCCTAAATTGAAACCCTGACTCTACCTCAACCTCAAATGATTGGAGGGCCACGGCTTTGCCTATCGGAAGTTCATGCATATCCAAAGTCAGTACGACATATCACAAGCCCTTGCACACCCCTCATACAACCCTGTACAAAAAAACATTCATGATGCAACCCTCTACAAGAATCATCGTTTTGAGATGCTTGAGATACACCAGTCATGTAAACAGCTACTCTGCCGAGGCTGTCCTTAAAGCTGCGAAGCGAGCAGCTGGCGCTAGCGCGCTGCCATGAGGTCGGGTTTAGGGTTTTCGGCTAATGTAGGAGCCTGATCAAGAAACCCTGGGTCTTTATTAGGGATCTGAATATGGATCCTACGATTTTGCGCTTATAGGGCCAGGGTTTCGTATTCAGGTTTTTGTAGTAGCCTTTGAAGTTTAATTAGCTGGTTTGGAGTAAGGCTTTAGGGGTTGAGGGTTTGGGGCTTTGGGGTTTGAGCTAGAGTTCAAGCTTAGGGGTTCAGGGTTTTAGGGGTTTGGGATTCCGGCTTTAGGGCTGGGCTTGAGGGCGGATTCTGAGGCGCCCTGTAAAGGGGGCTGGAAGGGTTTGGGGTTTGGGGGGTTCCTGGGCTTGAGGCTTCAGGGTTTTTGGGTTGAATGCTTTTTCAGTGTTGTTTGCCTTTTCTTCACGGCTGGGTTTTGGGTTTGGGAGGGTGTTGTGACTTATAGGGCTGATGGTGTAGGATGCAGGGCTCAACGGTGCAGTGCTGAGGTTCAGGGTTGATTCAGGAATCAGTCGCGTTGCAGTCAACCTGAAACGCAGAGTTCTTGAAGCCCTTATCTCTATACCTAAAGCCCACAAGCGGAACGAGCCCGAACGCCCCTAAATCAGAATCAGTATGCTGGATGCTTCCCGACTCACTGTGTGGTAGCCATTGGGCTTGAAAGGGTTTGGGACGGATTGGCTCTTTTGAGGTTTAGGGTTTACTTGGCATATTAGAGTTTAGAGTCTAGAGTATATATCTAAACCCTAAAGTTTAGAGTTGTAGTATCTCGGTGAAATAGTTGGGACTCCGCGATGACATGTGCACCGCTGGAGAGGAGCTGGCGCAATCCCGGGCAGCTCACCAGCAGGCTGGGAGGTTTGCTGCATAATATCAGCGCCTTGATGAGAAGGCTAGGGTTTTTGTGCATATTATCTCTGTGTACATATGTATGCTTAGATTTACACATATTTTCACTCTCTCTCTCTCTCTCTCTCTCTCTGTGTCTCTCTATCTACATATATATTAGAGTATTTTTTATGGCGATAAGGTTATACAGGGACCTTGGGGGAATGGGGGCCAGGCCTTTGGTAACCCCGATCATAGCCCCGCCCTGGTTGCAGGGCCCGGACAGAAGCACTAATGCAGCAGTCATCGGAATCCTGCACAGACGTGGTTCAGGACGGACCCTATGCACGCTGCTTAAACAAAGCCGGACACCCCTAAGACCCTCAGCACATTGAACCCCAAACGGCCTCATTACAAACGCCGAAGCCGTGAAACCTGTAAAGCGCCTTGAACCCAAACAAGACACATACAGTATCCGTTGTTGCAGCCCTTCTACGAAGCCTTATCAGCAAGCACGTTCCCTTTAAGGCTGGTTGCTGTGGGCTCATACCATACTCTTATTCACACCCATTCGCATCCCACTTATAGTATTCTTACTCATAGGCGTAGTCATAGCCACGACCATAATCCTAATTATAAGCACAACTGAACCACGATCGTATCTAGTCATACTTCCTGCGACGACACATAGCAGGAGTGGCTTCTTGGGAAGCAGCTCAGTCAGGAGACGCGGGAAGTGCATAGTGGGCCTCCTGTTCTCTTTATCTTATGGAATTTCGGGTTAAGGCTTTAGGGTTCAATGGAGGTTCAGGCACGCTGTTGTCCATGGAAAACGTGTGTTTAAACCATGTCTCATGGATTGTACTTGCGCTGCTGTCGCTTTGTGGCTCTCAAACCCTAGACTCCGAAGGTTTCCTGGTTCCAAACACCTTGAAGCACACTATGCAGTGCCGACCCTATACAGCTCCTGGTCGGTTTTGGGCTTGCAGGGGAGCGTTTTGGCTTTCGGGGCGAGGACTTGGGATTCCACCTGAGGGTGCAAGAGGTGGCAATGGAAACCATTGCCATTGCGACCATCGCGGTGATTTACTCATACTAGGGATCCTGATATCGAAAACGGAATAGAGATACTACCCTGATGGCGATCCTGAACGAAAGTGCTGTGACCCTGGATCTACATTGACCGAGTTCGAGTGTATTCACACGGCCCCGTCTTCATGATGGAGGTCAGCACAATATGTCCGTGGCTCAAAATCTTGCGGTTGTGTCGCGCTCGGCCGGCCCATCCACGACACGGAGCAGCTGGTTTTACGACAAACCCTTGCTCGACCAGGCATATGTTTCCCAGAGCTTGAGCACAGCAAAGGTTTGTCATGAGTTTGTCGCGACAAGGGTTTGCTTCAGGTGTGGAGGATGACAAATCGGGGATCTGAGCCATCCCCTTGTAGATCGTAGATCCCACAAATACGAGTCAGGGGTTAAAAGTTTAGGGTTTAGGATATCATATCCTAAGTGCACGGAGCTCCTGATTCACAGAGCTACTATAGAGGCCTTAGCAAGTACCAGTATATCCTGTTTTTGGGGGGTCCTTATTGCAATTATAGTATACTGTACTGGGCCCCCAAACCGCAATCTAATTATTAAGGCCCCTTTTGAGATCAAAGAACCCTTAAATGAGCCCTTACAAAGAGCCCTTAAACGGAACCCTATTCCAATAATTCAATAATTAAGGCCCCTATATTATCCAGCCGGGACAAGCCAGGACTTGAAAGCTGCGAGGGCCACAGCGGAGGTACGGGAGGGGCAAGGGCGGCTCCTGAAAAGTTGGTAGTTAACAGTATTCCTAAAAGGACCCCTTAAAGGAACCTTTAGAAGAACCCTCAACGGATCCTTGCTGTGGGTTAGTATGCTCGAGTCCAGAGGCAACTCTATTTGAGAGGGGCGAGGGTCAGGGTTTCGGATGTTGGGGTTCGAGGTGGGTTACTTCGTTCTCGTAGTTGCCTTTCAAGCGAATTTCTGCTTATCAATTCTTCGGGCAAGATTTGGGGGAGGTTTGCATGTGGAGCCAGCAAGTAGCCCCCTAAACTGTTAGACTAAGTAAGTGGGAACGTTCTTCGCAGCCCGTAAGGTTTTCAGTTGCAGATTGAGCACGCGTGTAACTCGAATTGAATGACTCCTCAAAGCCGAGGCCCCCCCCCTCCAAAAAAAACAAAAAGACAGGGCTTCTTCTGGTTCTTGGGCCTGCGCTTAGTCCCTTTGGTTTCCTCTTCTCCTCCTGGATTTTTGGCTCCTAGCCCGGTAGACTGGCAGAGTCAAAACAGATGCGTTCCGGGCTCCATGAACATTTGGGGGCCACATACGTGTGTGTACATGTATATATATATATATATATATATATATGGTCACCCCCCCCCCCCCCATGACAGACCATCCCCTTTAAAACATCGCTCCCACCGGCGTGTTCGTGCTTTTTCCGGAGTATCGAGTTTGAGCCCTCCGAACGTATCCCTGGAACCACCAAAAGACTGAGACCAGAAAGCAGCACGATAAGGCGCGCGGGTGTCCTACCAAGAAAGGAATTACAGAGCACACGTGTATGGTGAGGGTTGTGCTGACACACTACATAGTAAGCACTACACAGTAATCTTACTTGAGTCATATATAGAGCAGATTCCAGCATTTCCAAAATTTCCAAAATTCCAAAATTCTCCCCTAACTTTCCAGATTTCCAAAATTTCCAAAATTTCCAAAATTTCCAAAATTTCCAAAATTTCCAAAATTTCCAAAATTTCCCGACCTAGTCGACAGGATTTTTCCAAAACATAAGGGAGGACTTTTTGGAAATTTTGGAAAGTTTGGAAATTTTGGAAATTTTGGAAATTTTAGAAATTTTGGAAATTTTGGAAATTTTGGAAATCCGGAAAGTTAGGGGAGAGAATTTTGGAAATTTTTGGAAATTTTGGAAATGCTGGAATCTGCTCTGTATATGACTCAAGTAAGATTACTGTGTAGTGCTTTTAACACTAACGTTGACATGTATATTAATGCTTTCATTTCGAATATGCACATTACTACATAATTCTATTATTAACATTAATACTCCTACGCCTACCAATAGTCAGATTCATATTGATATTAATGCCAATACTAACAGACACCTGCGTATACTAATGTCCGCAGATATACATACCACTATCTGAAAAGCAAATATATCAATGCATTCGTGTACTAACGTAGTATATTCGTATTTAACTTGTCATATAGCCAGTTTCCAACGTGACAATATACTACTTGTTAACGTCTGATTATACTGTATTGATATGCTAACTTGCTAAGACACGAATACTGTAATATGCAAGTACACTGACACATGGCAATGGTATACTAACATATGGATATACCAAAAAAGTTGTTAGATAATATACGAATATGATAAATGAAGTAGCATACCAGGATACTCATACACTAATATGTTAATAATCGAAGATAATAGCACACCAATATACTAATGTACTCATGCACGAACGTACGCATGCATTAATATACTAAGAGCATACAAACATGCAGGTATACAAACATATTACTGTTCGAATACATTATAATGTGTTGGTATACTAAGCTGTTTATATAATCTATCAGTATACTAATATATCAAAACTAATTATAGTATTGATACGCATACTAGCACGTCCGCGAATATTACACTGATGTTAAATTCATCATTAAGACTGATTAAAACTGACATCGACATTGGCACTGGCATTAACACTAATTATCACTAAATATGCTAGTGTACTAATATACGAATACTGTAAAAGGCAAGTACACTGACATGTTCACATGCCATTATGCCAACATATTGATATACCTATAAGCTATTAGGGAAAATACGAATATAGTAAATGTAGTAATAGACCACTATAATAATATACTAATATACTACTACGTTAACATACGAATATCATGATACACCAATATACTAATGTACTCATGCACCAACGTACTAATATATTCGCGCAATCTTCAACTCTGCAAATATACTATTGTTCGAATACATTACTGTATTATTATATTAAGCTCAAAATGTACGAATCAATCAGTATATTCACATATCAAAACTATTTCTAATACTGATACTAATACCAGCACTTCTGTGAATAATAAACAGATACTAAAACCAGCATTCAGACTGATACTAATACTAACACGAGTACTATTACTGACATTGACATCGACACTGGCACTAACACCAGCACGAACATAATCACGAGTTCATATTTACTATTATTGATATGTATACTTTTATTCAATACTAATACTAATACTGATGCTAATACTAATACTAAATACCAATACCAATACTGGTACTAAAGCAATACCCATCCTAGTATCAATACTACCACAAAACTATTACTCATATGAACACTGATACCAGGATTAGGACTACTACAATCAATGACAGCAGTACTAAGAATAGAACCAAGAACAATACATATTAATCCTAACGCTAATACTAGTACTAATACTAGCTACTAATTCTAATACTCATACTCATACCAATACTAATGTCACCACTACTGCTGCTACTACTACTGCTACTACTACGACTACTACTACTACTACTACTACTACTACTACTACTACTACTACTACTAGTACACATACTTAATACTAAAACTAATACTGATACTCATACTAGTCACTAATACTAATACTAATACTCATTCTAATACTAATACAAATACCAATACTAATGCTACCACTACTACTGCTGTGCGACAACTATTGCTAGTACGACGACTACTACTATTAACATCAATACACATACTTAATGCTAATACTAAGAGTAATACTAATTCGAATACTATTACTCATACTAAACATCCTAATATCAATACTACCACAAAACTAATACTAATGCTAACACTGATACAAGAATTAAGATCTACAAACAGTAATAGTGGTACGAAGAGCAGAATTGAGATTAAGATTGGGACTAGGAGCGCTGCATGCGTGTGAAGAAATTTCCAAAAATTGCAAACCATCTAAAAGAACATTTTGGAATTGAGTTTGGGAGAAGTGTCTGTCGCCTATCCGTTGACAGATCCTGCCTGGGGACGCACGCCACCCTTCCCCTTCCCCACGACGGTCTGTCATGGGGGGGGGGTGAGCATATATATATATATATATATATATATATATTTACATTATAAGTCACCTACACATAGATAGACAGATAGGTAGATAAAGATAGATATTGATCTAGATCTGTAGACATACATAACATACATATCGTAGTTCGTGGGAGCCTTAATCCCCCCCCCCCCCCAAGCTTCTTGCGTGGCCCCCCCGGACATCGCTTCGTGGCTGCAGACCTTCGCCTGCAAGATCTACTTTTGAGTAAAGCCTCAACCCTAGATCCGATAAAGAATGAAGAATCTACACCCTAAGCCCTAAGCCCCAACACCTAGGCCCTAAGCCCCAATCCCCAACGCCTCAAACTACCAGGACCCTCAAATTCTGCAGAACAACACGAGTAGCTTGGTAGAGTATTGGGCCAGCATACCTACGTTTGGTTTGAGTGAACCCTATCCCTGAGCCTCCAAACGGCCCAAAGTAGGTACTATTTATAGACTTTAGACCCCAACGTAGGTACTATTTGTAGACTTGGAGCCCTACTTAGAGGCTCATGGGACTTAGTAACTGGGGTTATAAATAAGGCAACTGTACTTATCATTACTTATAACCCGGGACTTATAACCTTACTCACTAAGTTCCATGATCCTCTAAGTAGGGTATGAGCCCTAAACCCCTAAACCCCTAAACCCTAAACCCCCAAACCCTAAACCCCTAAACCCTAAACCCCTAAACCCTATGAGCAAAGCTCCCCATCGCTTTGAAGGCTTTGCGGGCCGACCTCCGAGGCGAGAGATGGGTATAGTTCTCTAAAGTGGGTCCTTTTTGGGGTCCTTATGTTGATGATAGAAATCCTGCATTACCTTAGGGACCCTAAACTATGGGACTTATGGTATATTCCTTGTAATGGGTAATGCAGGGATTTTTTTTTATCATCAACCGGTTGATGATATGAATCCTGCATTAGCCACAATAAGGAATATATACCGTAATTTCCATAGCTTAGGCTCCTTAAGGTAATGCAGGATTTCTATCATCAACCGTTTTGATAATGGTGCCGGATTATATTTGGGATCTACAAGAGGGCCCCAATTTCGAGTACAACCGATATCTGCGCAGGCACGGCCGTTTGGGGCACTTATATAGGGGGGGAACTTATTTTGTGGGGTTTAGGGGTCTTGGAGTTCAGGGCAGAGGATTTAGGCTTACAGCTGAAGCAGGACAAAGGGTTTTGGGTTTTGCAGGGAGGATCATAAGGTCGGTACGGAAGTATGTGATTGTCGGTACCTCTGCCTTTTATTGTGGACTCATGTGTCTCGTTTCGCCAGCGTAGTGCTGAAGCTTTCTACTGCAGAGGAGGGCACCCAGCTTGTTGGTACATGTCTTCTTCCTGGAATCGGTAGACCTTACCAAATTTCTTGAAGATGCTGGCGTGGATGCTGGAGTCGAAAAGCCGTGTCTGTGTGAGACGTGTCGCAAGCTGTGTGTTGCCGTCCTTCCCTCACAGATCCCGATTTAGGATCCACATGTTGCTGCTTTATTACGTACTGCAGAAATACAAGCAAGAGATGCACAAGAAGCCCTGATTTCGAGACCCCTCCTCCATTCCAGCATACTCGTATCCGTTATACCTGGATATTATGTTCATCGTGTTTTGCTGTTGTGTCAATGGTGACGTACGCCCGCAAGCTACTCCCCAAGTCGTACAGCCCTAAACTCCATGCAGACCCCCCGGAACCCAATTTCTCAAGCATGGACTCGAAACCCCCAAAGTCCAAAGCCCTCAAATCCAGAAGCTTCCACAATTAAAGCCCGGAAACTCTCAAATGCTAGAATCCCGACGTCCTGAAAGCAAGCAAGATTACCTACTTACTATATATAAAGGCCTTGATAATTCGAATCGAGTTTTGGGGGAGATAATACCATACGGCTGATGGACAAAATCCTGCATTACCCATTATAAGGAATATACTTTATTTCCCATAGTTTAGGGTCCTGAAGGTCATGCAGGAGTTTGTTGTATTTAGTTGGGGTTTAGGGAGATTTATCGGATTTAGGGTTTTTGGTTAGGGCTTTAGGGTTCAAGTTGTAGGGAAACTGATTAGGGGTTCCCGGAACTCAGATGCTGGCGAGCGCGTCGCCGAGCAGCACAGCAAGACTTGCGAAATGAGAACAGCGCTGGAGAAGGACCTTGTTTCAGAGCACGGTTTAGGGCATATGGTTTAATTATTGAACGGTTTGTATTCAGATCCGTTTTAATCATCGTTTTCAGCTACAGAAAATATGTCACTAGCACCCTATTCTAGTTACAAGGTCCTCCATAGTATGTTGTGCAACACCCGTAAGCTTCATTTCAGTAGACTCCACAATTTCAAGTCACACTCTGCAGGTCTTTTCTGTAAGTTCAGTACTATATGGTCGCCCCCAATCCCCATTCTAGTTGTGAAGGCCCTTTTTCTGATTTCGGTAGCTGGAGCCCTTGTCCTAAACCGTCAACCCTCAACCCTCAACCCTCAACCTTGCCTTTGATCCAAGGGTAAAAGGATGGACCCTTAATAAGGACCCCTAGGTATATACCCTTAATACAGCTATTATATACCCATCATATGGCCCATTATAGGGTAGGGGTCCCCATTAAGGGTCCCTCCTTTCCCCCTTGCCTTTGAGGGCCTGATGCCGAGGAGCGAAGAGACGCTCATCGGGTGAAGCAATCCCTGGAGGAGTGTAGAAAGGACGGGGCTTAGGGTCTGGGGTTTACTTAGGGGTATTTTTGATTTTTCGTTATTATAATCCCTAAGAAACAGCTAAAATTGTAATTTCTGCTAGGGGTCTAAGTTCAGTATAGTTTAAGCTTGGTGTTTAGGGGGTGTGCCAGCGGTGGCGATTGGTGCCTTTAGCTCTCTACCTCCAGGCCAACAACACCCAGCCCAAGGCTGTTGGTAGGCCCTATCCGAGCCCTACACCTTGAATATATATATATATATATACATATACATACATACCTATATATATATATATGTACATACACACATGCATACACAGATACACACATACAGTAATGTCAGATTAACGATCTTCCGGAACCCTCAGCTAGAAACTCTTCGAGGCCCAAGGTGCCGGGTTCCCCACCTTGAGCGTCGCATCCTACCATGAACTTAGGAGTTTGCGGTTTAGGGTTTACAAAGTGTACCTATAGTCTCCATTGTAGTTCCTTTTTTGGGTTACCTTATAGGATCCAAATTGGTTAAACCCGAAAAAGGAACTACAATGGAGACTGTAGGTAGGGTTTAGGGTACACTATACCCCGTAATCTCCAAGGCGTAGATCCTAAACCCCAAGCGCGAAGCCCTACACTGCACCCTGCACTGAAAAGATTGCCATTACCTGAACCCCCAAAGTATGTAGAATAATAGCCTTTTATAGGTATTGGGCCATTATTTTACCTACTTTTGGGGGGTTTAGGTATGGACATCCTCCGACTTACAAGAAAGGACAAAGAAACCCTAAACCTTGCAATTCAATAAGCGCAAGAAGCCCCCCGAAGTTTTTAAGCCTCAGGAGCTGCAACTCTGTCGGGCGCCTGTGGCCCCATCTCCGTTGCCGAAGGTCGGATCCTCAGGAGTGCGAGGTTGAGTTAGGTTTTTAGGGTTCGGGGTCTAAGTCTAGTACTAGGGTGAGGGGTTTAGGAGGATTTTGGGTGTAAGATTTGGAGGAGGGGGCTTGATAATGGGGCGGGAAAATCAGTAATACTGTCCCTTTTTTCCATGTAGCCCAATGCCTTCTTCTCATTGTGATGGTAACAACATTAGGGCCTCCGGACCGTGAGGATTGATTGTTTTGACGGCTATGTTGAGGCTCGTTGTTTGGTTGAGGGCGATCGCCTGCCAGGGGTCATTCGAGCTCTGCGAGCTCTGCCAGACACCCCCTGAAGCGCCACTACGTCAAGCGAGGAAACAAGACCCTCCGGGTCATGTAGCTGTAGGTTGTGTATATAGTTAGGCGCTAGAAGGATTTCTGTGCAGTGTCTTTTCCTTCAGGCCTAAGTCTTAAACGTTATATGCCCTAAGCCGTAGGCACAGGGACCAGTGGGGACAGCCAGGCACGCGCAAGCTCGTTGGAGTGTTCCGGGGACGCGCCTGCGCCAGGCCTTTGATCTCTCTTTCGGTTTTCTAATGGAGTGGGGTAGCGAAGAAGGATGCCAGTGCTTCGGAAATTTCTTTAGACATGTATATGTGTATATACATATATATATATATGTATGTATATATATATATATATATATATGTCTATACACATGTACATATACATGTACTTATACATATACATACACATATACATACACGTACACATACACATACACATAATTACATATACATACATATACATACATATACATACATATACATATACATACATACGTACATACGTACATACATACATCCAGTATATATGCATATGTATATATAGGCATACATATATATATATATATATACATATATATATATATATATACATATGCGTAAGCCAGAGACTTCAGAAATGCTTTTCCTGCTAGTTTCACTTCTGATGATCTTCATAGACGTCAGGGCTCCTACTACGCTGCAGGTTATTTCCGGGTGCTTATTGTCTGATTTCCTGATGTATATATATATATATATATATATATATATGTACATAGGCTTTAGTGTTTAGGGTTCAGGGTGTTGAGGGCCAGTGTCCAGGGTTTTAGGGTTTAGTCAAGGGTTCGTGCTTTGAGGGTTCAGGGGTTGTCGGATCTTCAGCTTGTGGCTCTAGGGCTTCGGTTTAGAGCGGTTTCCAAGGGCTTTCCGGCTTTAGGGAGACTACAGTCCAAGGGTTTAGGGGGCTTTGGGGGGCTTTGGGTTTAGGGGTTTAGGGTTTAGGGTTTAGGGGGCTTTGGGTTTAGGGTTTAGGGTTTAGGGTTTGGGGCTTTGGGTTTAGAGCTCTAGGACATGGATCGGGAACGCAGGTGTCTGAGTGAGCGACAAGCAAGCAGGGCTTGCGGCGGAGGATGTTATACACGGAGGAAAGGTTGCTGGTAGATGGATATTTCCGATACCTTGTGGCTATTGCCTTGAGGTTCTTGTTCTTGTCAAACTTTTCAACAAGAGAGGAAGGTACAGACATCGATACACATATAAACATAGATACAGAACATAGGTAGCCCCAGCAGGCCTCGACATAGGAAGGCCTTGATTTCGTATGTATCGTCTGCGTGAGTTGCCACATTGAAGGTTTTCAGGGTGGGGGTCTTGGCCGGGAAGTCAGATTTCTAGGCGTACTCGGAGCTGTCTTGCTTCGACATCACGTAGATCCGCTGTTCGATGCAAATTTCTTCCGAACATGAGACCCTCGCCCCCGGCGTTTTGCTAGGTTGAAAACCCTTCAGACACGCACCAAGCCCTAATGCCTTAAACCCTTTAAATCCCGACACCGTAAACCTTGAACCTCTTAACCTGACTAAGAATAATAATAGCCTTTTAGAGGTTTTGGGCCATTATTTTACAGACTTCTGGGGTCTACCCTAAGGCCCCGTAATCGTTCCTTTTCAGGATTACCTCTAGGATTCTGAATATGAACCCCAAAGAGGAACTATTACTATGGGGTAGGTAAAAGCGCGTCTTCGCCAGGTCAATCTCGGGAAGTCGCAGTCACCGAGCCTTGCGGAGAGTCCCGGGCACAGCGTCGATCTTTTGGCTGTGGGGTTTAGGGGTTCTTAGGGTTCCTTTAAAAGGGTCTATAAGGGTTCTATAAAGGGGTGTAGAGTTTAGGGTTTAGGGGTTTAGGGTTGAAACGGTTTAGGGTTCTGTTAGGGATGTGGGAGTTAGGAATTGGGCTTCTACAACCTAGAATCCCTAGAACTTGTCAAAATGATCAATCCTCAGAACATTTTGTTTTGCATATTCTTGCGATTTGGGTTTCGTCAGTTGAGTTTAAACCATCGAAAAACAGGAGCCGAGTTTTCTTTCCTTCCTAACAAGACGCTGTTTAGGTTTAGGGGATTGAGTTTGTCAAGAGTTCACTAAGGGCGGGGCAGGGGTAGGCTGGGGTCGGTACAGCAGGGTAAGCGGCAAGCATGCCACGAGTGCTTTTGTGGAATGAACTGAGCGGCAACGAACACAGGGCATGACTTGCATCGGTTTCGGTGGCTGCTTCTGTCCTTTCTGTCCGTTTGCCTGCATTTCCGCTGTTACCGCGGCTGGCGGAAGGCATTCCGCACGCGCACGCGTGCCTGTAACTGACGGCCTGCTCGGCCACCGAGACCATCTGTGCCGCACAGAGGCAAAACACCTCCAGAAGACCCACATCTACATCTTTACGAAAGAATCGAGAAGTGCGAAGGTAGACTTAGATCTACCGGGGGAGTGGGAGAAAGCTGGCAAGCCCATGGAGGTCCTCTAGTACCTTTTGCGAGGCCGGTTCGGCCTGACCAGAAAAGATTTGGCCCCACAGCAAGGTTATGACATATGACAAGTGCAGAAAATGGGGGGGGACCGTTAAACCCAGGGACCCCTGAATCAAGAAAGTTTCCAGGTTCCAATTTCTGGAACCTTCCCATGTATGAACTACATAGTTGTGAAGCTCCGCGCTTTGGAGTCTGCCAGAGACCTTAGGCTTACAGGCAAAGAATCGGTTGCTTCAGGTTGAATCATTACAGGTTCTCAGGGCTTTTCGCGATTCAATCACTTCATCCTAACGGTAGTCGCCCAAAGTATACCTCTTATGCGGCAGAAAGCCTTTACGGTTTGGATGTGAGGGTGGGGGGGCGGTCATCAGGTTTCCTAACCCAACTGCGATTCAGGCTACCTCCCTCGGTGTCTGCCGCGTCACCGAAGGCCGCGTGCCCAACTGAAGCTAAAGCCCAGGTAGAGGCCAGAGGGAGACAGAGGTTGTGGATGTGGATCGTAGTTAGTCGCGGCGCGTGGAAAACTACGAATCCTAGCATCGTCGTCTTCGTCGTCATCGCAATTGAGGTTCATATTTAGAGTCCTATACGGTAATCCCAAAAAGGAACTACTATGGAGCCTAGACCCCGAACTAGAGGATGGGAATCCGAATCGAGGCGCGGTGCTAACCTATAAAATTTGATCTTGCGGTTCAGGCTTTCGGGGTTTCGGTTTCATCTGGAGTCTTGAGCCGGACTCTGAACTAAATTGAGGGACTTTCAATTTCCTTTCGATGTTTATGTCGAGCCTCTGCAGTGTAAGATGTGCCCCTCGCCGACTTGTGATCAAAACCAAGCGACATCGTTCCTCGATGGGGGCCCGTGCCTGATCCATGATATAGTCCCACATGGTCCCTGTATCAAGCAGGGTTTGTATTGGGACATTTTTGAACTTTGATGTGTGTGCGAAGTGTCCCCTAAGTCATATCTGTGATTGCATATACGAGGATCCAGAGTAGGCCCTTATTCCCTTTTTTAGGGTTCAGGTTCCCTTATAAGCCCCTTTAAACCAAAAAGGGCACCCTTTTTATTCCTAGGTTACTCTTGGGTCTAGTATATAGGATCATAGGGACTTTTTCGGATCATGTACAGACACAAGCACCCTATACAAACCTAAAGACTTTGTAAAGCAAAAGCATCTTGAACAAACGAAACATGAATCTTTTCGCAATCTACCACAGACTGTGAAGCTTGAGATAAAGTTCATGGAAAATTCTAACACAACCGCTACGTACGACAGTCGCACACCTCAACCCTTAACCCTGATCCCCTTGCGCCCCAAACCTTACTCCCAGGTGTCACCTATTGCTCCGCTGCTTGGTCAAGGCTGGAAAGGGGGGACGTCCTGGAAGGTTTGAGAAGTTGCCTTTGCCCCTACACCTTTGAGCCTAATTGCCTCCTGCTTGTTCCCGACGCATGGCCACGACAGCGAACCTACAATCGTCAGCTGCGACTCTACACCTGCAGCCCTACAAGCACTAACCAACAAGCTTATAAAAGCCCATAATCTCGATATAATTCGCTCATACGACCCTATATCAACATCTTCTATTGCTCTACACCACCCTATTAAAGCCTCTAGTCCCGACAGTAAGCCCTGTACACCCTACGGCAAAAGTCCTGAAGCCAACACCCCGTAAAGCCTAATCCGTAAGCACCATAAACCTACAGCCGGCTTTCTGTGCAAGTGAAAGGAGGCTCGGACCAAGATCTTAGCGACGGCGACGTTGCACGGAAGGCGGGCGCCAGTGGGCCTTCAGGAAGCGATGGTCGTTGAGGGTTTACAGCTCTTATAGAGATTATGCAGTCTACAGGGTTCGGCTTTAACTTTAGAACTTCTTTGCGTCTTATGCAGTTTGGCGGGTCGTATTCGAAGAGCGATCATGCATCCAACCAGCACCCAGAATAATGAAGCTGCAAGTCCCAGACCCTGAGCCCCCTAAGCCTTGGGCAACCCCACACCCCATAACCCCCCCGAACGCCCAGACGGTAAACCTTAGGGGTACTTAGGAATAGTTTTTAATTTTTGGTTGTTATAATCCCCAAGAAACAGCTAAACTTATAATTTTTGCTAGGGTTCCAAGTTCAGTATAGAAACCCTAAAAGCCCGAAGCCCCCAAACCCCAAAAGCCTAAACCCCCGAACCATACCTATAGTCTCCATTGTAGTTCCTTTTTTTGGTTTTACCAATTCTATTTTAGGGATCCTACAAGGTAACCCCAAAAAGGAACTACAATGGAGACTATAGATAAACTGCGCACGCGAAACCCGATGCTTGCACTTGGCGGCAGGTTTCCTTCCTGGAGGACCAGCTTCGGCGATACTGCGCAGAGAGAGATTCGCTGGAAACAGCCTTGCGCAAGCTTCTTGCCGCCTCAGAAATGTACGAAAGGGCCCTCCATAATTAGGGAGACAGAACAGGCATCAGCAGGTGTGTGTTTTCAGGCTGTTGTTCGCCATGAATGTACTTCTTGCATTCCACACTCTGGTAAATGTGTATATTGGACAGGTCTATTCTTCGGGGTTCTATGATCTGTTGTGGGTGCCAAAGAGCTCCACACAGTTCAGCTACTCGTGGGGGTTTGTCATTCAGGTGGTAGTTGTAGGACGTCGGGGTTTTGTCTGCTCGTTATTGCCATGTTAGTGCCGGGTATCCGGGTTGACCCGGATCCCTCAACCCCAACAAGCCCTAACCTCTAAGCCCCCGCAACTTTGCCCTAAACCCTAGCCCAAGCCAAGCAACGACAATAAACCCGACAACTCCGACAATAGCCAGGCCACCACATCCAGAACTGACTGAATCTTCACATCCCCTACAACTCAACCTTAGCTTCAAACGACCAGAACTTGACGTTTGGACACTTGCTGCTATATATCTGCAAGCTCAGAGATCCTACCAAAATTAGATTGTGGTAGAGTCAGGTAGTAAGCCCGAATCCTGCCAAATCTGGTTTCTACAATTAGCCTCCCTCCCAGCACCCCACCCGAAACCCCATAAACCCTAATTCTCCACGAGATCAGATCAAAATTTATGTCCTGTCCAAGCTCCTGCGTTCCCAAAGTTTCTTTCATGCAACTTCCCTAAACCCCCAAACCCTAAACCCCAAACCCATACAGCTCGAAGACGCTGGAGGCTTCCCTCCAACTCTACTGGGAAGAGCGTAGCCGAGCGCCGGCGCATTGGCGAGGCAGGGAGAACTTGTGTGCATTACGATGTGTTTAAGGTTTGTGTGTGGTCCAATACTGTTTTGGGGGCTGTACGGTTACAAGTACTTCAATTGGGGTGTTCGGTGTGTTCAGGGTTTAGTGTGGTGTTCGATCCAAACCCTAGTTAAAGAGTGAACCCTTAGTGTTTTCTTTTGCACGGGATCCTGGACAAGGGTTGGGGAGCGCGCTGGGCACTCGGCAACCCCGAACACTACAAGAAACTGCCTGTATCCTTAAGATAGCCGGGATTGTCATTTTTTGACCTAATCAACCACTGGGTATAACCTAGGCTATGAATTGTCCACATGCAATCAAGGGTTCACATGTATGCCACTGATGTTGGGGCTTCTTGAGACCTGTAGCACGCTGGTGCTTTCTTTGTTTTCGGTGGCAAACCGCATGTTCTAGGTAAGCACAGGTTGGCCGTAACAACGTGGCAATGGCAATGGTTTGTTCGAGAAAGCTTGCAGGATTGCCGAAGCACTCCCGCTTTCCGTGAGCCAGTTGTTGAAACTTGCGACTTGGGTGCTGTTCGCAGCACGGTGGTACATTCATTTGTTGCGAAGTCTCATGTTCTTCTAGGTAAGCACATGCTGGCCACCGCAACAATGGCAATGACACAGACTTTCGCTAGATTTGTTCTAGGAGGCTCAACGATAAGATAGCCTGCTTGCCGGTTTGCCCATGCCTTCCCGCTAGATTTGCATTAGGAGGGTCTACGAGATAGGATAGCCGGCTCTCAGTTTCCTCCTGGCCTGGTAAGACCAGATGAGGACTACTTCCTCTCTTGCCCCAACGGCAGCTTCAGAATTACAAGGATGCAAGTCCCCTTCTCCGATGCTGACGGAGAAGTTGGTCGCAGACTTGGTTGCCAAAGCTGGGGCAAGAGGAGCAGCCCACCAAGTTTCAAAGGGGAAAAGGAGGGACCCTTAATGGGGACCCCTACCCTATATTGGGCTACATAATGGGTATATAGTAGCTATATTAAGGATATATACCTAGGGGTCCTTGTTAAGGGTCCCTCCTTTTGCCCTTGGAAAGTTGCTTCTTTCGTGTGGGGTGAGGCGAGAGGGAGCTGCCTGCGACTTGTGCACCGGCCACGATGATCGGATTGTCCGTTCAGGAGGCGCCCATTTCCATTTTCAGCGCCCACCAGAGCCAGTGCCCCATAACAAAAAAAAACGTGGCTGGTCGGCAAGAACATGATGAAGACCCTGCCGCAGGCCCTCTTCTCTGCGGATTTATTAGACCACGCTCGAATGTCCAGAGGAATGGCTCTGGAGGAGCCGGGGGCTGGCATAATGTCGAAGACCTTACTTAAAGGCTCATGGGACTTAGTAACTAGGGTAACTAGGGTCATAAATAAGGTAACTGTACTTATAATTACTGACAACCCCCATGATCCTCTAAGTACGACAAAGCGCACAAAACGCAAGCCGAGATCACAGAGACAGTCATGCTGGCAGCAAGCGAGCAATGGTAGAATTAACCCCGCCTTCCACTAGTTATGGAAACCAAAGCACCAAACCCTGCAGCCAGTACATTGACAAAAATCTAATTGCTTCGTAGGAACAACCCACCTAAGCTCAATCATTCCCGAGCCTGTTTTAGCCGAAACTAGTCCCAAACTCAACTGGACCCTTACTCCGCCTTTTGAGCCTTGAACCCTCCTCGATCTTGAACGGCCGACTGCCGCGCAGATGCAGCAGCGGCTTGCGGATGTGGAAAGGAGCCAATGGGGGTCCATGCTTAAAAAGTTTTAAAATGCACCAAGACGAATGCAATCCTCAGCCTCACAAAATCCTGACCTAAAACCTAAGACCATCTTATATAAGGCTTTTGGGCCATTTTGAGCCTCAGGGTTAGACATTGAACCGTGACAAACACAAACAGTCAAATCCCACAGGCTAGGCCTAAAGCTCTGGACTATCAAACCCCTAAAACCATTGCAAACCCCAAGGCTGACTAAACAAACAGCAGAGGGAGGCCGTATGGGCAAAATTATTCAAGTAGGCTTCCTGCTGCAAGTGTCGAGTGCGCACCGAAACTTTGGTGGGAAAGCTGGGCATTGGGCTCGTGGGTTTGGGTTTCGGACACTGACTGCCATAGCTGCATGTCAACCTGAGAGGGGTCAGACAGTTCTTAGGGGTACTTAGAATTGTTTTTCTAAGTTTTCGTTATCATCATCCCTAAGAAACAGCTAAAATTCTAATTTGTGCTAAGGTTCTAAGTTCAGTATAGTATGAGAGTTATGAACATGGCTTGTTCAAGGCACTTGCCGCTTCTTGGTATGGCTGTGCTGCTTGCTACTGTCAGGAGCTCCTTGATTTGATACGGAGTTACTTTCACAAGGATCCGTACTGTAACGGTCTCGTTTAGTACCGCGTTAGGTGTAAGCACAAATTGTGAAGGGCAAGGGGCTCTAACCAAGGACAGTTGCATCGGAGCAGACGTCAGTACGGATTCCAGTACCGCTGCGAAGTACTCGCCATCATTGTTATTGTCATCACCAATATCATGGCCATGCCACCATCATCATCATCATGAACAAGACTATCCTCATCATCAGCAGCAGCACCGTTAATATCATCATCATCATCATCATCATCAGTAGTTTAACAGCACTCGTCATAGCAGTTTCCGTCAACCTGTACTATAGTGGTTTTGCGTGACATTGCTGTAGTATGCACAACAACAGACCTTAGTGCGGCACGACGTGGCGGTGCTACTGCAGGCTTTTCTTCGCCTGTCCTCCAAGCTGTGCTGTTCCATCAACCCGCAGTCAAGTTGAAGGCTGGAAAAGCCGAAGGCAAAGTTTCACGTTCAGAGAACGGGGCCGGCCCGTCCGAAGGTCGTGTTTATCATGAGCCCTCATCGTCGTCGCTGTCTTGTACTTGTCATCGTTACTCATGTTTCATCGACCTTCGCCCTAAACCCCCAAGCTTTGGACCCTACACCCCAAAGTATCCGAGCTCCGTCCTGCCCAGAAGCCCAGGAAGGCCCTCGCCGTCATGCGTTCGCAGAGGGGTGACTTGAAAACCAGGCTTTAACCCGAAAAGCTGGGTAGCATGATGAGGGAGACCCCTTAAAGGGAGAAGGTCTATATCCCCGCGGGTCCCCCTAATCCTAACCCCCAAACCCCAAGCAGGACCATGGTGGAGATGAAAACCGGCCTCCGTCGTTTGAGACAGGCTCGGAGCTCACCTGCCTGGTGCACCCGTCTTTGTTGGAGTATAACCTAGTATATTACCCAAAGGGTCCAAGTATCATCATGATATATGATATATACTGAGACCCCCCCAAATGCCCTATAAGTATATACCAGAATGATACTTGGACCCTTTGGGTTATAGTAGACTGTGCTCCCAAAGCCCACCCATTTGGAAAAAACACACACAGAAAGTAAAACTGCAAGAAAAGCATCCGTGTTAGAATGATTCAGCCGCCTTTTGTAGTTGGCCCAAAACTCGGATGAGACCAGAACCAGGAAGGAAGACATTCTAAAGTTAAGGATTGTGTGTAGTGTACATACAGCATTGCGAAGCATTGACTGATCAAGGCACACCGAACAACCCGAGGGAATTAGAACTGTGTCCGTGTGTAGATGCCAACAGCAGTGACCGATACAATCCTGAATGGCTGCAGCTCTAATCTTATTGAAACTTCAATCAACGGTTGAGGCAACTAGCTCAGAGTCAGACTACTAATTGCGGTGACATTCAGCCATCCCCCTTCGGTCCCCACTCATCGACTGGATCAGGGGTGGAGGAATTCGGAGTTTGGTAAGGGTCGCTGAGCCCGAGGGCTGCAGCTTGCTGCATTCCAGCACTGTGCCATGACATGCCTGGACAAGCCGTGGCAAACCGTCCTATATGGTCTCCATTGTAGTTCCTTTTTGGGGTTACCTTTTAGGATCCCTAATATAGAATTGGTTAAACCAAAAAAAGGAACTACAATGGAGACTATAGGATAGTATTGCAAGGGACCCGACAGAAATATCCAACATGGCTGGACATCGGATACTGAATGTTCACAGGGCTGGTACCTTCGATAGGTTTTTGTCCACCAAGATCCGGAATTTTCAAATCCAGTGCTCGTGGTCAAATGCTCTGCTGCCTGTGGAGCGATACGCGTGCTTGACCTTTCGCGCCACGAAAAAGACTGTCCTCTCTGCAGCCTGCAACCAGGTTCATTGTTTATTGGTTAATCGTCGATGAACCACACATGGTGTCCATCTTCTTCGTGCCCTTTCCTAGCAGCCCAAAACGGAAATCAAAATGGGAACGACTGTCGCGGGTAGCAGTCGGGATTCAGGGGCTCAGCGCAGGAATTCAGGAGCTTAGGTCAATGAGAGGTTTCAGGCAAAAGCCTCTTGGACAAACCAGACCCATGAAACCCTAGCACCCAAAGGCTTAGAGCCTCATAGAGCCACTCCAGAACTCCTTCATAACCCTTGCATAGCAAGCCCTTTATTGTATTGAAAGACCCAGTGCTTCATTTCAAGGCAGACGGCTGAAACCATGGCATCCGCAAAACGTCCAGCCTCCTCAGAAGGACCGGCCTGTTTGGGGGCCGGTGATTCCTCTTTGGAGTTCCTTTGCGGGCTGTTTTTCGAGGCTAGCATATTATTCAGGGGTTTATGGTTCTTTGGCTTGGGGCTTCAAGTTGCGGTTTTTGGATTCTGGTGGTTTCGTCTCGTAATTTTCGAGGACTGTGGGACTTTATTGTGGGTTTCGCGCATTTGACTTGAAGGGTTCTTCGTCAGGTCTTCCGATAGGAAAACTTCTCACTTCCAGCTGAACCGTCACGGTGTTGTTTTGCAAAAGGTTATTCGTTAATTCAGATCGTTATAATTATTGCGAGATGTCTGGGATGACCTCCATTTTATATACAACCTCAAAGACTTGGGATTCGCATGCCGAAAACCTCGCGCCTGTTGCTGTTTTCGGGTCTCGGAGGAGGGGGGCGTCGACAGGTGCCCAACCCCCCTTGGTCACTCTATCGAGGGTCTCGAAACCCTTACTTATTGAATTTCCTTAACTTACCTCAAGGCCCCAAAGTAGTTCCTTTTTGGGGTTCATATATGGAATCCTATAGGGTAATCCCCAAAAGGAACTACTTTGGCGCCTCTGGGTAATATAGAGCTAGATCTTCAAGATCATGTTGCAAGGAATCCTGAATGTAGGGCACCAGTGTTTTCGGGGTTTAGGGTTTAGGGGGTTCTCACCTGAACAACAGGCCCAAGCAGGCTAGTATCGGGTGTTTGATCTTTAGCTATTGGAGGTTGTGTGATTTGGGTTCAGGGGCTAGGATGGGAATCCATGATGATGGACAAGGTCTATAGCTTTCTGCACCCGTCTGTAAAACCTGAGTTCTTTCTGTAAACCACATGCCTGAGGACGCCAGCAGCAGAAATGAGTGCCTTGAGCCAAAGTGCTCTGCCTGACAATTAAGTGCTCTTCGAGGAATTCGGAATCAAGGAGCGGGCAGTCGACACCAGTAGTATAGCTGCCTCCCAAGACCGTCAGCCCAGGCTGTTGTTGATGCTGCCCTGTAGTCCTAGAGCCGAATGACACCCTAAACCCTAAACTCGAATTCATCCCTAAACTGTTAACTATTAGCTAGCAAAATAGCATCTTTGAGCCTCAACCTCCAAGCCCGAACACCCTAAACCCCAAACCACTTTAAGCACTTGACCACTATAACCCTAACACCTTAAACCCTAAATCCCCAAACCACCTTCAACCCTTAACCCTGATACACCTTAAACCTTAAATCCCAAGCGACCCTGACCTCAGAACTGCATCGTCGAAGTGACCATCTTGACAGCATGGGGGAAAAGCAGCGCGTGACTGGGGTTTAGGGTGTTTTTTCTGAGGTTTTGGGCGCACCGTGGTGTGAAGTGTGGCATGGAGAGACATCAAAGGTTCAAGCGCCCCGCTTTATACACTCCCAACGTATCTGCACTCCGAACCACTCTTGTTCGGAAAGTAACATGTGGACCTGGGCGCACAGGCTAAGGCGGCTAAGAATTTTGAGGGAGAGATCTCCATCACGTTTCGATGACGACGTTTCGACAATCTTCCGGACGAAAGCACCAACAATGCAGACGATTTCCCAAGCTGCCGTTTCGAGTGCGCGGTCCAGACATTGTCGATTCTCGCACGACTGCGAAAGAACGGCAGCAGTCGTGCACAGCAGCCTTTCACGATCCACGTTGTAGCGTGCATCACTTGCTGACGCTATATTGCTCAATGCCGGAGCTCCTCGAGTGGAAATTCCGGGTTTTGTGTCGCGCCGCAACGCCGGAACAAGTGCAAGACTTTGCCAGATCGTCATCTGAGAGTTAGCTGCTGGAGCCACGCGGGCGTTGAATTCTTTTTCAAAGAGTCGACGTCCAGCCCCTGTTTCTTGCTTATCACCTCGCATCAGCGCGGACCGGACCTCATAAGGATGAAAGATTGTTATGATGCCTGTGATTCTATGATTTTGTTTCTGATCATGGCTAAAACGAAAAGGGCGATGACGATGATGAGTATGGTCATGGTTGGACGAGGAGGATTGTGAAGGTGCCGCCGACGATATTGTTGATGGTGTTGCTTGGTGATGGTGACCATGGCGACATGGTTATGACGGCGATGACTACGATCACGCACGGTAAAATGTTGTTCATATCCGTCGTCATCAGTTGTATCATCACGCCAGACATCATGTCAATGCAGAAGTACATCTCATGTCGGCCATGATGTAGGAGCATGCTGATAAGGCTGACGGCAGATTGACACCGTCGGTCTTGCGAGGAAGAGCAGCATGATGATGAGGAGGAGAATATAGGAGAATGAGGAGAAGATAGGGGAAGGATGGGGAGAAGCCGCAGGCAGAGCAAGAAGAGCCACCAAGGCAGTACGCAGCAGTCGCAGAACACAAAGTTTGTCGCTGATTTTGGCTCTGCAGCCATGAAACTTGCGCAAAGGCTGTTTATTTCGGACATATGTAATTGCGTGAAGCACCTGCAAGACAGTTTATCACTACAGAAATCACATCGACGAGCGTAACTAGTCCTTACACGGACAACCAACCATCGTTAGCAGATTTTTTGAATTGACTTATGCAACCCATGCAACGGAGAAGATGCTGTTCTCCGGGACAGTTTTTCGTTCCTGTGTATATTGCTGCTGCCGCCTTCGTCGCAGCGCGACCACGTTCGCAGAAATGCTGTTGCAGGTTCGCCATCAGAAGGTGTGCAGCACGTTCAACGCAGGCGAAATCTGAGCCTGAGACGTGCCCGTTGGGTTTCGCCAGAAACGCAAACATACAGGACGTTCAGGCCACTGGCTTCCCCACCACTCGACCACACGCAGCCCGTCCAATGCTGTGCTCGAAAGCCCGCGAGTTTGCCCTCCTAACCCTTCGCCGCAGTGCGGGCACTCGAGGCGAGTTTTTGTTCCCGAGCCGTGTCCTGTCCGCAGCAAGCGTGCCTGGCCGATTCGGACTTTAAACACTGCGGTCCTTCAAAGACATACGAACTCAGGAAAATCATTCAAGCTCATTCGTCACTGTGAAGGAGAAAACATGTAATGAAGTGATTTCGATTACATAAGAGGAACTGGGTGGTAGAAAGAAGGCGTCGTGGTGGCGGTGACCCGCTAGGTGCCGGTGGTGTTGTTGGTGGTGGTGGTGGTAGTGGTGGTGGTGGTGGTGCTGCTGCTGCTACTCGTGTTGCACGCAGTAGTAGCTGTCGCAGCAAGGGTGGCCGTAGAACTACCTGGTTGTAGTTGTAGTCGTTGTCGTCGTCGTTTTCATTTGTCGCAGTGGCAGCGGCACTGATACTGGTACTGGTGCTGTACTGGTGCTGGCGCTGGTGCGGTTACTGGTACTGGTACTCGTGCTGGTACTGGGACTGTATTACTGGTTGTCGTGGTCGTGGTGGCACTGTCGTCGTCGTAGTACACGTAGTACGAGTAGTACTAATCGACGTCACGATCGTTAGTCCGGGTCACTCGCAGCGGCTCCGCGCGGCTTGGCGCGGACACCCGCCCCGCAGCGCCGTGCAGGATGCGGCCAGACGCAAGCGGCGCCCAAACATACCCCGAGCTTCAGGGCACCAGAAGAGCGCGACTCGTCGTAATCGGGCGCTTCAGCACTGAGGCAGCCTCCTTCCGGCGCCTAGCACAGCGCCGCGCCGCCGGCGTCACAGCTCCGCTGCCGCGGCGCGCGCAGGCTGGGTGCAGAGGTGGTCCGGCATGTGCTTACCGTTGCTGCGATGCGTGCCTACGCGGCTTCCCTGCTTGAGCTCCCGCCCGCTGGTGAAGGCGAGATGCCCGGGCTGCACGAAATCCAAGCGGATGTGCGGGGCAGCCTCCCACCAGCCGTTTGCCAGTGCAGCAGGCTGCTTGCTGTAGACCTTTGCCTTTGCGAACCATTCTACGCAGACGCAAAAAGGTGCGCGGAAAAGAATTGTGCTAGACGTGGTACTCGTGCTGCTACAGTGCTGCTACAAAACCTGGCGTCGATGATTTGCCAAGGGCGTGGCTGGTTCTGCGCTGTTGCGCGGTACTGCGCGCCAACTGGTTATGACTGGTTGATGCCTGTGTTACCCCCTGCTTTCACGGCCGCATATGAAACTGAGCACGAATCGCGGCAGCAGCAGCTCCAGCTGGCTTCCTTTGCTTCGCTGACCACCCGCTGCCCGAGAGGCCCATGCGAGCAGCCCAGCTCTCGACCAGGTTCGGGGACATCGGGGGCATCGGGGGCCCCTTGAAAGGAACCTGAGCGGGGGAGGTACTCTAAAGAACGTGCTTTTCAAGTTGTTTTGGGTGTTGGCGGGGGGGTCTTCCCCCTGTCGGTTCTTTTTCAAGTTCTTTATCCGGTGGGGGGTGCCTCCCCTCGTTTTCTTTTCTTGTAGTTGCTGCTGCTGCTGCTGCTGTTGTTGCTGCTGCTGCTGCTGCTGCTGCGATTTGCTCATGCTGCTGCAGCTGCTGCTGCAGCTGCTAACTGCTCGCGATAAGTACTACCTTTATTTGTGCGTTGTCGTTGTCGTGCATTGTCCTCCGGCAGCATAAGGGCCCTGTGGACACCTGCTCAGAAGTCTTCGGGAATGGGTGTTTCATGACGCCTAGGAAGCACCCGAGACTGCGTGAGCCGGTGGACTGCGTGAGCCGTTTTTTTCTTCCTGGAGCCTTCGCAAGCCCTTTCTCGCGCTCTCTTCGTAGACCTGCGTGTGTGCTTCCCGCCTGTTCTTCCATCATCACCATCCAAATTCTAGAGCTTGCACTGAAGAATCTTAGCGAAGACTAAGCCTTGTTCGGATAGAGGGACGGGGAATGCTCAGCCTGTCCCCGTGGACACGGGTGCAATCCGTGCTGTTTGTGGAACTGGAAAGACACCAGTGCATTGGTCATCCGGGCCTACAAGCAAAGCGCGAACGAAACATGTCATGTTATGAGACCCAGTCCCCGCAACCCTTGGGATGGTTTGAAAACATTATTTGTGTGAGGTTTTGTGCGAGCGAAAGTGTGAGGCTGAGTGTGAGCGGGGATTCTGAGTGCGAGCGGAAGTGTGAGCGGGAGTGTGAGTGGGAGTGTGAAAGGCCCATTCATGCTCACACTTCCGCCCACACCCCCGCTCACACTTCCGCTCACACTCCCGCTCACACTTCCGCTCACACTCCAGCTCACGGGAAGTGTGAGCGGGGGTGTGGGCGGGCGTGTGAGTCGCCCATTCATGCTCACACTTCCGCCCACACTCCCGCTCACACTCTCTGCTGTGTTTCGCAGCAAGAATGTGTGAGCGGGAGTGTGAGCGGGAGTGTGAGACTGAGTCTGAGCGGGATCCGGGGTGTGAGTGGCTCATTCATGCTCACGCTTCCGCTCACACTTTTTGCTGTGTTTTGCAGCAAAAACGTGTGAGTGGGAGTGTGAGCGGAAGTGTGAGCGGAAGTGTGAGCAGGAGATGGCGGGAGTGTGAGAGGGAGTGTGAGCGGGATCCGGGGTGTGAGTGGTTCATTCATGCTCACGCTTCCGCTCACACCTCCCCTCACACTTTTTGCTGTGTTTTACAGGAAGAATGTGTGAGCGGCAGTGTGAGAGGGAGTGTGAGCGGGATCCGGAGTGTGAGTGGCCCATTCATGGTCACACTTTCGCTCACACTCAACCTCACACTCAACCTCACACTTCCCGATGGGCTGGAATTCCATGCTCACACTTTGGCTCACACTCAACTTCACACTCAAACTCACGAAATAAACATTTCCTGGAATCCAAGCACTTGCAGGGTACCGGGCGTCATAAATGTCATGAAAGGATTCGTCGTGAGCTTGTTTGCGAGCAATGTGCCCTGCAAGCGACTGTTTTTGGTTCTTGTATACATACTTTCTGCCGTCATCCTCTCGCAGGTGCCAATGCCATCGACGGTGGAGCATGCACTGCTGCAATATGTCAGAGCCGTTCGGGTACTTCAGCGATTGGGTGCCCGTTTTTTGTGGTGCAATAGTGTTCAATCTACATACATATCCTTTTCGTTTGAATTCGTTGACTGTTATAACTTGGCTATCGGACGTACGTAACCGTATATATACATCTCGACGTAAGTGCATTTAGGCCCGCCATAAAGTCGCCGCTGCGTTGCTTGAACTCCACTTCGCGGGGGGGCGCAACTTCGCCGAGGACGGGCCTCAGCTGCATGAGGTCCTCGCCGATGTGCGCTGGCAGACTGGCAGCTCCCTGTCCTTGGCAGCCGCCAAGGACCCCGATGAGGGCCTGGTGTGGGCGCCGCCGAAGGACACGGTAGGTTGTTGACCTTGTGCGGCCGAAAATAAGTGCGTGAATAAAAAAAATTAATAACCGACGCGAACTTTCGAGTACAGTTGTAGCCAATTGCACGTTGCACAGTTTTGTGTGCATTGGGACATACATGTAGCTATCCTTTGTTTTATGTAAATATCATTTGCACGGGTGTTTCCTGTATGAAAAAGTTATGAAGCGAATCACGGTCAGTTTCTCGACGTGGTACCTGGGGATGCCGCGCATGCTGGAGGAAACGGCGACCGCTCGTCGAGTCGCATCCTGTTATACACCGAGAATGGAGCGCGCGATCCTAGAAAGAGTCCGCTCCCGATATGCTCGCGAACCCAAGCGCCCGTTCGAGTCAGAGACTACGGTCCTATACGGTCGTGTAGTGAGGACATATGTGACAAGTGGGATCAAATCAAGGTGCATCTTTTCAAAACTGGATATAGCGGTGCCGTGAAACGTGCCATTTTGGCGAATGAGCGACATCATGCCAAGCGGTCGCGAAGGAAAATAGGGCCCACCACTTGACAGCGTGTTCGACCTCGCTGAAGCCGAGGGCCGAGCCGAGTTGTAGAGTGTAGGCCTGGGACCCCTGTAGGATTTGGAAAAAAATGTAAATATCAATATAAATATATATATATATATATATATATATACATATAATTATATAATTATATAATTATATAATTATATAATTATATAATTATATAATTATATAATTATTTCATTATATAATTTTTTAATTACATAATTATCTCATTATATAATTATATATACACATGCACGACTGAAGCATTTCAGATCATCGTCCCACCGTTTCGGAGGTCTGCCAGGCTTTGTGCTCGGCTGTGTTGGGAACTTGTTATCGCGAGGTGGATCCCAGCTCGCGGCAAACAATGACCTAACATTCTGTTTGGTAATATAGGCCCCAGCGCGCCTACGCCGCCTCCCTCCTCGAGCTGCCGCCTGCAGCCGAGCTCGGCGAAGGCCCCCTGCCAGAGCTGCATAAGGTCCTCGCTGACTCCCGGAGCGACCAGCACTAGACTGTCAGTACTTGTCAGTAGCTGCACTTTCGTCCGTGCCGACCTGGGACTCCTTTCGCTGTCGCAAACAAAAAAACAATACGGGCTCCGAAACTGTGTTGTGTGCTGCGATATACTTCCGACGTGGTTTTCCCGAAAGCATCGCGAAGGGTTCTTCCGTGTGGAACGCCGCAGCTGAGTACATAGATGACAGACATAGAATCAACTCACTTGATTCCATACTTTACTCTACACTCTACACTTGATACTTGACTCTACACTTGATACTTACTTACTTACTTGACCCTTATGACTGACTCTCTACACTTGACACTTGACTCTATGATACTTGACTCTACACTTGATACTTGACTCTATGTTATGCTTACGACTTTACTTACTTACTTACTTCAATCTACTTACTAACTTACTTGACACTTGACACTTGACACTGGACTCTATGTTATGCTATCTCTATACTTACTTACTTACTTGACTTGCTTACTTATACTTACTATACTTACTTACTTATGACTGACTCTCTACTTACTTACTCTTATGACTGACTCTCTATGACACTCTATGACTTACTATGACTTATGACTTACTCTCTACATCTCGGTATCTTAATATTTCTTAATATTGGCGGGGGTGGCACCGTCGGGGTCCATCGGGAATGCAACCCTTCCCAGGGATTCGCTGCCTCGGGCGTTCAAACGCTAGGTAAAGTGACACATTTTAGGCGCACCGCGCAACCCTTCCCAGGGATTCGCTGCCTCGGGCGTTCAAACGCTAGGTAAAGTGACACATTTTAGGCGCACCGCGCAACCCTTCCCAGGGATTCGCTGCCTCGGGCGTTCAAACGCTAGGTAAAGTGACACATTTTAGGCGCACCGGTGAACCCTTCCCATGGATTCGCTGCCTCGGGCGTTCAAACGCGAGGTAAAGTTACACATTTTAGGCGCCCGCGCAACCCTTCACAGGGATTGGCTGCTCGGGCGTTCAAACGCTAGGTAAAGTTACACATTTTAGGCGCCCGCGCAACCCTTCCCAGGGATTCGCTGCCTCGGGCGTTCAAACGCGAGGTAAAGTTACACATTTTGCGGGCCCGCGCAACCCTTCACAGGGATTCGCCTCCTCGGGCGTTCAAACGCGAGGTAAAGTTACACTTCTTGCGGGCGCCGCGCAACCCTTCACAGGGATTCGCCTCCTCGGGCGTTCAAACGCGAGGTAAAGTTACACTTCTTGCGGGCGCCGCGCAACCCTTCACAGGGTTTGGGTGCAGTTCAATTTTTTTTGCAACCCTTCACAGGGATTTGCATTTTGCAACCCTTCACAGGGATTGGCGTGGTCGGGTGTTCGAACGCGAGGTAAAGTTGCATTTTTTGATTTGCATTGAAATGAATTTTGCAACCCTTCACAAGGATTGGCGTGGTCGGGTGTTCGAACGCGAAGTAAAGTTGCATTTTTTGATTTGCATTGAAATGAATTTTGCAACCCTTCACAAGGATTGGCGTGGTGGAGTGTTCGAACGCGAGGTAAAGTTGCAATTTTTGATGAGCATTGAGATGAATTTTGCAACCCCTCACAGGGATTGGCGTGGTCGAGTGGTTGAACGCGAGGTAAAGTTGCAATTTTTGATGAGCATTGAGATGAATTTTGCAACCCTTCACAGGGATTGGCGTGGTGGAGTGTTCGAACGCGAGGTAAAGTTGCAATTTTTGATGAGCATTGAAATGAATTTTGCAACCCCACACAGGGATTGGCGTGGTCGAGTGGTCGAACGCAAGGTAAAGTTACACATTTTGCGGTGCCCCGCGCAATCCTTCATTGAGAGGGATTAGCTTCCTCGAATGTTCTAATCGGAAGGTGTGCAGGTACTGTTGCATGGTCTTTGGGCGCTGCGTGTAACCCTCTGCATGGATTGGCGTGGTCCAGGGTTGAAACGTGTGTGCAAACTACTACTTGTATGCTTTCCGCCGTGCAACTCTCCACAGGGAGTGGCGTGGTCGATTGCAGGAACTTGCATCTCTGCGAGGTGCAATTGGCAACCCTTCAGAGGGATTGGCAGATGCATATATCGATAATATACGCATATATATATATATATATATATATATATATCTATCTTTCTATCTATCCATATATAGATAGATAGATAGATAGATAATAGATATATAGATAGATAGATAGATAGACATATATTCATGCGCCTGTACGGCGCGTACGCTGTCTTGCGACGGCGCAACGCGCCGCTGCCTGGCCGATGACCTGCAGGCTCGGAGCTTCTTCCTGCTTTGTAGAGGCTTTCTCCTTGCACACGTTTGACTCGCAGGCTGCCTGGTCGATGACCTGCAGGCTCGGAGCTTCTTCCTGCTTTGTAGAGGCTTTCTCCTTGCACACGTTTGACTCGCAGGCTGCCTGGTCGATGACCTGCAGGCTCGGAGCTTCCTCCTGCTTTGTAGAGGCTTTCTCCTTGCACACGTTCGACTCGCAGGCTGCCTGGCCGATGACTTCTGCAGGCTCGGAGTTTCTTGCTGCTCTGTAAAGGCTTTCTCCTTGCACGTTTGCCTGCCTCGTTTGGCTCGAAAGGCAGAAGAAAGGGAAGAAAGGGAAAACGCGTTGCAGTATTTTGCACACATTGCAGCATCTTACTACACCTAGTACGCTTCCTTGCCTGCCTTGACGCTGTCTTGCGAAAGGGCCGGTGTGGAGATTATTCTCAGCTTATTCTCATCTTCTCAGCTGACCATACTTAGGACAGTTGTTTGCCCGCCTCGACGCTGTCTTGCGAAAGGGTCGGTGCAGACACTTTTGCATTTGAACATACTTGGGACAGTGTTTTGCTTGCCTCGACGCTGTCTTGCGAAAGGGCCGGCGTGGACGCCTTCTTCCATCCCATGGATTCGCGGTTGCAGAAGTTCCGCGCCGGTTATGCCCAGCAGGGCGAAGACTGGCTCCGCAGCGAGCTGGACAAGCAAAACCGGCAGGACCTGCGTGGGCTCTGTGTCGCTGCGGGTGTGCAACAGAAGTCTGCCGGGCACACGCTTACCAGAGCGGAGCTGTTGGAAGCTCTATCAGAGAGCATTGCCGGGGAGCAGGGAGCAAGCAAGCAACGACCCAAACACGAGAAGAATGTGCGTGTGTGTAAAAAAAGCCAAGTCTTCAGGAAGATTTTAAGATGTGCCATGGCTGATCAGAGACCAGTCAGTCACCTGTGACTCTGTCCTCATTCGCAGCTCTATTAATTATTGTGAAGTCAGTGAAGCTTCTTGCAATAACGCCATTTTCCGCAGCTGGTGTTTCCGCTGGTACAGTGAGGACGATGTGAGGCGTTCCACCCTTCATAACTTGAGAGGCAGGAATGCCAAGGACGAGTGGCCAGTTCTTGGCCAGGCACATTTCCATATATATAATATATATATATATATATATATATATATATATATATGTATAGTATCCATATATTATGCATTTGCCAATCCCTCTGACAAGTTGCCACTTGACCTGTTGAGTCAGGCTCTGAGCCCTCACGCTAGGCGGATCTTGATTAAGCGTTCCCACACACAGGGCATAGAGTGAACTACATCGAGTCAAGTGTATGGTACAAAGATGACTCCACGACTCCGTGACTCTATCTCACTACAACTCTATGACTTTATGACTCATGACCCATGGACTCTATGACTCTTGATTCTGTGACTTTACGATCCTATACACTGACTCTATCTCACTACGACTCTATGACGCTATGTCACTGCAACTCTATGACTTTATGACTCATGACTCATGGACTCTATGACTCTTGATTCTGTGACTTTACGATCCTATACACTGGATCTATCACATAGCCCCACACTCTTCGCTGATGATGCTTTCGGGCCAATTGTCTTCTAGTTTTTTTCCGGGGATTGGCGAAATGCAGATTGAACCTTGGACTTCATACGCCACATGGTGTCAGACCCAGCTTCACCCTCGACAGGATACCAGCCGACGATGGATTTTATCATTGTCCTTTGCAATGTGTTTTTTTTCCAACCGTCGTTCGGTAAAAAGGGAGGCCGCCAAGACCAAACACAACCGTCGGCGTGATGAATGCATTGAACATTTGTGGTTGACCATGTATTGAAACGTGTCAATATGTCAAAACATGTCAGAGCATACTTGCGCAGCGGCCGTGGACGGGGCCGTACAGCGAGTGGCCGAGCGCCGCAAGCACGCCGCGTACCCGGAACTTACGCGCGGCGGGCCGCAGACGCTCGTCGTGCTAGGCTCCAAGGTTGGCGGCCGCTGGAATGCCCAGGCCCGCAGCTTTGTGCGAGACCTGGTGCGTCTGAAGGCATACCGCGCTCCCCCAGCCGTACGCGCGGCAGCCACCGCGGGATGGCCAGGCATGGTGGAGCCTGCTCTCAGTTGCGGTGCGGCAGGCAGTCGCCAGTACGGCCTTGGGCGGCGCCTGGCTGCAACCGCTGCAACCGGAGGCCGGCGAAGGCCCGCCGCTCGACGGAGTCCTCCAGCTTGCCGCCCCTGAGGGCCAGAGCCGCTTGCCCTCGCGGTCCTAGCGAAGGTCCGCAGCAAGCCCTGCGCCTCGGCCCAGTAGGTCCCAGATCACAGAGGAACCAGAAGACTCCTTCCGGCCGGCGGAAAAAGGTGCGTAAAAAAAATTGTCAAACTTGCTCCAAGCGGCGTTGATCCGATAAACAATAACTGAGCAGTATATAACGGAGCATCTGCGAAGATCAGCGCGTTTCAATACCAGAGAGCAGTTGAACTATGGGTTGAGTTCCAACCCAATGTTTGCCAAAACTGCTGTTAGCTCGCCAAACAGGCCTATCAGGCTTTTATCAAATTTGTCGGGTGCTTCATGTCAACACCCTCGTCATGTAAACATGCTTTCCATTCGCGTATCGCATGTTCTAAACCGGCGTTCAAAAGCAGGTTGGATTAATGATGTGGACAGTTACAAGATGGAAGTTTCGGCTGACGGACACCGAACCCAATTGTGAAGAGCACAACCTCGGCACGCTCGCCCAGAACACCAATCGCTTCGGCAGTTTTACGGTGCCGCCAGCAGCTACACGTGGACTGATGAGGGCGGCGCCTCCCACAGCATTGCACAGGCGGAAGGAGGCGAACAAGGGGATCCGCTGATGCCGGCCCCTTGCTCGCTTGCTCAGCGCCCCGCAATCGAAGAAGTGCAGCCGCTGCGGGATGCGGAGGCCATTCTGGCGCACCTCGATGACACGTACATCATCGCCGCACCGGAGCGGGTCCAGGAGCTGCACCTGCCGTACCAGCGGGCCCTGTGGACACACGCGCGCATCGAACTCAACTGCCGCAAAACGCGGGTCTGGAATGCAGCACGCGAGGAGCTTCCACGCAGGCATCTTCGAGCCGCAAGCCGACGCTGACAACGCTGTGTGGGTCGGCGACTGGGCGCTCCGGCCAGCACCGGGGGCTCACTGTTTTTCGCACACCTAGCTGTTGGCAGCGACGCCTACGTCCAACGGCGCCTGGAGCTCAAGCGCGAAGAAGACGTTTGCCTCTTGCAGCGTATTCCGCTTGTTCCAGACGTGCAGGCGGCTTAGCTGTTGCTGCATTACTGCGCGGCTCCCTGTTCAAACTGCCTGCTTCGCTGCTTGCCCCCAGCCACGACGTCGGCTAATGCCTCCTCGCATGACGCTGCCGTCGGCCGCTGCTTCTCAGCACTCCTGGGCCAGCCGAGACTGCGCGACGGGATGCGACGGGCACACCTGCTCAGCGCATTTATGCCTTTCATGTGGAGGACGTGGACACTGCCCTGTTTTTAGGTTTGGCCGGCCTGCTTGTTCCAGGCCGCGAATTGCAGCAGCACTCCTGAGCGTTGCCCTGGGCGCCGTCACGTGTGCAACGCCGTAGCACGGCGCAGCGAAACTCCTCAGTCCGGCGCAGCGAGTTTGCAGCAGCCTCGCTCTCGAGCCTTTCTTTTGTCAGTAGTCGCTCGTATAGTTTCAGAGCTACGTGCCAGACGTGCGCATTTATGTACCGCTGCAAGTTCTACTGTGGGCGGGTTGTTATCAATGCAGCGTCGCATTCACGGCAGTATACGTGAGGAAAAGTTTTACCTAGTATTAATACCTTCTGCACGAACTGCTGGCTGACCCATGATGGCAGTGCATGATGTGGTTTAGCAAGGCGACGGCTGGGTCAGCCTGGTTGGAGTTTTGGAAAGGGGGCACAAAAGGGAAAGGCTGGTGGCCGCGCGTGTTGGCAGCGGGCATGTCGGGGCAGGGTCGTTTGCGAGTTGTGTGGTTGCCTTATTTGTGCCGGCTGCATCCGTTCCCTTGTGCATGGCCTTCGCATCCGTGCTTACGTGTTGGTACCCAGGTATACATACAGGCTGCAACATACGCGACACGAGAAATTATGTCATGTCGAAAACGCGAAGCAGCTTAAATGTAGTTAAAGTTTTTGGGTGCGGGACAACTGTTTTCGGGAAGCCAGGTTGTGGAAGGAAAGCCATGAAAGCCGCAGCATAGCTAACAGGAACAAGAGCCATTGGTTGTCCAGTACCACGTTGGGCAACATTTCGGGAGCTGCTTATTAACAATTGGGCGCATATGGATCGGCGAAATGACGTGAGCAGAACAAGCGTCGCGCTAAATGCCCTTCATCCGTTCATCGCGAACTATCCGGGGCATTGCAATATGTAAGGAACACTGATTTGTTTCCTGTTGAGGTTCTATTGGCACTGACATGTTTGGCTGAAGTTTCATGCGGCCGCAGCATTCGGCGACGTAGCGTCATACTCAACAAGAACAAATGGATTATAGTTTCTTCGGTTTGCATTCCCCTGGCAGCGTAGCCTCGCGTTGGCATTAGTTATGATCCCTCAGTCGTTCTAGTAACATCATTGGCGTTGACGTGTCGCTTCTTGACTCACATGGGATGGTGTGGCTCATGTCGGCCTTGGATTTTGGGCCGCACGAAGCACCGTTTTGAATGTTGGTTTGTTTCCTAAGCATAGCATCCCAAGGTTTTGCCACACCACGAATTGTGTTGTGGCCAGTGCTTAAGAACCGCTGCTGAGGTATGGATATGGGTGTTTGCCCTTCCATCCGTCAAGGCTTTGTGCCCAGAGATGTGTATGACAAGCACCGGGCAACAATGGCCATGCAGTCCTTCGTTTGCAACTGTAAAGTTTGAAAAGTTTTCCAAGTCGGCAGTCGTACAAACATGTTTCGCAGCTATTGCCAGTATTCTTTATGTGCCACTTCCATGAAGTAACGACGTTCCCAAGGATTCTACAACAACGGGTGTGAGGTTGACATGATCAATAATCCGAACCGAAGCTCTGTGGATGACTTGCACATCGCAGTCATCGGACCCTACAGTGGCAACATCGGTGATATTATGACCTCTGCCGAGCCCCTCTTGGCAATCGCAGCGCAGGAAATCGAAGACAGTGGCATCCTTCCGGGCTATCGTATACATGCACATTTAGCAGATTCCGGATGCTCGGAAGCGGGTGGAACGTTAGCAGCAATAGACTCGTTAATACGCGGACCGAAGAAGCATGCCATCCTCGGCGACTGCTGCAGTCAGTCCTGTGCAGCGATCAACGATGCCATGCAGTTGTTCAACGTCCCTTAGTAGAGCAGGCAGCTTTTGATTTGTTTGGGTACTAGCATATAATCCCTATATATAGTCTCAGAGGAGAACCTTTGGCTTCCCTGTGGTACTGGGCAAGTAAGGTCTTACAAATTTCCCCCGGATGTGATTCGCCCAGTCTCAGCGATCGAGCACGATTCCCATATTTCACTCGAATGAGCCCATCGGATCGTTACAAAGTCATCGCCATCTATGAAATCATGAAGATGCTAGATTTCCATCGGGTGAGCACCATTAGTGGGCCAATCTACACAGAAGGTGCCAAGTCCTTTTTCCATGAGTTGATAAAGCGGGATCTGGATAATGGCACGTATCCGTGGACGATCTTGTCGGATGCTTCCATTGGGTTTGGCAGCCCGGAGGATTATGTCATGGTTGCAGACACCTTGAAGAAACGGGATTCCCGAATCAACATGATGGCCTTGCCAGAGTTTCTTCGGCGTTCTTCATTATACTATACTTCTTTAATATTTTTGCTTCTGTCCTACACCACCCCAGGCCCTAAGCCCTATACCGAACCCGAGAAGCTAGCTCGAGAGGTTTGTTGGCGTGCCACTACTATGCCAGTTCTACTTGCGCGGACTGCTGCCACCAGCCCCTCGAAAGGGGTTTTAGGTTCAACAACTATAAACCCTAAACTAGGTTCTGCATGGGGGTTGGCGCACAAATCGTTCAGGGCTTTAGGGGTGAGGCCCGGATACATAGAAGGAATTCGCGAAGAGGGCGGCAGGTCCGACCGTCAAAGATATGGGAGTTTCCGAAAATAGGGGACCCTAATATAGTACCCTAAATAGTAGGATCCTTATTATAAGGACCCCGAAATAAGGTACCCCTAATTTCGGAAACTCCCCTATTCAGGTCTTGTGCATGTCATGTTACCCAACAAGTCGGCTCAACACAAGGTCCCATAGTAGTTCCTTTTTGGGGTTCATATTTAGAATCCTACAACAGTTCGATGTTTCATTTCTTCCGGGCTAAATGAGCAAGACTCAGTTCAACTTTATTGAGCTCAGGACTATGTTTGGTTCGTTGCTGCCTTCGACAACTGGATCCCGAATATCACCGCCAGCTTCGCGGGCTCTCCGGACACTTGGGCGCATTTAGAATTTGTTCTTTCGCATTTCTACTTGCCATGTTGGCCACTTTGGTCACGAATGTGTATGCCTCTGCGTTTTTAAGTCACGCAAGGTTAACAACTAGTGGAGCTGCTCTCTGCAGATGTCAATCGGTTTCAGGGTTCGGGGTTTGGGATCTGCCATCTCTGGTTTTTGCAGCTCGTGCGAACAATGGGTTCGTATTATTTGAAACCTTTGTCCGTGGCCCGCTGCTCCCTACTTATAGCTTCTGATGCTGTGGTGGTGGGTTTGAAATTCAATAAAACATCAACGGCGTTCCAGAGCATTTGAAGTTCTGTTGGACGGGAGCGGTTCGAAGTCTCCGTTCTGGTCGGTGTTTGGGTTATGTAGCGACTGTACTGCGGTGGGAGTGCTGCAAGCATTTTTTGTATTTGTTTCATTCGATCAACTTTCGCATCGAACCGCATGATTGTAAGGGATGCAATTGCACGGCCGAGCAATTGCACGCCGTGTCATATGGCCTCATTGTCAGCGGGCGTGGCCCCATCCAATCAACCAATGATGTCCACGGTCTTTCAGGACGGAGACTCTCAGACCTTTCAGAGCAATACAACACAGAATGTCAGAGCTTTGGAGGCGGACAGGGGTCTTGCAATGCTTTGTGGTCCGGGTATTTTTATGATGGTCTGTGGCATTTCGCCGCCATTCTGCATGCTTACTTGGTCGAGCAGAACCATTCCATTGCAGATTTGGGAACTCCGTCGTCAAGACTGGCCCTCTACGAGCTGTCATTGCGCCAGGACTACATGGGTCTCACTGGCCCAGTTCGCCAGTTTAACAGCATCGAGCCCACAACAACCCCACCGTCATTTGGTGATCGAGATGGGTTAATGCTGCTTCGCCAGATGTCTGGCCCAATTGGCAACGAGTTCGTTGAGGTGGCCCGGCGCACAAGCGCGGCGACAGCTTGGCTCGCTGACTTGCGGTGGAGCCCGGTCGATAGCACAAAGATGATCGCTTGCAGCGGGGTAACTTGTGATCTCGATAGCGATAGCGCTTGGATCCCACGAGATCGCATTGAGCAATGCCCAGCTGGATCCGTCTTCTCGATTGAGTTGGGCTGCGTCGCTTGCACGCCCGGCAAGTATGCAAATACCAATATGACAGAGTGTTCCTCCTGCGGAATCGGTACATTTGCGAATGAAACAGGTCAAGGGGAGTGCACCCCATGTTCCCCTGGCAGCTTCAACAACGTCCTTAGTGCCGAAAGCTGCGAGTTGTGCGGCCAGGGCTTCTTTGCCAACACATCAGGTGCATCTTTGTGCAGGAAATGCGACTTTGACACATATGCAGCAGAGAAAGGCCTTATGTCATGCTCTGCATGTCCAGCGGGCACAACCACTGCCTTCACAGGAGCCGTGGATGAGGAAGCTTGCCAGTGCAAGGGTGAGCTGTGGGACGGAGAGTGCGTGGTGTGCACGGGGGACACGCGGTTCGAGGATGGCAGATGCATCAGCTGTTCCAGGGGATTGATATGTGATGGAAGCAAGGAGCCCATGCTTGCTGAGGGATATTGGGCTGCAACCGATAATCGCTTCAGCGTCTACCAGTGCGTCCCCTATGAGTTTTGTCCCGGTGGCTTACCGGGACAGTGTAACGGAGGACGAATTGGAACACCATGTGCGAACTGTCCGCCTGGACAGTCTTGGCAAACAGAAGTTTGCGCCGATTGCACTCCCTTCAGCGTGGCAGGATGGCTTGTCGCAGGCCTTGCGGCTGCGATTGGCATTCCAGCGGCCTACTACTTCATGAACACCAAGCAAACCTCGAAGGCGACCACGATGCTTGCTACCTCATGCGGTGTTGGGATGACGATCAACATGTTGCAAAGTATCGGTATCATTGGATTCATCTCCTTTTCTTGGCCGCCTGCTTTGCAATGGCTCCTTAGGTTGTACTTACAAATATTTTCTAATTTTTTGTTATTATAATAATCCCTAAGAAACAGCTAAAAAATAATTTTTGCTAGGGTTCTAAGTTCAGTATAGAAAAACATTGGATTTATAATCTAACCTTACTTTATAGTATAACCTTAACATATAATATAACCTTAGGCTCTTCAATTTGATGGGCATCTTCACGCTGGATTTACAAGCAATTGGCTTCGACTGCGTTTCCTCCAACCCAGTCCCTCGGTTGCGATAGCTCTGGGGTTGTGGGCGCAGCATGTAGTGCTTAGGGTTTAGCGTTTAGGGATTCAGGGCTTGGTGCGTTGCAGTCCCTGCTCAAAAAAAGGGTTTAGGGTTTTGTAGTGATCTAAAGCACCGGAATGAAAGTGATAGTGTGATGCACCGAAACTCCCAGTTGAAGCCAAGGTTCTAGGCTACGTTTCTATCACCTCTGCTTTGCCGGCGGCATTGACGTGGCTCCTCGTGTTCAGCTTTCTAAGCAAGCTTCTTCCGAACAAGTTTCGCGTCGAAGCATCGAAAATGCTGAGCACGATGGGGCAGTTCTTCCAAGTCAGCCCCTTGGTCCTGCAATATGCTTGGACTTACATCGGACCCTTATTGCTGAACTGACATAGATGGGTATAATAATAATTTGTCCTTCCCGCTGTTACACCCCGACAGTGTGGTCTGCAAAGCATGGCCCGATGGGTTTTCCTCGTGCCGTTGTGGCCAACACACAACCTGGACCCTGAGCCTGAACTTAAACCACAAAACCGAAAAGTCCAAGGCCCCGAAATTTAAAACAAAAACTTAACACCCCTATAAACCCCTAACAGCGGACTTAGCGGCAGCCATGCCTGCCTTGTGCGAGTGTGTGAGTCGAAACCCTTATCACCCCTGAACTGCAAATCCGAACCGCAGGCCATAAGCCCGGCAAAGCTCAAAGCTTTGAGCCCCATCCCCAAAGGGTCCTACAGGGAACTCCAGAAAGTTGGAATATGGTTTCAGGGTAGGATACCTTATAATTTACCTTACAGGGGTTACGATAATGATATTCCAACTTTCCGGCTTCTACTGTATGTCATGTTATGGGGAATACTTCCCTAAGTCAGAATGGTAATTCCAATATGGAAACCCTACATTCTACTATATCGGTACATAGGACACTTTGGGATAGACCACAGCCTCTCAGGCTTCACGATCTACAGCAAGATCGCGCTGTCACCCATGATGTGCTACTTACTCAGCCAATGGGAGGGCTTTAAACTTTTCGGCCTTATATGAACTTATGTACACTTGTATTTCTACTTATATTTTTGGTCTATCTTACATTCTGTTTCGAACTTTGTGTTGGGCCCTTGGCTATTGCGGAAGAGAGGCTACACCCACCCAAACGGAAAGAGCGGCTTGTTGGAGAACAACGGCATCTTCTGCTTCGAAAGCCCCGAGCACACGCGGATGCTCCTTGGCTCGGTTGAGAGTTGAGGGTTCAGGTTTTGGGGTTTAGGGGCTTAGGGTTTACAGGGATTTGAGGTTCAGGGTGGTCTTTGAAATGAGTAATACGAAAACAGCCAGAAGAAACCTAAATAATGATTACCAATACTACTGAAGCACAGGGTCGAACAGGGTTGGGGGGGGTGCATTCCCTATACGTTCTTGGATCTTCTTGAAGATTGCAGATTTCCAGTAGAGAAGTCGTCGATTCTTACAAGAGATGGTAGCGAAGGTCTTGCAGCACATGCTTGCGTTGCAGGATTTGGAATCTGGTTTAGCGATTCTTGTTTCCAGCCCGTTGGCTTAGCAAGGCACAAAGCATGGGGATTCCCATCGAGAATATGTGAGTTGCTGGTTTAGAACTATAAGGGTTCAGGGTGCGTAGGGTTCGCCCTAACCTCAAACCCTACACCCTCTGCTGAAACCCTACAACTCGAAACCTTGAAAACCCTATAATAGTGCCTAAACCCTTTCCTTAAACTAATCCAAAACCCCTGAAAAAAAACTCTAAACCCTCATCCCTAGTCCCTAAACCCTAAACCCCGCTCAGTTTCGGCCTCCCCACCTCCGTAGCAGGGCTCCTAGGGATGATTGGAGTTAGGACTGAGGGCGTAGGGCCTAGAGGGTTGAGAGGTTGGGGCTTACAGAGTTTAGGGTGTAGGTCTTAGAGCTGGAGGAGCCATGTGATGGTGAAAGCTACCAAAGCGAAGCTAAGTAAGGTAACCAAACCTGAGTTATACATTTTTAGGTGTAGGTAGTGTGCACATGATACTGATTGTCGCGCGCGCGGTGTGCAAGTACGGGGTTTGCACGGGCTTGGTGCGATTGCGGCCTGTTAGGATTTGTCACTTTGCTGTTTCTACTGATGTAGAAAGCCTCCTGCGAAGCCGGGGTCTCTAGTTGCACATCATTAGGAAAAGTGGCGTGTACCTCACAGGCCCGAACTTGTGGACGGGTTACCATACTGGCAGAATCCCATATGCTGCCCTAAACCCTACAGTAGAAGCCAAAAAGTTGGAACATCAGTAGCCTCATGCCCTTAAAGTAAAGTAAAGGGAAACCCAGCATGAATCATCCTAAATCCATGTTCCAACTTTCTGGGGTTCACTATAAACCTAGCTCGAACGTGACCAGGTTCATCGCCGGACTTTGCACCATCGCTTTGCTGGCGAGCGACTTGGATAGAAACTCTGCAAGCCCATGGAGCTCGATGTTGTTACATGGGAGTTTCCGAAAAAAGGGACGTTAATACGGTGCCCTAAATAGTAGGATCCCTATTTAAAGGACCCAAAATGAAGTACCTCTTATTTTCGGAAACTCCCATATATGATGCCCTTACGAAGCTAGCCTCAGAGAACCTGAATCTGACACGCTATTTTCTGAAGAGCTAGGCAGCGTCAGCTTTCGCCAACCAACTAGTAAATGTCACAAGGTTGTGAGTTTTGGGATTGTGCGAAAACAACAAAGAACGAGTGCCGTGGTAGAGTTGTTTGTGGGTTTTCTCGTCATGTCAAGCGACCTTGACATCAAAGCAGGAGCCCTAAACCCCACACCCTGTTTCTTGCTTCACGTTTTTGCCCATCAGCACAAGGAGCCACTGCTTGAAACCCTAAGCCCAGTTTAGGGGTTCAGGGTTTAGGGAATCGAAAATAGGCCTGGACGCAAAGAGGTTTAGATGAATTTTTGGACATGCTCTACCAGGACCCCCAAGGGGCCCTTAAATGGAGTTCTTACGGCTCTTAACAGGGGGTATTTGGGGTACATTTGAAGGTAGTTGGGGGGTCTAGGTATAGGTCGTTAACCGCAAACCCAACAGGTTAAGAGTTTGAAGTCGAAACCCGTCAAACTCCACACGCTTTAGGCTTCTATTCGACGGCGCTTTGGGCAACGATCCGCGCACCGAAGTATGCTGCCGCTGGTAATGCATCGACCCTTGGGCATGGAAGAGCACTGGGTGTGGGTTTACAGCGTTGGGGCTCTACTAGGGTTTAGACGAAATAGTGAGTTGCTCAGGGTAACCATGTCCATACCTATATGCCATGAAGTCGCATGCTTTATGCAAGAAGTGGTAGTCTGTAGACCTCATCAAGAGAGTGTACATACCTGTCCAATGCATCACTGAATATTAGACGAAGTTTGCCAATCTTTGATGGCAGCAACTGTCATGTGAAAAGATGTTCGATCTTCTAGTGGTCAGTGCTGCCAACCACTTGGGCTGCATACCCTGGTTCCCGCGATCGAGGTAGTCTTCGTGGAAGTTTCAGCCCTGAAGCACAAACCCTTAAGGTTTGGGCTCGCAGTTCAGAGAACAGGATGAAGGTCTCGTGACCGCCTGGGTTTCGGACCATGCTTGGACTATGGGACTGTGCCCTGCTGGGGATCGTTCTACAAGCGTCCTTTGTCATGCAACACATGCAGAGCTCATGACTTCTTACTATCAAAAAGCTCCAAACATATCTCGCGACAGCAGTCAGCCTGCAACCTGAGAACAAGAGATGTTTGTGTCGCCATCAAGGTTTATGGCAGCCACGCGATTTCTTCTTTTCCGCTTCCGCACGGACTCTTGGTGGTTTGGTACCTTCATGCACCTCGGTGAACTGGACGTGTTACCCTAAAACCCCAAAGTAGTTCCTTTTTGGGGTTTGTATATAGAATCCTATAAGGTAATCCCAACAAGGAACTACTTTGGGGCCGATGTGTAGTCGAAACATGACAGCAAAACGGTGACTTAAATCTTGCTGAACCACCTGTGCGGTTGTTATACTGCCGTTGCCTTGCATCTCAATGAGAGTTGTTGGCGGCGCACCCCCTATCAGGCCCGAGCCGGCGGTTGGTTGCTGTGCACCATGCTGCGTTTGGAGTGCATAGAGCTTCGAGTTCAGAGCCTTCGTACCAGTCTTGGGGTTTGGTACATACCTTAACCCTGAATAACCTACCTTTTTAGGGTTCCTTAGTATAATTTCTTTATATAAGTCCCTAAAAAAGTAGGTTCTTCGGGGTTAAGGTATTCCTGTCACCGAGCGAGATGCGAGATAAGGTCGTGTCGCCTGGTGTTTAGCATGTGAGCTACAGTCAACTTTCTTCGGTCTAAGATCGCGATCATGCTACTTCCTCCTGGGTTACGTAAGGCGTCAACTCTAAACCCCAAGCTCCATAAACCCTACAGCGTAGAAGCTGAGTAGGTAACCTTTCACCTTTTGAAGTTCTTATAATCATAATAATGGGAAGGTTAACCCTGTTTGGGCTAAGGCACTCACCCTCTGAGCAAGGTTGGAGAGGCTTAGGGTTCATGTGAAAGGCAGTAAGGGCTTTATCAAGAGGCGCTTTGGGGTTGCCGGTACGGAGCCTAAATTCCTAAACCCTATGAACCCTATACAGGGAACTCCAGAAAGTTGGGATATGGTTTCTTGGTAGGATACCCTATAATTTACCAGAGAAGGGTTAGGATAATAATATTCCAACTTTCTGGCTTTTACCTTAGATCCTAATCCCTATAAACCCTGTCCATAAGGCTCCCGCGTGGTCTTTGCCTCTCGATGTCCATCGTCCTGGCGGCGGACAACCCGTATATCCAGGCCCGGTCTGCCTCTGGGCGTTGGTCGTAGGGTTTGGGTTTTCGGATTTAGGGGTTTGGGGTTTTTAGGGTTTGGGAAACATCAGCTCAAAAATGCCAGACGTCGAAATCTTACAGCCCAAACCCTAATTCGAACCCTCTCAAATCTTTGGCTTCTGTCATGTCTGCCTCTGCAGTGAGACCAAGTCAGCAAGTGTTGGTGTGAAAGTCTGCGCAGAAGGCGCGTCATAGTCTCATAGACCAGAAGAGAACACAAGGAACCTCCAAAATTAGTTAGCGTTGAGAAAGAGTAAGACCAAAGACCAGCCATAATCCTTGAACGCTTAAACCCTACATGCTTCAACCCAGAACGCTAGAGACACGCAACCTTAAACCCGAAATCAGATGATTTTGATCATCTCCGTCATCCTGACTTACATGCTCGTGTCTCTTGGCCGGAAAAGGCTGCATGCATGCAGACGAAGGAGCGGCAGAAAATGGGGTCAAGGCCTTCGGTTTGGAGTATTTCCCTTGACGTCCAAGTACCTATATATATATATATATATATATATATATATATGGTATATCTATATATATATATATATATATATATATATATGTATAATATATATATATATGGTATATATATATATATATATGGTATATATATATATGTATGTATATATATATATATATATATATATGGTCTATACTTAATTAATTGGCTATCGGGACCTCAGGTTCAACCAATATAGTACTACAAGCACATGGGCTCTAGAGTTCAAATTGCCGGCAATGTTTCAGGTATAGCATCCAAGCCGTTGTCATGGAGCCACGCAGAGTCCGTTGACTCGGAGAAACGACTTGAACACGCGATTACTTGAACTGAGACCCAGATCCTAAACCCTGAGATCCCTCAACACGAAACCACAGACCCTTCAATCCTGTAAACCCGGTACACCCTAACGGTTTAGGGTTTAGGGTACCCTGACCTTAAAACGGGGCTACGAGTTTCGTGGGCGCTGGCCGGCACCTCAGTCCGTGCTGAAAAGGGTACCCTGACCCTAAACCCTAAACCTGCTTTCACACTGAGGCAGCTGATCACATGGCCTTGGAAACTTCCCGCCCTCAATGCCTTCGATGCCATCGTTTCCTCAGCGATGCTGATGATGATGGCAATTCTGGGCCTCTTGCTTTACCCTCAGGCCCCAAAGTAGTTCCTTTTGGGGGTTCATTTGTAGAATCCTATAAGGTAGTCCCAAAGAGGAATGAATTCTGGGGCTCTTGCTTTAGGGTTAGGGTTTCCTAGAGGGTCTGACTCTACCCCGTTTTTTAGGGTTGCTACTTATCTATGTAACAAATCCGAAGCATAGAACTAGGTACCTTACAAAAGGGGGCTAGCTTCTCTGCTCCACATTCGGGGTCGTCGAAGAGATCCGAGTTTGGTACGGTTGATGATATAGATCCTGCATTACTTTAAGGACCCTAAACTACTGGAATTATGCCACAAGCCTTACTATGGGTAATGCAGGACTTATACAATCCACAGCATTGCATGGTGTTTTTAGTCTTCAGAAGTTGGGGTTGGCGGGTCGGAAACTTCGGAGATCGAAGCAAGAGCCTGTCTCAAATGCGGCTTTCAAGTTTTATTGCTGAAGTTTGCCAAAGTACTCATTCATACATGCTTATTATAACAATAACCCTATCCCTCCAAGGACCTCATAGTTAAAGTTAGGGCCCTCGACCCCTTAAGGACCCCACAATAAGGTCCCTGGAGGCATAGGGTAATGATGGCAATACCAAGAGCAACAGCAGTAATCATAGTCAGCTGCTGTGAAGTCTTAGCCGCAAGCCTCCGTGTTCTCGCGGGTCTTGGTTTTAGGGTTTCTTGGGGATAATGGGTTTAGGGTCTCTTTGGGATTAGGGTTCGCTTTATAGCCTTAATTCTGTAACCACTAAGTAGCATGTAATTAACGGCCTGTGCGAAACACCAAGGAGCCTTCGCCCCAGAGCTCGACGATGCCTTAAAGGAGCAGCTCACGGAATTTGTCATCGGAATTGTGATGTTCCTGCCGCGCAGCTGAACATATCTTGTAGGGATTTTCCCGTATGAGCCAGGCTCTGAGGACAACTTTCTCCGCCGATAGCCTGCTGCAAAAGCGTCTACTGCCAAATCTAGCTTCTGCCCTGGTGCTTGGAAGCCGTACTTGTACAGACGCAGGCCTTTACTTTCTTTGCCAAGTACGCCGGGATTTGAACCTTCCATCCCTGCGACCCTTCCTTGCTGGGGTTCTGCTATTCATTGCAGTGGCAGCCGACATGAGCATCGTGGGGGTAGGGTTCTACTCGGACCATCTCGACCCATCTCGACCCATCTCCACTCTCCACTCTCCAGTGTTCCTTAAGACCTGGTGCTGGGTTTAGGGGTTTAGGAAGGCTTGCCAACCCATGAGATCCTGATGTCAGGAATTGTGTCGTCGTCATCATGCTTTGCGTCGCAGCATTCGGCTTGGTCAGACGCCGTGCCGCATTTTTGTCTTTGGCGGGCGAGTGGTCTGGCGGTTGGGCGGTTTCGATGAAGGCGACTGCATATTCATTAGGAGCAAGATTACCTTATCGTCCAGACATGGCTACACCACACCAGGAAATTCCATGCTAATCAAGGCCGCCGTGTTGGGGTTTGTGCACTTTGGGGTCAAGCGCAAAGTAGTAGATTTGGGAGGCTTCGTGGAAAGGATGGGCATTGAAAGCTAGATCGTGATAAAGAGCTTCATGAAGGATTTTGCAGTTGTGGTAAGAGCAGGACTTCTAGAAATCGTTATTCTGGCAGCATGAGCAAGGTAACAGCAATCAGGATACCGATCCTGAGCAAGAAATCTGTTCGATGCGTTCTGATTCGACGGCGCTCCGGTCTGTCTTTCGTCAAAATGCCTACAGAAAACTCAAAACCCTGAACCCTGATAAACTTATTCATTCTTTCTGAGTGTTGCCATAGAATGACCTACTCTGGAACCTTACTGGAGAGCGGAAAGGCTGTGGGCCCCACAGCGTACTTTTCTGAAGCCCTAAACCCTCAACCCTGAGCTTGGTACTGTTGATGGACAAAATCCTGCATGACCCTAAACTATGGGAACTATGGTATATTCCTTATAATGGGTAATGCAGGATTTTGTCCATCAACAGTATCATCGCCTTCGGAGTGTTGCCATAGAGCGGAGCGATCGAGCTCATGGGCAACTGGATTGGGCTTGCACCCACGGTCGTCACAGTGACTAACTTTTCATATGACGTAATGCAGTCTCATGCGCTATAGAGTAATCTATGTTATGACGTCTTTATTGTGTTACATGATAGTGTTTTTTTATATTCTATTCTGCTATTCTAATTAGATCTGGGTATCATCCTCTAGTATAATTTAGTATATGAGGCATGTTACATTATTACATTCCTCATTCTGTTGTTAGGTCTGGCATGCAGCCGGCACCAAACCTGGCATATTTCATCAGCGGGTATTTGCGAGTTTCTGCGGCTCGATGTTCTCTCATGATTGGCCACTGTGGATTCCTATGTATCGTGCTTCGCTTGCTGAAGCTGTGAAGCAGCATTTCCTAGACTCTCTGTCCACCTGAGGATTAAATACCATGGGCGGCTCCAACGAAAACTGGCTTCTAGCACTGGGTGCCGATGCTGCATGGAGTAGTGGGAAGATTCCCCTCATGCCATCGTCGCAAGGACTGGCAGAGTAGTCACAAGAATCGTCGTCGCTGCCGTCGTAGAAGTAGCAGGAGCTGTTTACACACCCTTCGTCCTGTAGTGATTGACGATTAGTACGACGACCACAACGTCGACTACTACTTGTTGCCTCTGCGGCGCCCATTACTAAAACTACCGCGACGACGGCCACTGTGACCACCACCACCACCACCACCACCACCACCACCACCACCACGATACTTTTTTTGAGGGGAGTTCAAGAACAGGCCAGGTTTTCAGATCAACATCCCAGCTTACTCAGAGACTCCAAAACACCGATGCGATGATATTATCTCCACTGACCTTGGTTTAAGGATGTTCGTCAATCAAGGGATGTTTGAGTCTCCCGCTACTTACAATCAGTAGCACAGCAAAAATTGTCAGCTTTAGCCTACCTTTGGCACCTCTAGCACGCACACAGTACCCCAAAGCCATAACTCGAGCTATGCAAGCTGTGTTCCCGAAGCGTTTAAGCCCGCAGCTCCATAATCTAGGGTGTTGGACTTCAGACTTAGGGATCGGTGCAGGGAACTGGTTTTGTTGCGTAGGGCCTAGTGTGATATTTTATACTTTACTAGTCAGGCCGCTGTATTCCGGAATTTGGAGACTCCTTGTGGAGGATGCCCATATGGCGGGAGTCCACTGAGCAAATGTCCGTGTGCTCGAGATGTTAAACACGCTTAGCGAAGGAATCGCTAGGTTTGAGGCGGGTATTTGCGAAGGGTTTCCGTTTTAAAGTTGACAACAAACCTCTGAAGCCTAAACCGCCACATCCCCCAAAGCCAACTGTCATGGTTTCAGGTGCAATTCCTTCGCCACGGCTCCTCAGCCAGAAACTCTTGCTTCTGGCGAACAAGCTAAAGGAGCGGATTGGTACATCGTAGGCCTTACTGTACCTGACTATAGCGGTAGAATATGAAAGTAGTTTGTCGTCTGCAGGGTAGCTCAATAATCTACTCCTTCTAGCAGGGCTTTACTGCAATTTTGAAATACGAGACAAAAATGGTCATAGGAACAAGTGTTTGAAGGTGGTACCTTAACCCCACAAAACCTACCTTTTTAAGGACTTATATAAAGAAATCATATTAGGGAACCCTAAAAAAGGTAGGTTCCTTAGGGTCCAGGTAAGGGTTGCGGATCGGAATTGTTTTTCCATACCGTCTCCACAGTCTACTCCAGCACTCGCTTCGTCCGGTGACTTTCTCAGGTTGGAGAAGTCTTTGCATCAGGTCAGAATACTGCTGCATGTTCGTTCGTTTTTGTACCCAAATTCTGTTCTAGAGTTTTTGCTGCGGTTTGGGCTGGCTTTCGCAAGATCTCAGGGATTAGATGGGTTTCAAGACATAGAGCATCATAGAGCCTTCGGCTTTACGTACCTGCACGGCAAGTGAGCCCAAGAAGAGTGGACATCTCCAGTGTCAAGAAGAATCCAGACCGTGATGAAGACCCGGATCAGTCGGATGAATGATAACGGGGATCCCACTGTTAATGGTCACTAAACCCTAAGGCAAGGGGGTTATCAATCTCTGAATCCTACACCCCAAGCCGTGGAAGCCCTATAAAGTGCCCGGCACGAAGCAAAGCAATCGCACACTCCAAAGCTCACAACCTGCAGCCCAAACCCGAAACTTCAACATAGCCGTTGCATATTTGCACGTCTAGAGTCTGAAATGTGGTTATACATACGTATATACATATAGACATGCATGTGTTTCACTTGAAACTGATGTATCATTAAAAAGAAATACTGTATATAGTAGCTTTAACGCAAGAGGCATAGGTGGCAATATACGTATGACCCGACAGGTGTATGTATGTATGTATGTATGCATGCATGTATGTATGTATGTATGTAAGTGTATGTCTATACACATACGCATAGTCATAACAAAGAAACACAGAAGATGCACATGTAGAAGCCGAAAACCCTCAACAACGACCAAGCTTTCTTCGAGCGGCCGACAGGATCTTGAGCACGAGGGCACAGCGCCGATCATGTCGAAGCACTCCAAAATTCAGCAGGGCGTTGGTTGTTGATGGTTTCAGGATGTACACGGGGTGAGTGTTTACGGGTTTTGGGGGTTCAATTTTTCAGGATTACCTGCGCGACTTCCCCGCCAGGTCCTTTAACTGGTGCACTAACGGTGCCCGACGCCAGCTCCAAACCCTACCTGAAGTTCTGAAAGCCCTGACCCAGAACTTAAAAAAATTGCGGAGCCTGGGCCTGGCACCCTGCAGTCCCGCTGGGAGCGGATCGAGGCCTCAATCAAACCCTCGAGTCCCGGCCAGTGAACCCTCAAGCCCACACACTGACTCTCTTACCATACGCTAGACCCTCTACAGCTCGTCATATCATACTCTGATTCCTAAACTCTACTGTAAACACCCTAACAACTCGATCAACCCCATAATTTTACTCTCAGCCCCAGACCCTCTGAACAACTTAACAGCTTCAATACTGCCTTAAAGGACCCTTGAGCACTTGAGCCCCAGACTCCTCCATCTTGAATCCCTGAACCCCTATTACTTATAATGTCCCCTATTACTTCTAAACCCTATTACTTATAATGTCTTTCAATGCCGACACCGTAGGCTTTTGAAGTCCTCAACCCTATAAACCTTAAACCCGAAACTGCCTGCTGGAGTGAATCCACACAGTAGGCTGATCCTACTTCCTCAGACCTCGCCAGGCTTGTCCGAGAGTGAGTGTCAAAACTCCCGAAACCCTAAACCTTAAACCCTAAACCCTGAACCCTAAACCCTATAAACCCTGAGCGCCGAAACCAAACCCAGGAATCTCTCCGTCTACGACCTGCGCATGACGAAGCTGATTCTGACTGCGATCGGCTCGGAGGTCGCCTAAGATGTCTTGAAATAGGAGCTTTACAAGAAAAACCTATACTATTTTGGGGATTTAGGGTTTAGGGATTCTTAACATAGGGGCTTGAATGTAATCCTATACTGTTTTTGGGTGTTTAGGGTTTAGAGCCATATAGTATCATGATCTGTTGTTGGTATCGCTACTACTATGATGGGTAGTAGTGTGGCTAGTCGCCGCAGTAGCAGTAGCTGTAGGAATAGGAGCAGTACTTAGAAATAGCTTCTAATACGTGCATCAGCCCCTCCATGCTCTGCCTGCAAAAAAACTGTAGGCCCGTTTTGAGACAGGCTTCTCGTGTTTGTGAATCGCGCCGCACCTTCACGCCAAGGCTCAAACACACTATCGTAACTGGAAGCTGAGCAGCGGTCTCGTCAACATCGAGAAGCTGTTCCCTGCACCCTTAGAGCCCCCATACACGGCCTCGGCTGAAAGTCTAAACAAGTGGAGCCCGGCTCATGATGCACGTCGTATTCGGGCGATATGGGAGCTGTAGAAAACAAGCGACCCTGATGTAAGGACGACCCCTCATCCAAGGGCATTCAACTGAGGACCTTTGATACAAAAGATTAAGAGACATGGAAGGATGCTTCTACTGGACCAGCTGCAGTGTGGACAACTGAAATCCTTTCTCGGCACAGCAGCAGCAGGAGTTTTGGGATTGGTAGTTTAGCAGCAGCAGAAATAGTAGTGGTCGTCGTCGTCGTAGTAGTAGTAGTAGTAGTAGCAGGAGCAGCAGTAGTAGTAGTAGTAGTAGTTGTAGTAGCAGTGGTAGTAGTATTAGGTAGTAGCAGGTAGTGGTGGTGGTGCTGGTGCTATTAGCGCAACTCGTATAGCCTCCCCCTTGTGGAAGAAATCCTTGCCCCACATGATTAGACTCGACGGCCCCGGGACGCTTTGGGCCGATGGATGGCACAGTCAGAGATACTGAGCCCTGACGGCCTTTCGACCTGTTGGACAGGCTGGAGAGCCTCTCCTGAGGATCACAAAGACGGCGCACCCCCTTAAGCCGCCCTACGTTGTCGACGAGGCCGGGACAGGAAAAGACCCTCCTGAGGCTTATAGGGTTCAGGGGAACCTTGACTGCGCATGATTTGTGTATTTCTGCTTGAGACGGATTAAGTTTCATCTTTGCCTGGCAGCCAGTCCGGGTTTGCGAATACTCTGATTCCATTTTACGGAAGCCGGCTGGCCATGGTGAATTTGGGGGCCTAAATAATTGCAAAAATTATTGGGGGCCCCTATGGTCGGCCCCAAAACCCTATTCTAGTTATTAAGGCCCCTATGGTACCTTGCAGCCTCGACAGTGCGAGAGGCAAAAACAGTTATGGAAGGAATGCCTTGCAGAGAGCAAAGCCGAAGCTTGGGTTTGCAATATCCTTGATGCCCCAGCAATTCTCAGGAGACGCGAGAGGCGGAAGAAAGTGATGAAGCGGATGAGGAGAATTGCTGAATCGCTACAGTCTTTTGCTCCTAAGGGTGAGCACCATTGAATACAGTCTTCCTCAGTTGGTAGAAATACTCCTCATAGAGTACAGTCTTCTTAGCGTGGTTTCTGGGTTTCACGGCACTTGTGTGGCTTGTAGTTGCGGGTGTCTTTTGGTAGTCGTGCCAACCACAGCAAAGGCGAGGAAGAGCCCGCCCCATCGAGGGCGACGACGAGTAGAGCCTCAGAGACAACCACCACCCTCCAGCAGCATCGACCATCAGAGCATGTAGCATTTGAAAGTCCATCTTTGGATCATCCAGGACGACCTGAAGTCAGCTGCTACCAGATGTGCGATGGAATACTTATACCTGTCGTAGGTGGAACCTGTGATGCTACCTCGGAGTTGTTAAGTTGTCCAAGCCGCTCTTGTGCCAAGCGTTGCCAATCCCAGTCCCATGCTGCTGCTACGCATCATGTCTTTCTTCTCTGCCTGCTACTGCTGTTACTATTGTTGCTGGAGCTGCTGCTGCTCCCACAAATGACGACATCGCCGAGGACGACTACTACAACTTTATGGCTGCTACTACTCCTTCCGCTGCTCTTGCGACTACTGACACTACGGCTAAGCACCATACTGGACATCAGGACGGCGATGTCCATCGTTATGGACACTGCCTTTGAACCGTTGAATCTGCCCACAGTACCTGCTTTGACACACGCAGAGGATTCAGCCGACGGCGACGATGCCCACGCCGCTAAGGCCATCCGACAGGTCACGGTGTGATTGAAGTCTACAGGTGATCGCATTTGCCCCGGTGTATAGTGATTGCAACACAATCGCTCCATAACCTCGGCCCACCAGCCTGTCGCGATGACCTTTCCATTGCTTCTAGTACACGAGTCACATCGGCTGTTTGCTCCACGGTCAGATGTTTCAGCAGGTGCATGCAAAGTCGCTTCATACTACCTAAATGTATAGGCTCCTATCCACACCCAACAGCAAATTGCGAACAGAGATATTGGCTTAGCTTTCCAAATGGCAAACCTGTAAACTGTGTAGCTCAGTAATCTGAAGTCGGGCTGCTGCATCGAAAGCCTGAGCGAGCACAGCTGTACCGAGTACTGTGAAAGCTTATAACCTTCATTTCAGTGGCCTCTTGGGAAGTAAGTCAAAGGCTGCTCGCTCGAGTCTGCCAGGAACCATCAGCGGATGGAGCTGCGCCCGACGCTACTGTGCCCAAGGAACGTGGATGGTGTTGTTGAAAGTTTAGGTCAGGATCTGTGTGCCAGAACAGTGTTTGCAAATTTATAGCATCCCCCCATGTAGTTCATGCTTTGTTTCCGGTCGAAGATCACCAAAACAAACGGCATGGTAACATCACTCACCAGGAGGCGCGCTCAGAATTTGGAGCTGCCCATGGTGTCGCTATTGCTCAGGAGCCTTCGCTGGGTTCTTGTTTAGAAGCTTAACCTGATTGGCCATAACGGTGGTTTTTTGTGAATATCAAAGGGGAAAGGGAGGGACCCTTAATGGGGACCCCTACCCTATAATGGGCTATATAATGGGTATATAATGAATATATACTAAGGGCATATACCTAGGGGTCCTTATCCTTATTAGGGGTCCCTCCTTTTCCCCTTGGAGAACAGCATGCTTTCCTTGCAATGGCTTTGCCATTTCGAGACGGATCGCTTGCGGCCTCTGAGGGCTTCAGGATTTAGGAGTTCATTCTTTAGGGTTTTTAGGGCTTCACGGTTTGGGAGTTTTAGGGTCTATAGGGTGTATACGGCCTCAGGATTTAGGAGTTCACCCTTTAGGGTTTGGGGGTTAGGGCTTCAGGATGTAGGAGTTCATTCTTTAGGGTTTGGGTTTTATGAGTTTGTGTCGGGATAAGGCTTTAGGCCCTGTAAGCTTTCAGTATCCGATTGACCGAGGGGGATCTTAACGTTGTGGGATGAGCGACACCGACCTTTCCAGTTCATGAGCGGAGCGTGTGGGTATTGCAACCGTATTTTCAGCTACGGGAGCACCTAGAAGATGGGGGTGCGACGGTTGATGATAGAAATCCTGCATTACCTTAAGGACCCTAAACTATGGGAATTACGGTATATTCCTTATTATGGGTAATGCAGGATTTATATCATCAACCGGAGAACATGAATGTACATAAGGAAGCACGAAAAATATTCGCACATCAACCTCTCGCCCTGATGGCGCTCGGTCCGGAGCTATCACCCCGAAAAGCATAGTATAGTCTTTGAAGACTTGGTACAAGCATCCTGCAATCCCTCTAAATGCTAGAGTATCCTTTTGGCCAACACCCTGTTCGAAGTAGCAAGGGCCCTCTATTCGCCCAGCACTTGAATGGCAGAGGCCCTGGAACCAGTGGCTTCCCCCACTTCCCTCCGCAAGCCCTCAACCAGGGAGGACTTTTGGATATGATGTGTTTTCCGTATTTCGTTCGTGGCTGTGAAAGTTCCGAATCCTGTCAGAGTTTAGCGCTTTCGGGGTTTCAGCAAAAAGTCACTGCGGACGCTCCGGGTGAGATAGGCTTTAGGGGTTTAATGATCTAAGCTGTCGGCAAGATGTGTCCATCTGCATAAACTGAAGACTAGTCCATTCTGAATCCCGGCGCGTTATCTAAGCGTCTATAATACAGTCGCCCTGCCTGTACAGGTATAGCCATGTCGTGCTCACCCGGCCTCAGAAGTCAGCACCATCACCATCACTTCAGTTTTCCTTCCACTATCAGATGAAAATAACGACCACGCAGTATTCGGCGCAAGTACTGCAGTTGGACGGCAGCGAAGTTCCGAGATATTCTCGTAACTTGTCCTCTGAAGCAGGACCAGAAGGTTTAGCAATTCTGGCTTGCAGACCCTAGACACTAGACCCTACACCCCCAGGCCCTTAAAGAGTGTCCGAGCTGCGAGGTTCGGATTCAGGCTCCCTTCAATAGCTCCAAGGGTGGGGTGAAGGCAGGCGGGGTAATTAATGCCTAAATCAGAGCCCTTAAACAGGGGATCCTGCATCCTTCCTACCTTCTTCCCGCCTCTTGAGGCCCCTTGAGGGCTTTTTTTTTACCTTACTTTTCATGGTCAGGTACCGTAAGGACTAGTATTCAGGCATCAAAACTAGTAGTCGGAGTCGCGGCAGTAGTATTCGCACGCGTGTCTACCACTACTAATCGCAAGAACAGAATTAGTGGTTTCCAAAGACTGTAGACATGGTAGCTGGTAGTTTTGTTGTTAAAGGGACCTCCAGTGGCGGAATAGTGTAACAGGAATGTTTGAATATATTTGTCAGAAGGAAAGAAATGATTAACAAGCTTCAGCCAGTCAATCCTAGTCGCGGTTGACTGACAATTTGTAGCCATGCTAAATGTTGCGGCACTAGCCAGAAGGAGCCCGGTTAAAACAGTGGGTGTGCTGTTCATCAGCTTTTGCAGCCGCAGTGCCACGGCAATGATGGAATGGTGGTCAGTCATTTGATGTGTTCAAGCAACCCCAGTTCATAACCCATGGCTGCCAAGGGGCCTAAATGAATACAAATACTAGTCCGGGGGTTAAACTTTATGGCTATAGTACAATGGGCCCCCAAAACCCTGTTCTAATTATTAAGGCCCCTGTCTCATAGTACCCGTACAGTAACCCTTATAGACCCCTTTCAAGGAACCCTGTTCCAATTATTAAGGCCCCTACATTAGTTGTATGGCACGTTATCCGCTCAGCTGCAGGAGTTTCAACAAGAAGCACCTTCCATGGAGGCGAAGTCCGCGGTGGCCATGAAAAAGGAGGCCTCCATGCGAGAGACTTTCTCCGGCTCCAGTTGGGAACATCGTGTTGAGTGGGTCTGAGCCGCATGCCAAGCTCACTGCAGATGTGGTAGGGAATTCTCCCAGGGATTGACATATGGGTTTCGAGGCAGTGCTGGTCCAGTCTGTGTTGCGGTGAAGTTCCAATAAATCCCACGCTTTTGTCACTTCTGCGGAGAGCAGCGGAGGACGTTGCGCATTGCGCACATTTTTCACTAAAGGACGGGAGACTTAGCTCAAGGAGTGACCTGAGAATGCTTAAGTTAGGGTTCAGGGGTTGAGGATAGGAAGCCTAATAATCGGAGTTGCGGCACCTGGACTCCAACGGTCTCACGTTTGTTATGCAAGTCGCCAGAGTCCTTGCAAGCCGTGTTTGGCGGCTTAGCTGCGCTCCTGCAAAGCAAGAAGCGCAAACAGACCGTGGCTGCACGGACTGCCCTTTGCGCCTCGTACTAGGGCTTCATAGCCGAGGTGCTTTGTTGATAGTTCCCTGACAGAACATAGGGCCCGCTCTTTGGATCCACAGAGTCATCACTCGACAGGTGGGCCGCTGGAGAGCTACGCAATCAGGCACAAAATTAGCAAACCCCAAGACCCTAAGCGGACACTCCGTGCAGCGGTCACGGTCTAAAGACTGTCGCTGGTTGCAAAGCAGATCAAAGCGACGGCCTGCGAGGAAGCCAAGGCTTGGGACTAAAGCAAGACCTTCGAAGCACTACCTCGTAGTAGAGTAATTAGGCAACCTTAAACCGTTTTTGGGGTAGTATAGTCCCTATATAATCCCTATATCACCAAAAAGGCAACCTTTAGTTCCCCATGATACCCGACAAGAAGCACTACGGGCACAGGAACACCACAAAGCTTCTCAAGCTACGCAGACCTCCGCCCTATAGGTTTGAACTGTTCTGTTTATTACCCAAAAACCCTCAAGCCCGCTTGGTGTTTGTTTTTGTGATAACTTAATCTAAGTGCCATCTTGGCTTAGATAGTAGATAACTGGTTTTCCTTGAGATTCGAAAATGAATGTAAAGCTTTCTATTAATAACAGAAAACAAGGAAGCTGCACATCTCCTGTGTTGGCACCCGACATCATATATACACATAATCACGATACATTTACACCCTGTACACTGCGGGCTTCAAAATCTTCTAAGTGCTATGCCCCGGTTTTACCTGAACCCTACATCCTAATACCCTAAACCCTAAATCCTAAACCCCTAAACCCTAAGCCCTAAACCCTACCCTTTTGCAGCCCTGGGCTCTGAACCTACTACGCCCTAAGCGGAACTGACAAAGACACCGCGTCCTCATCCGTGGAATCCTTGACTTGGCTCGTTTTCCCAAAGGGTCCTAGGTACTGTTATGGGGAATATTTCCCTAAGTCGTAATAGTAATTCCTAATATGGAAACCCTACTTTCCACTATATCGGTACATAGGACCCTTTGGGCTCGTTTTCCCAGGACCTAGTATTACCGTTACGATCACGTTCATGGGACCGGCCCGGAGACAGTCAGCTCGAGTCACAAAGTTGAACGTACCCTTTAACCAGGGAAATGAAAAGACTGATTTTGGGTCGGGTCGCTGATACACTGTTTGCTCTAGCTACATTATGGTTTAGGTTTGGGCACTTGGCGTTTAGTTTTGTGGGGTTTGGTTCTGTGTTTCTGGTTAGTGTGGGTTGTTCCCTAAGCCAAGGTCCATGCAGGGATCATGCTGGGGCACCCTCTGTGTTTTCAGTTTACACGTGAAATGCTTCGAGGAGCCTTCGTTGTTTCCTTTGGGTTGGTGTCCGGCTTCGGGGTTTTGGGGATGTTTCGCAGGCGATTGCGCTCGTCCTGATGCAACATGGGGGCCTTAATTAGTCCATTCTGTATTGTAGCCATAACTTCTTTCAAAGGGGAAAAGGAGGGTAGGGGACCCTTAATGGGGACCCCTACCCTGTAATGGGCTATATAATGAGTATATAATAGCTACATTAAGGGTATGTACCTAGGGGTCCTTATTAAGGGTCCCCTGCTTTTCCCCTTTGATTCTTGATTCGACGGTTGGTTTCTGACCACTACCCAGAGGCTCCATAGTAGTTCCTTTTTGGGATTACTTTTATAGGGTTCTATATATGAACCCCCAAAAGGAACTACTTGGGGGCCTTTAGGTAAACCCCCTGAGCTATCACGGGCGACTCTAAGTCTGATCCTCAAACTACGGGTACCTCTGAACTGGGCAAGTATACTATGTTATGGTAGCCTATTTCAATATAGTATAGTAGATATAGTATAGTGTATGATAGAATCATAGTATATTATCGTAAGAGTGTAGTATCGTATAGTATATTCCAGTATATAGTATATCTCTGAGAATCCTTGTTGTAAGGGCCGGTTTCCCAGCTGACCGCAGCTTCCCCTAGCGGTGGCCATGGGACTGTGGGCAAGGCTGAGGCGCGCGTCCGGCCTCCACGTGCTACAGGTTAACAAGTTAGGTTAGGTTTTAGGGTTTAGGGTTTTAGGGTTTAGGGTTTGATTGATAGTCATGCGGGTCACGGTGAGCACAGGAGGAGCCAGTGTCGTGTCGTGACTGGCCTGAGACAGTTCCCAGGGACTGGTCGCCGCTTTTTGCTGAATAAGTTCTGGTCCCCGGTGCATCTTCCGTGCATCATGCCCAACCATGCGGGGTGAGGCCGTCAACTCATCCCAGAGAGAGCCGAAAATATGCAGAGGATGGCTTAAGTCCCTAAAGCCAAGGCTGTTTCTACGCAACTGTAAACTGAAAAGTAGCCGTAGTGATTGTGGGTTTTTTACAAGTTACGGAGGATGGCAGAAGCCGTTCAACAAGATCCACGATAGAGAGGCCGACAAGAGCCCCAAACAACCCTTGAGGAACCCTAGAACTCCACAGTAGAAGCCCAAAAGTTGAAGAAACCCCATAGCCTCAATCCTGAAAAGTAATGTATAGGGAATCCCAGCACAAAAAAGGGGTACTTTAGGGTTCCACCAAAGGGTTAGCGTAAGGGTACTGTGAGTGCTGCTTCAAAAGGGCTCTACAATAGGGGCTTCGAGTTTTCGCGAAAATTCTTTCATCTGAAAGCAGCCGCAAAAGAGCCCCAAAAGAGGAACCCGGAAGGAAACCTGTAGCTCTAAACCCTTCTGGCAATCACATGGCTGGTTGTCAAAAATAGGGTCCCTTTTTGGGTCCCATTGTAATACGGCTAATATTTAGGGTGCCCAATAAGGGACCATAATTTTGACAAGCACCTACATGTCTTTCCAACCTTTCTAAGATTCTAACCTCGCCAGTGGGCATTGATCCTTCCCATGCGCGAGGGAAAAAGTCTTCAACCCAGAACCCCAAACCCTAAACCCTTCACCTGAGAATAGGGAGCTAGTATGGACGCCTGCTCCACTGGAGCTCTCCAACCGTACTGCAGCTGGAAAAACGTTCTCAAAAACAAAAAACGAAAAAACAACAAAACACAAAAAACTAACCCTGAGCCGGATAGAGCCCGAACCATGAGCCTCCGCGAGCCTGCTGGCACTTCTCCGCACCTTCCCGGGGACTATCCGGCCGAGCCGGGCGCAGCGATCTCCAGCAGTGGCAAGAAAGAGGAAGTCTGAAGGTTTTGGGGTTTAGAGTCTATCTTCGTCATAGTCGGGTAGCATTTTACATTATGGGTATTTGAACCCAATAAGGTATCGCAACAATGAACTAGGTATGGTTGAGGGTTAAGGGTTGAGCTTTTGGGGTGAGTCATTGAGAGTTTGGGGTTTAGGTTTCAAGGTTTCAAGGAATCATTACTGCCGATCCGAGAAAACTCACCGATAGCCAGGAAGGATTTCGAATTCGTTTCAATGATTCCGAATTGTGGTTCTTTAGGGTTTAGGGTTACGGGTTCAAGACATTTTGAACAAACAACAAACAAGCCCTTGCTTAACAACGCTGCGCATGTCCACTACTAAAGCATACTAAAGCAGATGTGGGTCAGGGTTTAGGTGCGGGGCTTCAGCGTGGTTTAGGGCTCAGGGCATCAGGTTTGGTTAAGGGATGTTAAGAACACAGGGATGATGAAACTGTCATTCCACAATGTTTCTCTGGTTTTCTTGGAAGCAAAATTCAACACTCCCGGTTTCCCTGTTGAGGTCCGAAGTGGGTTCTCAATCTGTTGCCGATCCAAGGCGTGTTGCTTGTTTCGCAGTTGTGTCTCGGTATTTTGTGCTGCTCTGCCATATGCTTGCCTGTACCGGCACACATGGCAGTTTCACCTACCCATGCCTACATAGGCCTCCGCCAACGGCATATGTTGAACGTATCACTTCATGCACCGTAAAACCGCTGTTTAGCACGTACAGCCAAAAGCCAGAACTGAAATCTGAAGCACGAAGAGCATCCTTCAGTACTGCTTGCATCCGAATCAAAGCTTGCAGCTCAAAGTTACGACAGGTTCCAATCCTGAAAACCCTACCCTGAGCTATAAATTCTCCACCGCAAAGTTGGCTTCAGAATCGCCCTGCTTCCCGTCGTGGGCAAGGGCTGCTGGTCGAGTCACCAAACTGAATTGATGGGCTTTCCTACAGTTCAAAAGGGTAGCCCTCAGACCCGTTCCCTTTAGCAGGATCCTAGCTCTTGCTTCGGTTTTCAGGAGCTGTGTTGGAGGGCACAGGTATAGGTTCAAAAAGGTTTAGGGTGTAGGATGTGCGTTTACAGGCGAGGGCTGTTTTGACGTGGCTTGCGTGTCTTCAAGGGCTATCGATTTGACAAATGAGATACAAACATCTATAGGCCAAATCTTCTTAAGCATGGAAGACTGAATCGTTGGTGATATGATTTCTTGGGGAGGAATGTTGTATATAGCTATATGTAGTTTATGCAAAACCCGCCTCTTCCACTCAGGCGCCTGTACTGTGCTGGTGTTCAACAAGATTGAAGATCAGTAGTAGAAATTCCTTGGAAGCTGCACCCACCCTGTAATAGTGACTATAAGGATTGCATTAGGGCCCTATTATATTCCTATTATACCACTATTACAGGGTGGGGGCAGCTTCTAATAAATATTCGGTTTTACTGTGGCATTGGCCATGGTATAACACGCCCCGACAGCTTATTCTGAAAATTCGGGTCCCTCACTAATGTTGAGTGGCTTGTTTGCGTGAAACCTTATTCTAGTTATTCAGGCCCCTATATCATAGTACCCTTATAGATTCCTTATAGTATCCCTTATAGTATCCCTTATAGATCCCTTATAGTATCCCTTATAGATCCCTTATAGTATCCCTTATAGATCCCTGATAGTATCCCTTGTAGACCCCCAGAGAGTTGCAGAGTGTCTCATGCTGCGCCAACACGGAAGGCGATGGTTCCCCTGTTGCGCAGCTTCTTTGTGTGATGATGAACTGGGTGGTTGTCAAAATTAGGGTCCCTTTTTGGGGTCCTCATTATAGAACGGCACCTAGTACTTAGGGTACCCAAAAAGGGACCGTAATTTTGACAACTACCCAACTTCCTGTCTTCGTAGCAATTTGAGTATCCCCCCTTGTGGCCAGTATATAGTGTGTGAGGACTATCCACGTCTGGAAGGAGGGGAGCCGGCTGTATACGAGTACCGGCATAGAAGCCTGATTAAGTTATCTAGGTGGCAATTTGGGAAACTTGTTAATTTCCCTGATGGTTCCTATAGAGGTACCTATTCATAAATACTTTTCAGAGCCCCCCCAACGTAACACTACAACCCAGTTGTACACACCTTTGCGATACCACGAAGAGCGCATATCACGAAGCAAGGTTGAGGCCGTATTGTGCCCATGCCGTAGAGGCAGATTACATGGCATGCTGTACCTGCCCTGGGTGAAACCCAACTCCCTTTACAAATTCACGGGAGTTGGAACTCCTGAGCCCCCCGAGGATCCTGAACCAGTCGGGCCCCACGCCCCACACCCGAAATCGTATACCCTGCTTGGAGGGTCGGGGACTTCGTAAGTAGGTAATGAGTATAGAGTTATAAGTACCCTAACAGGGATCCTAATTGGGGTTATGGTAATTATAACTCTATAAAATAACTACTTAGTAAGTCCCCCGACCCTCCAAGTGCTTAGGGGCTGAAGGGAGCTGAGAGACCCTAAACCGAGGCTGGTTCTCATGGAGCGGAGGTCCTGCCAGCAGCTGCTCTTCATTTGGGCAGCTCTCTTCCCTGGCCTGGCAGCCCTGATCCTCGCTGGGGATATTCGTGTTCGGAGGGGCACTCCAAACCCTAAACCCCTAAACCCTGAAGCCTAAAAAAATGTAATTGGTAGTTGCTATGAGACTTACGACTGCAAAGGGCCACTCACTCTGCAGGGGCTGTTATAAGGTTACTAAAAGGAGGGGGGTTGTTACTACAAAGGTGAGACTGCGCTTATTTACAACCGAACGTTTCAGGCATATCAAGTTTGAGCCACAAGGTTTCTAGTGTTTATGATTTCTTTTCGAACTTCGGCTTCATGGGGTTTGCTGAAGGTGGCAGAGTTGTTTCCTCACGTCCTCGTGCCCGGGTGACCGCTCGATTCCGCTTGCTAGGGTTGGGATCTCAGAGCCCTAACCCAAAGGCTCCATGTACCTTTATAGTAGATACTTGAGCCTTAAAGGGGTCCCCATATAGGTACTTTAAGGCCTAAGTATATACTATATGGGTACATGGAGCCTTAGGGTAAATGCCTTAACCTCCGGGCGTTGGGACCGCTGCCCCCACCTCTGAAACCCCTTCTTCATAATTCTAAACCCTTAACCCTAAACCCTAAACTTCCCTTCTTATAACGCGGAAGCCAAAATAAATCAGCACCTCAGGTGCCCTGAAACCTGCACCGCATCGACAGGAGAGCAGTGGCCCTGCAGCTTCTCGATCTCTGAAAGAACCCTTCACATGGTATGTACTTCGGCCCTATAAACCCTAAAACCTAAGAGTCCGTGTGCTCATATGGTATGTACTTTGGCCCTAAAGTGCCTATAAACGGACTACTTCAAGGCCGAAGTCTAGACTGTCTGGGTACATGGACCCTTGGGGGAGCAATGTTGCTGTCCTTTGTGTTTAAGCTTCTTCTGATCTGGGTTCACGCGGTAGGCTTGACGTCTTTTTTGCGAGTCGAGTGGTCATGCTTTGGGTTGCAACGGGCGACCGCAAGAACGAGAGGAAAGCAGAGCTGATTTTTGCTCTACAGGTTGGGGCTTATCGGTAGGCACACAAATCTCGGCAGTATGTGATTCAGTTCCGGAACAGAGCGTAGTGAGGAATCAAGATGACCACTCAAGGACAGGTGGGTTCAGCGGTTCGGGTTTCGCCTTATTCGGGGTTTAGGGGGTTTGCTTGTTGTTTTGTTTGAGGGGGGGGGGGGGAGGGGGGGGGGGTGGGTTTATTGTTTACTTGACGTCGAAAAGTATGTAGGGTAATCGCCTTTTTGTGGTTGTTGGGCTATACCTACTTTTCGGGTGTTTAGGTGATCCCTAAACCCTATAAACCCTAATAGGGTTCGTTTGATTTTTTGGATCTAGAGCCTCCTGCCCTGCACCGTGCCACAAAGCCTCGCAGTGAGAGGGCGATCGTGCTTGGCTGCCAGTTCCTTCTAGTGTAGTAGTTACTATACTATTTTGTAGTGTATCTTAGTATCTTATAGAGTAGTTTCGTAAACATTGTGTTCGATTCTTGCCTTTCAATGCAGAGCGAGAGAGTCGAAGCCCTCTACGATGCAGTGGCGGGCTTCAAAGTATAGAAAGGCAAGCCAGACGAGCTGCCTCTCGGTGTTTACTCGGACCTCTGAGTTGCGTTTTGGGCCGAAAAGCCAAAGAAGCATAATGTGCCCAACCTACTCCTTGGGGATTTCCGGCTGGGTGCGCTTCTTTATGGGTCCTACCATCACATCCTGAGGATACTACAAGAATGGCACTTGCACCATCGATGTGGTTAACAGCCCAAACCGGACGGCGGTGGAAGACATCAACATCGTGGCCACTTGGCACCGCAATCTGAGTGTGTCTTCCGTGCAGCCTGATGGGTTGATCCCTTCGGCATCCTCTGCAACCGGAGCCTTAACAGGTGGAGTGCTACACTGGTATGGGGGCTTATACGGAGATATCAATAGTTTTTGGATTGAGTATGAGATGAAGTTAGTTCCCTTAGTGAAGCGGCTTGGACGTCCGAAGCTTCACCTTTACTGAGCTCGGCAGGCTAGAGGCCTTCAAACCACCCAACAGAATACAGACACGAGGCCACACCCTCATCCCTGAACCACACACACCACTGGCATCTCGCCTGCAAGCAGAGGTCATCGCCCCCTATTTCGGAAGCATTGGTGACAAGATGACGCAGGCAGAGCCACTGCTTGCCATGGCAGCACAGGAGATTGAGGACGGGCCTCCTAGTAGTAGTAGTAGTAGTAGTAGTAGTAGTAGTAGTAGTAGTAGTAGTAGTAGTAGTAGTAGTAGTAGTAGTAGTATCAGTAGTAGTAGTAGTAGTAGTAGTAGTAGTAGTAGCAGCAGTAGTAGTTGTAGTAGTAGTAGTAGTAGTAGTAGTAGAAGTAGAAGTAGAAGTAGAAGTAGCAGTCGTGGTGGTGGTGGTGGTGGTGGTAGCAGCAGCAGCAGTAGCAAAGCCCTGAACCGCTCATGCTTGAATCCAGAGACTCCAATATCCCTTAATGAAGGAATACACCGTAAATCACATTAAGGATCCTTGATAGAATTTCAGGCATATCCCTTAATTAAGGGATATTGGAGTTTCTGCAACTCATTTACCAGGACAGCGGTTTCCTGCCGGGCTACCGCGTCAACGTCCACCTGACAGACTCGGGCTGTTCAGAGGCGATGGTTCTGCCATCCCCCGAGTTTTTCCCAGAGCTCCCGAAAGCTCTATAATGTAATGTAGGGTCCTGAGTAACCAGAATAGGGTTTCGGTGCCCACTATACTATAAGATACTATAAGTGTAATGAAGACACCAGAAATAATATGAGTAATTATTTAGGCCCCTACATTAGGGGTCGGAAGAGGCACTAAAAGGAACTCGCCCTATAAGTAACACATACTACCACTGCACCTTATTCTGATCGGGCAGGCCCCGTACATGAATTACGTTTCAGAGCCGAAGACCCCAACAAGTCATTTACAGCAACAATGCCAACAAAATTTGCTTCGGGATGGCGCGAGCTGACAGCTTTCATCCTGAGTGCGGCATGCTGGATTTAGTATAATCCTTATTTTTATAGTATATCAGTATAATAGTATACGGTTCTATCATATTTCAGTTCGATGGTTTAGGTTACGGCGGCCTTTCTCGGGTGCGGCACTCGGGATTCTACTCCCGAGAAAGCTAAGACACCGATAAAGGCGAACTTGAAACTCCCGACCTCTGGGACGGTCCCTCAGAAGGGGTTTAGGGTTTAGGATTTCGGGTGGTTTGCAAGTGCTCAGCCTTCTTGCGAAAGCTGCCGGCCCTTGTTCTCTGAGCACTGCATCCCTGTGCGTTCGAGATGTACTATATTTGGGTACCTTATTATAGTATAATGGGCCCCGAAACCCTATTCTAATTATTAAGGCCCCTACATCACTTATTATATTCCATTTCAAAACAACCCATGTAACTTGGTCATGATTGTGCTCCAAGCCCTGGGCATCAGCTCTTTCGCGCCAGGCATTGGGGACCATGGCCACTGTGGAAGCCATGACGCGCGGAGCTACGAAGCCCGGTTATGCAGCAGTAGTAGCAGAAGTAGCAATAATGACAATTTTAATAACAATAATAATACAAATCATAATAATCATACTAAGATTATTGTTACTGTTAATTACTAGTAAAAACCGTAATATGCGTAAGAATGATGAGTGCTGTCATGCAGAAGAGAATAGGTCCTTGGGTTTCAGATGATATCATATGTGCAGCTACGAAGGAGTTTCCGAAAATTAGGGGTACCTTATTTGGGGTCCCTGTAATAAGGATCCTGTTATTTAGGGTACTATATTAGGGTCCCGTATTTTCGGAAACTCCCACGAAGATCGTAGACAGAGGCGATTCTTTCGCCTTGTCCGATGTCATCAAACCATCCCTTTTGTCTCCATTGTAGTTCTTTTTTCTGGTTTAACCAACTATATACTAAGGACTTAGATCCCCAATACCTAACCTTTTAAACTTTGTGGGTTCTTGTTTTAATAGGAATCGGAAAGTTTAACCTTTGATTTCTGTGGCTTCTTGGGGTAGTAAGAGGATCCTATAAGGTAACCCCCCAAAAGGAGCTACAATAGAGACTATAGGTCGAGACCGAAGAGTACACAGAAGCCTTCAGCCTTGCCAAGCTCAGTCGGTTTAGAGTTTACGGTTTAGAGTTTAGGGTTTAGGGTTTAGAGTTTGGGGTTTAGGGTTTAGAGTTTGGAGTTTAGGGTTTAGGGTTTAGGGTTTAGGGAAAGACCTACCCACCATCCCCAATGCTGGAACACCAGAACCGCAAGTGCAACATCTAAAGCCCCATGATTACCTAGCTACGCCTTCGCCTTCAACGCCAAACCCAGGATCCTCCTGCAACCTCAAAGAGCTCAAACCCCGTAAGAAAGTGTATACACCGAAAACCCTGAATCCTTATATAACGCCCCCAAAACTGGAATCCCAGGAAGCATGCCATCCTCGGGGACGCATGCAGTCAAGCGTGCGCTGCTGTCAGCGACGCAGCGCGCCTCTTCAACGTCCTACAGGTCGGCCACTTTCGGGTTTTTGTTGGGGAATCTTTGTGGGATTCAAATGCTTTAGGGTTCGGGGTGTTGGGGCTTTAGCTTGGGGGAGTTTGCTGACTTATAGGAGCTATCCTATGAATCCTATAAACCCTATAAGGCCCCAAAGTAGTTCTTTTTTGGGGTTCGTATATAGAATCCTTCAGGGTAATCCCAAGAAGGAACTGCTTTGGGGCCTATGGGTAAACCCTATTTACGACCGCCCCCCCGCGCCCTTCGGGTGGACGAGCCGCCGAGCAAGAAGTCGGCGAAACCTCGGGCCCGAGGCTGAAAATAGGGGCCAAAAAAGGCACATAAGCATAGGCATTTTATAGGGATATCCCTACCTTAATGGGCTTCATTATAAGGGGGTTTATATGCGGGCCCTATCCTAATTTTTGGGGCCCTAGAAAAGATAGCTGGCGTGGTTCCATCGCGCTGACCAATCCGGTAGGTTTGGGGTGTACCCAGAGGCCCCAAAGTAGTTCCTTTTTGGGGTTCATAATGAATCCTATTAGAAAATCCCAAAGAAGAACTACTTTGGGGCCTATGGGTAAGGCTAAGGGTTTGGGGATGAAAACTTGAGCCGAGCAATGGTCGTCGTGGAGGTAGAAGTCGGTGTTGGCATTGGGCGTCTTCCCTGCCATCGTCAGTCGTTAGCTTCACTGTAAAACCAGATGTTTGGCACATCTTGCACGTAATGTTAGGCGATTCGAAATTCATGCCCGTATCAACAACGTATATGCATTTGTGTGAACTCATGGCTGCATGGATGCATGTGTGCCTCTGCTGCAGTGTATATACCCGCTAGTGACCGCTAGTGTCCACGACAAGGCCGAACAACGACTGCAAAGCGAACCTTTGGACTCTAGAGGGTCCAATATATACTACATGTACTACTACTACGGAATTAGGTCCGCCGAAAAACCATGACTAGACTGGTCTTTTTGGGCCTAATTCCAGAACGGTAGTGTCTTTGCACCCTCTGGGAACCCAAACAACAAGACCACTTCTTGGGATTCATAACTTTACAGTAGAAGCCCAAAGGTTGGAAACCCCATAGCCTCAATCCCCAAGAGTAATGTATAGGGAACCAGAGCACTATCTGTCCTTAAGACCGCAAGCCTTGGACCTGGACCTCGAAAGCCTCGCGGAAGCTGTGAGAGTCGCAACCCCGAGCTGCCTAGAGTCTCCATTGTATTTCTTTTTTTGGTTATATAACCAGTTTTATGGGTAGGACCGTTAAGATCCTATAATAGCGATTTTGGTCAACCAAAAAAGGAACTACAATGGAGACTCTAGGTGGAGTTTATAAACCTGGCAGAACCCTAAATCCTCTACCGCCTACACCTCCAAGAAATCAGCACCGTATAAGCCCCAAACTCCTAAAACTTTCAGCATCTTCTAGCCCTGACCCCGGCCAGACACCCAAAAAAGCCTTTAATCTATAAATTAACTTTAATATATAGTGCAACCTTAATATATAGTATAACCTTAATATATAATATAACCGTTACAGTCCAAACCCCAGGTTTCACCGGGCTGTGAATCCCCCAGCCTCAGCGACCGGACGCGATACCCATACCTCACACGGATGACGCCTTCCGACCGCTTCAAGGCGGGCCCATGTTCCGGGCTTCGGATTCTTGTGATCAGGGCGTCTTTATGTGAAACCTATGAAGGTGTGTACATGGTTCTGGGTCGGGGTGGCCTGGCTAGGTGGCTTAAGGGTTTTTCGGTGCATAGCCAGATAGTTCGATGTATAGAAAGGTATATGGTTGGAGAGCGGGAGAGAGCATAGATTTGTAGGTAGACCGATTCATCGACATAGTTAGATATGAACAACCACCCATCCACCCAGCCAGCCATCCATCCAGCCAGCCAGATAGCCGGCTAGCCAGCCGTCCATTCATCCTCCCATGCATGCATGCCAGCATGCCTGCATGCAAAGATGGAGAGGTGCAGAGATTTTTGCGTTTGTGGTGTTGCTTTTCTCTCTGTGTATTGTTAAACCTACAGTATCAAAAACAAAGAGATAAATATGCGTATGTATATATCTATATATATATATATATGTTATGTGTATATATATATATGCACTACAGTTGTACGTATTTCAATCACCGTATGGTTTCTTAGTTAGCCGCTTGAATGCACCGACTGTTTGCAAGGGATCACCCGGTCAGCATCTCGACAGGTCAAGCCGGTCTATGAGATTATGCGGATGTGGCTTGATTCATTCAAGCCTGGGCCTATCAAACGTTGGGTTCAAAGCTTCGGGTTCGGGAGTGCGTGGCTGCTTTGAGGGCTTCTGTTTTCGGATCAAGACTTCTACCGTCGGCCCTAGCATTGGGCCCGCAATGCTCGGCAAGCAATTCGAAGCATACTCTGCCACGCTGCGATGCGAGTGATATGACGCATATTTAGACAGACGTGGTTGACATACGCTGCTCCCTAAACCCTAAACGTTGCGACTACTTCCGCCTGAAGTCTGTGCGGAGTCAAAGAGAGCGAGGTTCAACTTCAAGCGGGTCGGAATCCTCGATGGCCCCGTCTACACGGCTGGAGCAAAGGCGGAAATGTGAGTTCCCTAAAGACACGGCCCGGTTACGGTTTAAGGTTTGGGAGCGTATAGGGTTAGGGTTTATTTCCCATAGGCTCCACCGTAGTTCCATGTTGGGATTAATTAGCTAATAGGATGCTAAATATTAACCACAAAAAGGAACTACTATGGAGCTTCTAGGTAGGAGTAGCCAGTTGCTTCAGAGAAGTCTCAGAAGACCTGATATGCGTGCGGAGCCCCTTGAGAAAAGATGAGTACCTATAGTCTCCATTGTAGTTCCTTTTTGGGGTTGCCTTTTGGGATTCCTATTATAGAATTGGTTAAACCAAGAAAAGGAACTACAATGGAGACTATAGGTAGATCCTGTCACTAGGACCGACCCTGTTGTCCCGGGAATCGGGCTGCAGAGTAGCATGCCAAAATGCAAAATGCCCCACATCCATGATAGCCCATACATCAGGATTCTTTGGCAACTTTGGCTGGACAAGGCGTAGACCTTGGTGGCTCTGCATACAGAACAAATCCATATGGGTTTTGGTGCATGAGGGGAAGCCCAACATAATTACCTATACTACTTTAGTGGTTCCTGACTCTCATTATGGTATAAGGGGCCCCAAAACCCTGTTCTAATTATTAAGGCCCCTATATTACGATGCGGGATGTCTGAACCGTGGACGAGGCGGCTTTCAGAGAGCTTCTGGAAGCGGATGTGGCAGCAGGCACCTACGACTGGACGATGCTTGGATTTGATTCAAGCTTTTTAGGTTCAGGGTTTTAGGCTTGAGGGTGCTCCGGAGTTACTACCTACAGTGTTTGCTGGGAGTGACCCGGGCTACGTCGAAGAAAGCATGCTTCAGTCCTCTTGGTTCTTTCTAACTCCCAGGGCCACGTGAGGTTTTTGTCTTGCCCAAACCAAGGCTTTTTCAGACTGCAGGGTTTTCGGTACTTCGCACTTTGGCCCCGTTACCGCCTCTACCTGTACTGCCTTTTGAGCGCGTGAGTTCATCTACGCGTCATGGTCTTGGACTGTGGCCGACGACGAAAAGGCTCCTGCCCCACCAAGTCTTGAAGGTCCCCAGTTCTGTATCATTTTCTGGAGCTTCCCTACCTATAGTCTCCATTGTAGTTCCTTTTTGGGGTCACCTTTTAGGATCCCTAATATAAAATTGGTTAAACCAATAAAAGGAACTACAATGGAGACTATAGGTAAACCCTAAACCGTCTTCCTCGAGGTCCATGGCTGGAATTAGTGTTTCATGTGTTGTGATTGGGCTGACAAGCAGCTGCACTTCCAGTTGCTTTGCTTACAAGTCCGCTACGCCTGGGCCTTGAACACGCGCCCAGCGTTTCGGGACCCATAATATAGGGTATACAGATTCCTTGCAAGGGCCTGTGGAAGAGTTCGGTTTTTAGACGTGATCCCTTCAAAAAGTACCCGGATTTTCAAGGAATCCTTACCCCAGCAACATCCCCAAACCCGGTAAGACTATTTAAACTAAGCCAGCACCCTGAAACTCTGGAGCCAAGCCCAGCCTTCTACACCCGATGTTTCTGAGCCTAAGCCCTAATTTCCTAGAATTCCTTGAAAGGTGTGTATAAGAGGTTCTACAGTACAAGGCTACTATAATATATTTTGGGGCTTCCTTGAATGTAGAATATACACCCAAACCCTATTCTAGTTATTTGGGCCCCTATATGAAGCCCTGTGCCCTTCCTACACCCAGAGACTCCGAATCAATATACTTAAAGAGGTATTCCTTAAATTTCGTTAGGGATGTTTAAAGGTGTTCCGTAAGGTTCAGCACTAAGCCCGTAAACACTTGACCACAAAGCCCTAACCTCTACCGAAGGCCCTTTGATACGGTGGAGTCTGCGGGAAGCTTCAAACCGAAACCCTGAGCCCTCATAAGCCCTAAAATCGAAACCCTAAAAGCCTAGAATCCTAGAAGTGTGTCAAACAAAACCCTCGGAACTCTAGATACCAGAGCCCTGAACCCCAGAAGCTTGCCAACACCCCTAAACCCTAAGCTCTAAATCCTGGGAATTTGTCGCAAAGACGGAAAAGGGACGTTTAAAAACAACAACTCTAAATCCTAAGCCGCGTCCTGCGAACAAAGGATCCTCGTGGATCGTACCGTTCGGAGCCTGGAGGATGCCAGCAGCACAGCGGAGGACCTTAAACGCGGCTGATTCGGTTTAGGGTTTAGGGTTACCTATTATGGTCTCCATTGTAGTTCCTTTTTTTGGTTAACCAAAATCTCTATTATAGGGTCCTAGCCATAAAATTGGATAACCAAAAAAGGAACTACAATGGAGACTATAGGTAGCGTAGCTGTTGAGGAGTGTCCGCTGGCGCACAATCCAAGCCCATGCTGAAAAGGGTTCGTGTATACAAAAAGGGTTCACCAACCATTGATATTGGGGGAGCTAAGGAGCCAAGGATGCTGATAATCCCTGTTAAATAAGGAGCCAAAGAGCCAAGGGAACCCCCCAAAACCACTGGTTGGTTCAGGTATTGGAGCTTAGGGCATTTACGAAACGACCCTACCCTAAATGCCTGCAATTGGGGTCCATACGGGCTCTATCCTGGTTGGGTTTGGGATTGAAATTTTGTAAGGTTAGACTTATATGGTCTTAAGGTTGCTGGTTTGGGAGTTAGGATTCGAGTCCAGGTTTTGAATGTCAGAATCAGGGCCTTGGGTTGATGGGGTCAGGGTTCGGGGCTAGCCACGTCTTTCTTGAACCCAAGGAGCATCGCTCAAGCTTTGTAGGAGTGGGGCGGCCGCATACTGTCGCATGCACTTGTACAAAGTTCTCGACAATCTACACATACATATTCTTATATACTCATATGCACATATAGATATACATAGATGCATATGTCTTCATGTATTATGCGGATGTGGTTGTTTGGTTTACTTGTTTGTTGTTTCTTACGGGTTTCTTCGTGCATCTAGATAGGTGTGTGCGTGTGTATTTTTTCATAACTGCAGTTCGAATCACATATTCATACCTGTGCATATGTATATATATATATATATGTACATAAACAAAAACCCTGCATATTATATATATATATATATATATATATATATATATATACACACATATATATATATATATATATATATATATGTCAATTACACGGGGGCCACTGAACCCCAAAACCCCAAACCCGAGGCTCGGGCTCGGAGGCCTGCATTCGGGAACCTGCACATATACTCAGCAGTTTCAGGAAGTAGCGAAGGGTCGAACTGGAGTTTCAGTAGTGCAGGGTAGTATCGGGGTCTGAAGGTATATGGTGTTAGGGCTCTTATCTCGATACTTCTCGTATATACGGTATACTCACGAATCCCAGGCCGTTTTGGCTAGGGCCAAAAACGGTTAATGATTATGCGTGGGAGCTTCACATCGCAGCCGTTCGCAAGAGGGCCTGTATACATTTCACACCGAGATCGGGTCAAAATATTGCAAACCTGTGCAGCAGTCAGAATTTTCGTCAGAATCGTAAATAAGCCTTTTGACATCGAGGGTTCATGTTTGCTTAAGTCCGGGGTTTCAGGGTTTGCCACACTTTCAGGAGGTCTTGGCGCGTGACTCCAAGATCAACATGATGGTCCTTCCAGAGTCTTGGCTTTGGGCCAACGGATCGGGTCCCTCAATAACTAAATTGAAGTCGTTCCTACGTTGGGCTTGAGGGTTATGTTGGGCTTTGGGGCTGCAGGCAGGGTTTTCTTTTAGTTTTCTAGGGTTTCAGTTTTGGTTTCAATACCTAGCGTTTGGGGTCGTTTAGAGGCTCATGGGACTTAGTAACCAGGGTTATAAATGAGGCAACTGTACTTATAATTATTTATAACCCCAATTAGGGGACTTATAACCTTGCTCACTAAGTCCCATGATCCTCGAAGCGTTGGAGTTTGAAGGATTTTTGTGCGGTTCACTCCTTCCCTGGCCTGGGGCTTGCGCTTAGACATCGCGTAGGCGGCCTTTCACACGTCGTAGGGCCACTTTGGGTTTTCGGGAGCGTGAGTGGCGTGAGTAAGAGCGCCTCCACGCGAAGGGCTGCAGCATTTGCTAGCTACTTTGCTTCATTTCTGCCCTTGCTTCAGTTGCATTAAGCCTTAGATCTGGAACTTCTTAGTAGGGCCAGGAGCACCTTATTCAAAAAGTCCTCCTTATAGGGCAATCCTATTATTTCGGGTTTGCATTAGGCCCTGTATTTTCATCTTAAAATTTCACCCACAAACCTTCGAAGGGACAACCGGAGGGCAAAAATGAAAGCACCAACAGGCCCACTATACTAGATCCTTGTAATAGCCCTTATAGTAGCCCTTATAGACCCCCTTTAAAGAAACCCCATTCTAATCGTTAAGGCCCCGACCTGAGCAGTTCGGTCTTGCTTCGCACCAAAACCCAACTGTTTTCAGGCATTTTGCAGATCCATGGTGTAGGTTTCGAGCAGAGTTGATTCTGCTAGCGATGATGTCCAAGGAGTACACCGGCATGTGGATGGTGTGCCAGTTCTTCTTGCGGAACATGCTTCCCCCGGACCTCGGCGCCGCCTAACACACCGAAAACAGGGTACTAAGATGAGGGCTACTTTCGCGGTGCTATATGGGTTCTATCAGGGTTACTTATCATTAAGCCTGGCTATAAAGTCACTAACAAGTCGAGTCGCGAAAACATGTGTAGATGCTTGCCGAGCCGATCGACTGTCAGGGGCTTTTGGAGCCCGGAGCCTCAGCACACACCCCAGAGCTGCTAGGCCGCCTTTAACCCCCAAAGGGTCCTATGTACTGTTATGGGGGATACTTCCCTAAGGTATAATAGTAATTCCTAATATGAGAACCCTACATTCTACTATATCGGTACATTGGACCTTTTGGGACCCAGAAGCCACTGTAAGGCACCCCCTCCCCTCCCACACTGCCACACCCAGACCCTGAAGTCCCTTGAAGTAGCCTTTTAATGCGTCCCTCGAGAGGACTATGTGTGGTTCGTTTCCGCCTTCGGCAACTGGGTGGATGGGGTGGCTGACATGGTAGCAGAAACACCCGCTCCCTGTCTGCAATCAGTCCTGTAGTTACAGGGTCCGTGTTAGAGATAGTGGGCCCGGTTCCTTTTGGTCTTCCTTTCTCTCCTTTGCGGCATACGATGATGAGTGTGAGCTGTTGTATATAGCGGTTAGCAGCTCGAGGTTGTGCCAACTGGTTGACTTGTTTCCTTATTCAAACGTCTTAACCACAGGACAAGGCACACTGTTCAGGGCGGAAGGACGCGATAGAACTGGGCTTGGGTGTATATAGCACACAGAGGAGCGTAACCATTCTGGTGGGGGCCAAAAAGTTGCCCAGCATCATCGGAACGGTTGATGATATAAATCCTGCATTACCCATAATAAGGAATATACCATAGGGTCCTCAAGGTAATGCAGGATTTACATCATAATCGGAAGTACTGACTACGCAAGGAATGCCCCTGCACTGCGGAGCAGCTGCTGCAGGCCGGCGGGGGACTCTTGGTCCTTCATTAGTACCCTTTTCCCAGCTTTTACTCCCTTGCCTTTGGCGGCTAGTAGGGAATGGAGGAATGGGGTACAATTATAACAACCAAAGGTAAGCTCTGGGCTTCTCCGTCTCAAAGCCGATCAAAACGGATTAACTACTATAAATACGAAAAGAAAAAAGACCTGCTTCCGAGACGAGCCACACGGGAGCCAACAATCAGGGGGATACTATAGGGGCCAAAGTAAGTTACCATTACTGCTATTTTGGGGGTTCCATACCCCAAAACCTATTCTAATTATGAAGGCCCCTATATCATGGGGAGTTTAGGACTTATCTAAACCCTAAATCTAACCCCTAAATCCCGGGGAGCTTAGGACTTATCTAAACCCTAAACCCCAAACCCTAAACTAAACCCCAACCCCTAAACCCTGAACCCTGGGCTTCGTCCTTGCTAGGTAGGAGGGATCAAAACCTTGAACCATGGGAAAACCTAGGACTTATGGTTAGTGGCCGTTCGCCCATTCAGCGCCTCAACGCCCCGCACGGCCTGTCCGGCCGACCACTGATAGACATCGCCGATGACTTCAAGCTGCAATCGGTTCCTTTAAAGGGATCTAGAAGGGTTTCTTGAAAGGGATCTATAAGGGTTCCTTTGAAGGGATCTATAAGGGTTCTAAAGGGGGTGTAGGGTTTGGGGTCTAGGGTTGTTGGGTTTAGGGTTCAGGGTGTTTGGGTGAGTTTCCTGAGATGAGAGCTGCTGCTTTGCGGGAATTGTTGTGTTGCATGCTTGAGCTTACATCCAAGGAATACGACCTTCGTTGTCAGCAGTTTGGCAACGGACAGGGCGCATGTGATGTGCTGTGGACCGGATATTTCTACGATTCGCTTTGGCACTTGGCCGGTATTTTTCATTCCTACCTAATCGAGCAGAACAACCCGCTTTCATCACTCGGATCTCCTCAGTCCTTGGAGGGCTTGTTCAACTTGTCCGTGCACGTCGATTACCTGGGTTTGACGGGCCGGGTGCGGCAGTTCAACAGTATCGAGCCGACGACGGAGCCACCTTCGTACGGTGACCGTGATGGCGTACAGCTCGTTCGGCAAATCCAAGGGGGACGTGGGAATGAATTCGTCGAGCTGGCGCTCCGCACCAGTGATGGCATTGCCTGGTACACGGATTTGATATGGAGCCCAAGTGACAGCGGCAAGAGGGTGCCCTGCAGCAGTGGGACATGTAACATGACCGCTGCGTGGGTGCCCTCCGACCGTATCAGTGAATGCTTCCCCGGGACCGTGTTCTCAGTTGAGCTCGGTTGTGTTGCTTGCGAAGCCGGAAGATTTGCTTCAGTAGGCATGTCAGAGTGCGAGCCATGCAACGTGGGCACTTTTGCCAACGAGAGCAGAATGGATAGCTGTCGTCCATGCAGCGCCGGAAGCTTCAGCAACGTGCTAGGTGCGGACATCTGCGAGACATGCACCCCAGGGTTCTACGCGAATGAAAGCTCTATGACATCTTGTGACACGTGCCCTGCTGGGCGTTATGGGCCACAGAGAGGCCTGGCAGAATGCGAAGAGTGTCCATCTGGAAGAACCACTGCATTTTCTGGGGCCATTACGCAGGATGCATGCCAATGCCAAGGGGAGCTGTATCAGGGAAGGTGCGTAGTATGTGTCGGTGACACTCGCTACGAAGAGGGCCAATGCATCGCGTGTGGACAGGGATTGATCTGCAATGGCAGTCGCACTGCAGATATCGAAACTAGGTGGCAACTTGGGACGCTTTTCAATGCCCTTCATGGCCCATGGTTCTATATAGAGGTACCTACTCATAAGAATACCTCTGACTGCCCTAACCTAACCCTAAGAGCGCTCAACGCAGGAAGCCGGATACTTTAGCGAGGCGACCGCTTCTTGGCTAGCTTCGGAGATCGTTTGCCCTCCTTTCTGTGCCAGGAGGCACTGCATTTGCTCTTTCTACCACTGCTGCTACTCTGTGTAGTAGAAGAAACAATCGCCACCATTGTAGCAAAGGAAGTAGAAGAAGTATTGGTAGTGGTATCAACATCCATACTGGAGATGCTTTCCTGACCTTCTAAGAATTTCGAGGCTCCCTTCAGCGTCTACAAGTGCCTTCCGCCCGATTTGTGCCCTGGTGGTTTGCCCGGAACCTGTGCTGACGAGCTCGAGGGGGTGCCTTGCACTCACTGCCCCGATGGTAAAGCCTGGGACAACGTCGAAGGCTGCGCAGAATGCACGCCTCTTGCCCAGATTTCGAATTCCGCTAGGAACTCACAGAGCGCATGTTGGAACGGCCTATACATAACAACGCTAAACCGTAAACTTGATCTAACCTCTAAACCCTGAACCCTAAACTCTTGTAATTAAACCCTATAGGCCCTAAACTGTAACCATAACCAAGCTAGAAACGTATTCTAATTATGATGAGGCAACCTGCAAGCTGCAGAATCTGAAGCTCTGAGGGATCCTAGGGATCCTTTTTAAGGTTTCCATAAAGTTGGGTTCTTTCAAGGATGCTTTAGTGGTAGAACCAGGCCACTGAGCATTTTCGGCTGGATCACCGCCGCCTTGTTCGCTCTGGTTTCGGTGCCGGTGCTCTACTACATGATGAACATGAAGCAGCCAGCAGAAGTTTAGGGGGCTTGCCTTCTGAGTTTCAGGAAGTTGCAGTTGTGAAGGAGTTTGGGTCCAGTCGCAGGAATTGTGAGCACATGCAGGCTTGCAGCTTCGGCACGTAGCGCACCGAGGCTGCTCAGACTCCGATGCCACAGTGCCACAGAGTACATGGACCAGCTGAGGCAAACCGCCAAAGCTACAACGATGCTTGCAACCTCGTGTGCGTTGGCCATGACCATCAGCATGATCCAGAATCTAGCTTGCACCCTGTGGTTCTCTCAGCTTCTCCTAGATCTACAAAATTCTGAAATTTCGGGGTCATGGTCGATAGTGTGCTCAAACAGGTATGATAGGGTGCTCGGTTTGCAGGGCCAGAACACAAAAGCCTTCAAAAGCTGTACCATGCTTCTTTAATGCATCCAATGCATCCCTAGGCTCCTGGTAGCTTCAAATCTCACTCTCCCCTCATTATTGATACTTCGAGTCACTTTGAGAGCCAGTTTCGAAAGTGATGCCGGAAGACAGGCATTAGCAATTCTAAGGCTGTTCTAAGCTGCAAGGCAAGATTGTTTCGCACTTGCACGACATATTGTTTCGCACTTGCACAAGCAGCTTCTCCACCAGAAAGTAGAGTGCACGTCTTTCCCGCTCTAAGCCCGTCCAAGCGAGAGTTCGCTTTCAGGTTTTGATGATTAGCATTTCCAGCCTTCGTTACTCTACACCCGAACTCAAAAGCTCCCACCCAGCCCCAGAATCCCTAACCTGCAAGTAGTGATCATACATCCTACTAGCTTATGACCCCTTAATTCATAGGGGTTGAGGCTAGGAGACGATACGTCATTGTCGGATCCCGGAGAGGCTTTGAAAGCCCTCTAAACCCTGACTCAAAGCTTGAAGCCCCACATCATAAGCCTTCAACATGAAAATCGTAACCTTGCATCCTGATACCCTCGATTCAGCTTGCCGAAGCCTATAAGGTTTAGGAGCTTCGGGTTTGGGGGTTTAGGGCTTAGGATATAACCCGGCAACACCACACGAGGCCTGGATGCCAAAAAAAAGGCGTAGGATTTGTGCGTCTGCTCAGGCGTTCAGGCGATTACACAAGTCCTGATGCAATCTTTTTATCGGAAAATGTGTAAACCCTAAACCGGGGTTCCTCCAAGGAACGTGGGAATTGTGGGCTACATTTCCTTCTCGTGGCCATCGGAGCAGCTTGGAGAATATGGGGTTGGGGGTTGACATTTGTTGAACTCGGTTTTCTTTTTCGTTTGGGAGTGGGGCATTGGGTTTCGGGTTTAGAGCTATTTCAGGTGTGTAGTTTGTACAGGGTTCTATGCGTCTTCTGCTGAGCTAGTTTACAGCCCTGGTTTGTGCAGGGTTCCACAGGTGTGATTTTCTGACGTGTTGACGGGTTCCTTGCAGGAGCTTTGTGGGGATCAACGCGCTGCGTCCCGAATCCCTGAACCCTAAATCGAGGCTTCTAGACCTTCTGCGGAATAGAAAGAGGCCCGTTAAAAAGCAACCCACACAGTTGCAGAGTCAGCACAAACGCCGCAAAGGCTGCAGTGGATGTTTGACCTCATGAGCATCTTCACCCTCGATCTTCAGGCTTTCGGCCTGGGGTTTAGGGTTTAGTTTAGGGGGTTTCGGGAGCTCCTTGGGTTTCGGGAGCTCCTTGGGGAGAGCGTTACGGCATCATGGTCCAGTTGTTGAATTTTTTTGGCGCTTGGCATCAGGTTAAGTGAGTGCTGGGCATGGGTTTCTGGGGTTCCGTGTTCGGTGGTACTCTTCAGGCTTTTGGTTTTAAGGCTTGCGAAAATGGCGCTTGTTATCGCGGAGGGCCGAACCTAAAGACCCCACCAGCACCCTAAGCCTTGAAACCCTATAAAACCCTTTGTTGAGGCTTTAGGGATGTTTAGGGCTTCGGACGCCTGTAACTGACTTCCACGCTTGAGTTTGAAACCCTCCAAAACCTTTTTCTGTTCGTGCTCAGGGCCTGCAAACTCATCAGCCAGTCATCTGAACATAAGACGGTCTTACTTCCCGCTCTCCGCCCCAACCCAAACGGCCCCATGCTACTTCCGATGTCTCAAGTTTCGGGTCAGAAAAGGCGGAGCCAAACCCTGTTCTACTTAGAGGATCATGGGACTTAGTAAGTAAGTAAGGATAAAAGTCCCCTAATTGGGGTTGTAAGAAATAAAAAATACAGTTACCTTATTTATAACCCCAGTTACTAAGTCCCATGAGCCTTTAAGTTGGTTGCTTGGGCTGGGGCATCTTCAGCTCCTTGGGTCCTGCATAGTACCAAACCCCTATAAACACAACGTGTACAGTATGGGAGAAAAGGAGCTAAAAAAAAATGTGTACAGTCTACCAAAATCCTCAAAGAGATGGCTTGGTGTTTCGGGCAAGCGTCTCGCGCCTCGGAAGACCAAGTTCGATCCCAGGCCCAACCAAGCATGGACTCAACGCTCCGAAGCGAACTTGCCCCCTTTTCTCGAACCCTAAACCCTACAGTAAACCCCATAATGTTGGAAACCGGTTAGAGGCCAAATAGTGCTGGGATTCCCTATACATTACTCTTACGGATTGAGGCTATTGGGTTTCCAACTTTTGGGCTTCTACTGTATCTGGAGCCTTGCCTGCTGCGTGCGAGTCTTTGCGTCGGAAGCCCTGTAAGCTTGCCAGGCTGTTGGGTTCGACTGCGTTTCAAGTTCGCCTGTCTACGGATACCAGGCTGTTCAGCGGCACACACTTTTTTACTTTCAGGTTTCTGGGTTCCCAATATAAAGTAAGAAGCCTAACAAAGCATATACTATCACCAGTGGGTTACTGAACAGCCTAGGATACATGATGACCTCGGCCATGTTGCCCTGCGCGTTGGTCTGGCTGCTTCTCAGCTCACCGATACATCGGCCTTTGCCGAGTTTCGGGCTTAATACAGGAGCCTTAGTAATTAGAATAGGGCTCCTTACATAATTCGATCATAGTATGAACACACCCCCAACCCCTTATTTTAGTTGTTCACGGCCCCTGTACTAGTGAATTTGCAGGGTTTCGGGTCAGTTTAGGGTTTCGGAGACCTGGGACCCCAACAGCCCTCAACCCGGAATCCTGCACTACCCCAAATCCTTGATTAGGCCTTTCCTGTCAGTGCCGAGTGTGGGAGTTTCAACCCCAGCCCTAAACCACCAAGCTTGATGCCAAGTGCCGGCCCCTAAACCCTAAACCCTAAAGACTAACATGTTCTCCTTTCTCCAAGCTCTGAGGCTCTACATACACTCTGGAAACTCCCGGCAACCCCTGAAGGCCAAAGCCGCACTCTAAACCCCAATCGCGAAGCTCACCCTGAACGGTAAAATCACACTAGAAGCTCCAAGTTTCAAACGCAAAAACATGCTCGAAACCGAAACATGAGAAAACAAGAAACAATCACAACTCCAATCAATCCCTGAGCTCAAGCTTCCAAGAACACTTCAAACCCACCGCGCTCTAAACCCCACACCATATTGTAAACCACGACCTCCGAACCCACAACCCCTAAATTTCCGGAAGCTGAATGCTGAAAGCTGGATCCTGAATCCCCAAAGCTTCGTGTTTGAAGCCACAACCCGAAGACGGGCTTCCCAAAGGGGCCAAGTATCGTTACGGTTTCTACTTACAGGGTATTTTGGAGGTCCAAGTATATACCACAACGATACTTGGACCCTGTGGGTTTGGGGGGGGTTTAGGTGTGAACCTTCTCCCGGCTTTGAGACTGCACGATGCGTAGGTTCAACTCATTGGGGTCGCGGACTTGCTTGGCAAAAGCAGGCGTAAACAAACGAAATTACATGAAAGGGAAACAGGCATCTCCACAGAAAGAAAACACGAAACTTGACAGCAAGAGAAATCCAAAGACAACAGGGTAGAATAGTATACAGCGAGACTCAGTTTTTGTTTAAAGCTGCCTTGTGTATGACTTGCCCTTCCATTCCAACACGACTGAATCACGGGTAGTAGTCAAATATGCAAAGCGCATGATTTAGAAAAGTGACGTCAAGCATACGAAAACCAAGATGCATCATGAGTTGAAAACTAGATACACGAGCATGTCAAAAGCAAGCATTTGACCACAGGCGAAAGAAGGCATGGCATGTAGTATATCGAAGACAGGCTGATTTGCTTCTTCTTGAGCAAGCTGCTATCTCCTACGTGGCGTTTCGAGAGCGGCAAGCTCGTTTCCACCATGGGCCAGTTTATGCAGGCCGAAAACTGCGTGGGCTCCACTTGTAGCAAAGAGCTGTCGAAAGCTTCTGCTGAAGCCATACCATAGAGTTGCTTAGCTTTCGATCGCTGATAAGCTGTATCTTGGAAGCGAGCTGGACGGTTGAGACACGGTTCTCAGACAAACCACCAAGCAGCAGAACAACAGAAAGACTAGTGAATAGTTGAAAGCGATGTTCATCGACATCACGACGTTGTTAGCCGCACGGCGTCGGATTGGCACCGTTCCGAAAACTCGGACAGGTGAGCTTCACGATCTACAGCAAGATCGCTCTGTCGCCCATGATGTGCTACACTCACCCCAATGGAAAGAGCGGCATGCTTCTCGATCACTGATGCAGAGCATCGTGTTGTTTGGTATAAAGCCCTGTACACACAACGATGTTTCGTGCTACTGCTGCCGTGACGCATCAGGCTTGAGCACAATGGCATCTTCTGCTTCGAGAGTGAGGAGCACACACCCATGCCGCCCTTTGCAAATTGGGAAAGACACGTAGTGCCAGAGACAGTGTTCTTACTATCGTGGTTTCGACTGTTATGACAGTATTATTAAGCTTGATTGTAGTGTGGATTGACAGTAGTCATTATTATTACTATTATTATTATTAGTAGTAGCAGTAGTGGTGGTAGTGGTAGTGGTAGTGGTAGTGGTAGTAGTAGTAGTAGTAGTAGTAGTAGTAGTAGTAGTAGTAGTAGTAGTAGTAGTGGTAGTGGTAGTGGTAGTGGTAGTGGTAGTGGTAGTGGTAGTGGTAGTGGTAGTGGTAGTGGTAGTGGTAGCGGTAGTAGTCGTTTCTAGACCTTAAAAAGCGACTCCAGGGTTTAGAGGTCAGGGGTTTGGGTGATCCTAAACGGCCTAAACGCATCTGTCTGAAGACAACATCCGGTGATCTTTGAGGCACAAACCAGCTTTGCTTGCAAGGCCGCGCCAAATCCGTAAATCCTAAAAACGAAGACGCTCTAAAGCTTACGCACTAAATCTAAATTTGAGCAAGAGCTGCTGCGCACATGCCCTGATCCTTCAGCTGCAGCAATTGTTGGAGCCACTGATCTGGCACTACTGCAGATACCTCTGAAAACCCCTTACATCCCTTCTGAAGCCCCAAACTGGCCACTATAGGACCTTTTACATAGTTGAAGGAGCGCCTGTTGTGGAGCCCCTTGAACTTTTTGAAAGCCCTTCACAATGAAAATCGAGTGTTGAAACCTTAGAGTCCAAACTATAGAAACCGTCGAAAGGAACCCAAATCACTAAATCTCCAGAATCCCACGACCTGAAGCTCAACCCGAAACCCTGTAGGATGGTAGGAGCGACAGAAACCCTGCGAGGCACCCCAGCCAGGGTTCAGGCTGTAGGGTTTGGGGTTTAGGTGCTTTAGGGTTTAGGGAGGGTTTAGGGTTTAGGGTCTAGGGAGGTCCAAAAAAATCAACATGTCAAGATCAACTCTGAGGTTCCTGATTGGAATCCTCCTCCTTGCCGGCATGATGCCTGGTCTTGTGTATCCTTAGGGCCTTAGGGGCTTGGGAATTTGGGCTTGTAGGGTGGAGTGCTTAGGTTTGAGATTTCTAGGATTTAGAACTGGTTGGCCGACTGTTCTGGTGGATTTTCGGGCCGGCATCTCGGGGTTGGGCATTGAGGGTCGAGGGCGAGCACACCGCGAGCTCTCAGGATCGTGTTCTATGCTATGGCCATTTGGGCCACTGTTGTGGCACCGCGGAAAGCAGCCTCCGGCAATGTCTGGCTACTGATTGGCAAAGGTTCGTGTTACTGTGGGAAATGCTTGTTGAGTCCAAGGCGGCGGATACTCATAGGCGTCATGACTAGATTCGTTAAGGTGGCCAGTCGTCAGGGCTGGTACAGGCATCCCAACTGGCAGGCTACGACTATTGAGTATTGCCACCATCACCACCACCACCACCACCACCACCACCACCACCACCACCACCACCACCACCACCACCACCACCACCACCGCTACGACGAACGACTGCTACAACTGCAATTCCGACGACGACGACCACGACGACAACTACTAACTCCTAGTACTACTGGGTACAGGCACCACTCCACGGACCCGTAGTCACAAGTATGCCACTTACTAGACGACTACGTTGGCACACTAGTGATAGATGAACTCGACACATCAAAACTAGGGATCACAACCTCATGTTCTTCTTTGGTCTTATTTCTGTTCCGTCTTCAGTGCCACTTGCTGAAGCTCAGGATCCGACGAAGACTTCGACGTAGAAGTCTAAACTTAAGAAGAACCCGATTAGAAGAAAGAGGATATCTCGAAGTGCTCTCCATGTGGCGGCTGAGGTTTCTTGCTGCGACACGTTTCCTTCTCTTCCGCTTCCGCACGGATATTTGGTGGTTTGGAACCTTCATGCCGCTGGAGAAGCATTTCTGAAATCCCACATCATAAGCCGTCGGCCTTAACTCCGCCAGTTCTGCACTGAAACCGTAAGACCCGAAGACCGGTCAACCCTATACGCTCTAAGCCGCCAAGCCTAAACGGGATGGGGTGCAGGGTTTAGGCAATAGGGCTTCGGGTCTAGGTCCAGGTAAGCCCCCCAGGCTACCGCGGGGCCTCATGCTCTCGCTCTCCATCGTCATGGCGGGCGACAGTCCCTACGTCCAGGCGGGGAAAGGTCACCAGAATGGGGTTTGTGGGTCGAGGGTTATGTGGATACTCCTTAAACTACAGAGGGAGTCGGTACTGTTGGGTAAGCCTTTACGGTTTCGGGTTTAGGCTTTGCCCTCAGGGCCGCACAGTCAGGACTTGCGATGTTTGCTATGGCGATCTCAAGTTAAGTGCCTCGGGGCATCCAGTCAGGTTCAGGGTTTAGCTGGCCATTCCTCTTCAAAACCCTGAAACCCAAGCTCCTTGTGTCGTATTGTGTTCCCTAAACCCTGAACCCTAAACCCTAGTCCAATGTTCACTCCTGAAGATGCTGCTCATTGTGTCCGTCATGCTGACCTACATGGTGGTGCAGCTTCTGGGCAGGAAATCAATACGCGTGATGCCCCTTTAGGGTTTAGGGTTTAGGGTCTGGTAGTAACTTGGTAGTATCCCCGGCTTTGATGAGGTGTCTGCACCAGGAAGGTTGCACTGCACCTTCGCCTATCATTTTTATTCAGGTTCAAGATAGAGACAAGCAGGTGAAGGCAGGGTACTGGGGGACAGACCTTCACCCTAATCTCTACACCCCGAAAGACCCCTAAAGACCGTAGGCCCTGAGCCCGAGAGCTCCGTGAAGACCCAACCCACCCTCTTTTAAAACCCTGAGCCCTAAGGTATCCTTCCCAGTTGTGAGTGCTGAAACTGCCCTAAAGGCCTACTGCTTGCTTTGATTTATGCTGCTGGTAGTCAGCGAGGACATTTCAAGCAGTCATTGAAAGTACAAGGGGCAAGAACATTAGCAATGGTAACCTTGTTATTTCCAGCAACCAGCAGAGGGCGACAAGTGGACACGCAACTACAGCAGAACAGCAGCAAAGGGAGCAATCAGAGAAAGAGTCGTAGGAGCATGTAGAATTCAAACGCATTCAACCAGTAAGTTACATAGTGGTCTCAAGCCTTCGTACAAGCATTCGGTTTTGATTCTCCAGAGAAACCTATCGAGAGACCTCGTCTTGCTAGGTCCGAGTTGCGAGAGCACACAGACTCACATTCAATCTGCCATTGAACCTTACGGTGTCAGTTCAGCCCCCTAGGCTACGCATGCTTATTATAGTAGTACTTGGCACAACATCGGACAAATCAAGTGTGTGCGCCTCAGCACACCAGTCCATCCTCCGCGGACCCTCCCCGCAAGCCCACAACCCCGCGACGAGAGCCACCGTCTTCAACCTCGACCGCAAACCTCAATGCTGCAGTTTAAGCTAGGCCCTAAGTGTACTAAGCATTTCTGTCCAATAGAGGCTGATCTCATGGCCTTGGAAGCTACCAGCATTGAACGCCTTCGACGCCATCATCAGCATCGCGCTGATTCTCATGCCTCCCAGAGGATTTATGCTTTTGCGTCCTAGGGCGGTTTAGTTCAGTTCGAGCTCCGGCTCAGAAGTTTGCGTCGCGAACCCTGCGAATGTGATATGGTGCCTTGACAATGTTTAGATTAGGTATGGGCCGGTATACAGTATATCCTTTCCTATAACTCCATATAAATATAAATAAACATGTACATACACATATCTATATATATATACATATTATGTATTTATTTGTTTACTGTTGAATGTGTATATACGTATATATACACATGTATATCAGTATATCATGTGACTTGTGTATATAGAGGCATCCAGGGACTGTGGCTAGCCTCGCTCGCAGCCGCCACATCCCCACCCCAACACCCCGAGAGCAAACGCACTCTTGTGGCTGTCCGCAACTTGCCAAGTTCTTTGGAGCTTAACATTATGGTCCCTATGCAGTGATACGACTTGTTGCCTAGTACTATTCCTGCTACGTACCACCACTATTACTGTTGTTATTGTTGCTGTTACTTTGTTGTCATTACCAATGCTTGCTGTTGTTATGTGCTCCTCTTACTCCTAGTGTGATTGTTGACATTGCGTACAAATGTAATAGTGTGGATATGACCTGGTAGATGGGCGCCTGGAAGGTAGCAAGACGTGCTACAGATGCCCCACCCCATCTATGAACTTAGCAGGATCTCCAGGGATCGAGAACTGAGAGACTTGAATAGAGAGCCTTGCAGTCTCTTGCAGCAGAAAATCCGAGTGTGAGGGTGCACCCAATAGCACCAACCCTGAATCTATGTCCTGACCACCCTTCATCCCTATACTGCAACGCCATGTTAAAGCCGTGAGCATGTAACGAACATGTACGAGTTAAATCCTTAACTCCCAAGCCCTCAACCCTGGAACCTACCTATAGTCTCCACTGTAGTTCCTTTTGGGGTTACCTGCTAGGATCCCTAATATAGAATTGCTTAAACCAAGAAAAGGAACTACAATGGAGACTATAGGTAGGCCCTTCAGGCCCCGAAGCCTGAAGCCGGCCTTTGTCTGAGGATGGCAATCCTGGGTGCTTTCGCTCCAGACTTGAGCTCCGACATCCAGCAAAGGCCAATGAGCATGCGAGCGCATATGTGCTTATGTTAGTGCGGAAGACATACATACATACATACATACATACACACGTGCGTGCGTGCGTGCGTGCGTGCGTGCGTGCGTGCGTGGGTGGGTGGGTGGGTGGGTGGGTGGGTGGGTGGGCGGGCGGGGGGGTGGGTGGGTGGGTGGGTGGGTGTGTGTGTGTGTGTGTGTGTGTGTGTGTGTGTGTGTGTGTGTGTGTGTGTGTGTGTGTGTGTGTGTGTGTGTGCGTTTACATGCATGAATGTACGTTTATTTACAAAATTACAAAATACGTATACATATATGTGTGTGAGTACATTTATACATAACTTGCTAAAAGAAGATTTGATAGTTTTTCATGTGCATGTACTGCTCCAGACACAGATCCGTGGCTGATTTCACTTATTTGAACATCTGGGAGTTGTTCCAAAGCTGGCCCCCATTCACGGTGCCAAACTCCTTTGTTTGTTGATTGAACCGGCGTTGAGATCACACCACACCGCGACATACTCACACGTATATACGAGGTCTGCACATGTAAAGGGTTTCTCTCTCTCTCTCTCTCTCTCTCTCTATATATATATATATATATATATATATATTATAATATATAATATATAATATATAATATATAATATATAATATATATATATATATATATATATACATACATATATATATATGTATGTATGTATGTATGTATGTATGTATGTATGTATGTGTGTGTGTAAACATACCGTACCTTATGTGTGTGTATATATATATACATATATATATATATATACACACATGTATTTTGCATGCACGTTTCGGTGCATGCATGTATTCATGCATAGCTCTACGAATGCATGGAAGCATTGATGGTTGGCCGGCTGGCTGGCTGGCTGGACGGATGGATGGATGTATGGAGGGATGGATCGATGGATCGACGGATCGACGGATCGACGGATCGATGGATCGATGGATGGCTCGATGGCAGGCTGCCTGGCAGGCTGGCTGGCTGGATGGATGGATGGATGTGTGTGTGTGTATTCATGCATCTATACTCTAATCCACTCGCCCTCTCCTCTCTCACCCTCTCTCTCTTTGTCTCTCTCTCTCTCTCCCTCCCTCCCTCTCCCTCTCCCTCTCCCTCTCCCTCTCCCTCTCCCTCTCCCTCTCTCTCTCTCTCTCTCTGTCCCTCCCTCCCTCTCTCTCTGTCTTCCCCTGTATACACAACATGAAGCGCATTAGGTTGTTCTTTTCAGGTCATCAGTTGGCACAGGTTCATGCGGATTTTCGTGGGCGGCAGTGGCAGCTATCTTGGTTGAAAGTGTCAGTTTTGAACGGTTGGTAGATGGATTTTGAGGCGTTATTGCACCCTAAACCCGAAGCCTTGAACCCCCAAACCCCTCAGCCCCTAGACCCTAATTTGTACGGATGCTCTGGCGATTCGTGCCTGTGAGGCTGACGAGCGCGGTCATCGGAATCATCACGTTTCTCAACGTCGCCCGGTTCAACCCGAAGCTTTGATTCCAGGCTCCTTCGTGCTCAGAGCCACAGGCCATAGGTTCTTAAGATTGCTGCAGTTTGCTCTTTTGTCTTTCCGGTTCCAGGGTTTAGGGCGTTGAAAGGCCGGTAGAGTCGTTGCAGACCGGATGCAAAAGGGCGTAGAAAGGCTGGCACACAGGATGCTCAGAGCGTTCAGATGGTTGCCAGTCTTCAGCACTGGCTGGCGAAGCACGAGATGACACGAAGAAACAGGGCAACCCAGAAAGGCACGAACCTCTACGTCGACGGTCAAAAGAGTCAAAACCACTCCTTTCTTTAGGGTACTTCCTGATTTTTGCGCTCGGATCTGTTATATCGAAAAGTAGGTTTTCGAAACGAGGATAGGGTATGACCCTATTGGATAGGAGCCAGGAAAGCCACGGGATATCGGCTTGCGTGGCTTAAGAGATGTGTTGGGTGTTGGTGTCAGGGGTTTGGAGCCTGTGGCTGCTGCAGTTGAGCTTTAGTAGAAGGCCCCTAAGCCCTAAACCTTAGAAGGGGCCCCCACCCTGTAAGTGGTATAATAGGAATATAATAGGGCCCTAATATAATCCTTATAGTCACTATTACAGGGTGGGGGGCCCCTTCTAATCTAAACCCATAAACCCCTAATGTAGGAACCTGATCAAGAAGCCTTGGGCCTTTACCAGGGCTCCTGATCTGAATTCTACTACTTTGGGGTTATAGAGGCCCAGGGTTTCTTAATCAGGTTCCTACATTAGACCCTAAACCCTAAAGGCGAAACACCTAGACCCTCAAACTCTTAGTGAAGTTTCACTCAGCAGACTCCGAAGAGTATGCCTCGCCTGGATGGTCCAAGTGTGAGCGCCGAAACCCTTAAACCGGGCTGTAGGGTGTACCCAGAGGCCCCAAAGTACTTCCTTTTGGGGGTTCATATATAGAATCCTATTAGGTAATCCCAAAAAAGAACTACTTTGGGGCCTATGAGTAGGCTTCGGTCTTTCGGGCACCTCGGGTCTTTCCCCTCACGGCTGATGGGGTCGAGAATCGCGAACAAGGCTCTCGGGTCTTTGTTATTTATCTGAGACCACAATATTGACATACGTACGTACGTACATGTACATGTACATGTACGCAGGCATATACACACACACACACATGTAGGTATACATATACACGTCCATACATATGTGTTTAGGTATGTATGCATGGTGTATGTATATGTACACATGTACACACATTGTGAAAACATGCGGAGATGATGAAGCTTGGGTCACTACGTGCCGCCCGCAGCGTAGTCATCAGTTCAGGTCATGGTGTTTTTGATGCTCTGTGTCACTGCCTCTGCACTGATACGCTGCTCGCACCCCAAAAGCCACTGTTGAAGGGATGGGGATCCAAGACCGGTGTCCGCAATCGTATTGTAGAGGCCTTAATAATTAGAATAGGGATTTGGGGTATATTATGCTATAATCAATATGAAGGAACCCCCAAAACCCTATACCAATTACTCAGGCCCCGCCATTATGCGCGTAGAATGTCAAGGTTCAGGGTTTCGGGCAGCGGCCTTAGCAAACTCCCTTAAAGTCTAGGTCCGGGCCTAGTTAATCCTCCTTTGGGGCTTGCATAGATTGCAAGAGCCTTCTCTTGAGTCACCACCTCTTACGGACGGCGGGGTTCTATGGTTTTTTTTGCGGGCATTGTTCAGTCGATGTGAGTGATGTAGAAGCCAAAACATAGTTACCAACATTATCCTTAGGGTTCCTTCTTATACATTGTTGTAATACAGTACATGTTCTGTTAAGGCCCCGACAGTAGTCGCGGAGCTCAGGATTGAGCCTGCCAGAAAGCCAGGATACCATAGGGCCCTTCATAATTGGAATAGGGTCTCGAGTCATTATAAGCTATACATTAAGGAACCCCAAAATACAGCATTGATGATTATGTTTAGACCCCGAAAGTACCAGCCTCGAGCGATTCAGGCCCCCAGAGTACTGTTAGCTGCATAGGCATAGGGTTGAAGAAGTTTCCACCATCTGTGCCCAAATCAATCAGAGTGATATGCCCTGAAGCCTAAATCCTAAACCCTGCACCCTAGAAATCCCTGAGCACTACTTGCCCCAAATCCCTAACCCGAACGAAACTGCACCCTGCAAATCCTATACTATTGGGGCCTAAGTAATTACCAATACCACTTTGGGGGGGCTTCTTCATCTTAGTATAATGGGCCCCCAAAACCCTACTATAACTACTCTGGCCCCCATCTCAGAGTACCCGTATTGTAACCCTTATAGACCCCTTTAAAGGAACCCTTTTCTAACTGTTAAGGCGCCTGTACCTATATAGTATACCCTGCGCGAGGTCTGAATGTCATGGGCGGCTCACAGGAGAGCGTGATACTCGCTCTAGGCCCGACTTTGTAGGGCCATCCCTTGTCTTGTACGGCTTACGGGGTTTTAGGGCGTAGGGTTTGGGGTTTCAGGGCTTAGGGTTTAGGGTTTTAGGCCTTAGGGTTTTAGGGCTTTGGGTTCAGGGTTTGGGGGTTTTAAGGCTTACCGTAGAAGCCCAAAAGTTGGAAACCCAATAGCCTCAACCCTTAAGAGTAATGTATATGGATGCCCAGCACTATTTGTCCATACTCCGTTTAGGGTTTGGAGGGTTTCGGGTTATGGAGTATTTGTAGGTTTGGGGGGTTCCCATTATTGCAGATTGACCGCTTTCGTGGCAAACCGCTCGCAGATTCAATGCTGTGCTCGTGAATTCTGCGCGTTGAAAAAGACCCCTCTTTGTGTATTTCACGCCCAGTGTTTCGCACTGACTTGGACTGCCTCCGTGCATGGGTGATCTTCTGCAGCATAGGGTTCAAGGGGCAAGGGTTTAGGGTTTAATCAGGCGCTGAGGCCTAAGCGTTTAGGGTTCAAGGATTTAAGGTTTATGTTTTAGGCCCGAAACTGAAGCTGATGCGGCTTTGGACTTTTGACCCATTCCTGGCAATTGACGTGAACCGTTGTGTTGGTGGGCTTCGGGTTCGGTGATTATGGCCCAACCTTGAACCCTAAACCCATAAACCCTAAACCCTAAAGGAATGATAGCATGCTAGCGCACTCGGAGATTGGGCCCTTCAGTTTGGACATCTTTTGCTGGCAAGAACCTGCGGCTGCTTTTCTTGTTTTATGTTTGCACATATCTTCAAGGGCTCATGTACTCATGCATCATATACTTTGGCCTCAATGTAGTCCCTGACTAGGTACTTTAGGGTCAAAGCAGATACTATTTGGGCACATGGACCCGAATATAAGTTATATACCCTAAATACCCCTAGACCCTTAAGGACCCCTTCTACAGGAACCCTTAGGGATACTATTTGGGCACATGGACCCTTTATATGCACAACGACCAGCAGCCGAGAGGGGCTAGGGGTTTAGGGTTTAGGGTCCTTCCTTTATGCCGCATTCTCAACTTTGCATGCTTCTAGCTCGGGTCAGCATATGCACAAGTATGGGCATCCTTGCTTTGGAGTCTTTTGTATGCCAGTCAGCCAGGCAGAATTCCGCAACCAGAGATGCTCAGCAACAAGTTCCTCATACTTTGCTCCAAAATCAAGGAGACGTTTGGACGACTTCTTGCTTCGGTCTCTCTCTCTCTCTCTCTCTCTCTCTCTCTCTCTCTATATATATATAATATACTACAGTATAATACAATCACACAATATAATAAACAAAATGCAATATACACGGCTCCCATGTTTCGGTTTGGGTATTGTCTCCTGTGCTCATCTTCTTGAGGCTCCATTCTCGGAGTTTGGACAAGCTGATGGTGCCCCGAGAGCTGCCCACAGAGAGATGCTAAGATGAACCGGATGAATGCCAAGCCCTGTAAGCTGAACTTGTTGATCTGCCTCGAAGGGTTTCAGAAGGCTTCTATTCTTGGAGGTTTGGGCTTGGGGCCGTCAGGAACAGAACAAAGTTTAAGAATATGTTCTTGCATTGGGACTAAAGAACAATTGCCAATCTTCTTCCGTGAAGTTACACGTTATAAGTATGATAGTAGAACATGCCCTCGATTATTGTCATCTCTAAAAACTGGAAGCCCAAGACCAGTGTATCAGGAAGGGAACTGAAGCTCATTCCAGGAGTGCAGCTGAATTCAAGATGAAAAAGACTGAACTGGGCTTGTGGTCCAGTGCTAGGAGTGTTCAGTGACTGGTTGTTCTTTTGGATTCGGATGCTTCCTGACACTTGGTTCTTAAACCATGGCTCTACATGGCTCTACGACCTCCCCCTGAACCCTGAGACCAACATCAACATCTCTTGAGAAGTTTTTCCAACATCCAGAATGTTCCCTATCGTCATTTAGCTGTGGATATCAAGCCATGTGTTCAATATTCGGCATTCGGCTATATCTGTAAGCAGTTTCTGGTGGAAGAACCCTAGGCGAGGGCTGACACTGAGCGCTCGCAGGAGCTGGGCGAGGATAACTTCGCCCAATTGCTCTCGAAGCCTGTCACAGCAAGTAGGGGACTCCGGTTTTCGAGTCTAGGGACAGGATCGGGCTGTTGGGGCACCAGTACAAGGATGTTGGTTAAGTGCTACACATATTACACTTCTCTTCGAGCGTCCCTTGGATAATTACATCCGCATTGAATCAAAGAAAAACGGACCGCACCCCAGGCCATGCAGTTGAGGTCTTCCTCTGACTAATCCCTACTTCGCAAGGATACAGGCTTTCAGGGTTTGGGGGAGCCCTCGGGATCGGTTTTTTTTATGGGGCCTACGTAGATCGGACTGTAGTTGCATAGATGCTTGTCTATCTATTGAAAGATGTAGTAGATGTAGTAGTGAGTGATGCTCCGGGACAGTGCATTTTTGGCGCGGCGCTGACCCTCAGCAATCGGGTTTGTGCCACTGTAGGGGTTTAGGTTCAGGGTTTATAGCGATGAACCCTCAGCTCTTCAGCCATCACCGAAACACCCGAAGACCCCAACTCTTCGACCCCAAACCTTTTCAAACCTTGAACCCTGGAAACCCAGGGCATGAAAATAGATAGCCAATGGGGGAACTTTAAACTTTTTGGCCTTATATATTTGGTCTATCTTAGAAAGTTTAAACTTTTTTTGGCCCGGTTATTGAAGGAGACAGTAATTAGCTCCTGGTAGCAAGGCATCTCTTCGGGCATGGGCTTCTCGGTTGCGGATGTGCAAGTACTCCATAAATCAGTCATACACGGCCATACACATGTTCAGAGGCATAAGCACACACACACAGAACTGTATATATATATATGATAAATATACACACATGTATGTATGTATGTATGTCTGTCTGTATGTATGTTGTAAGCGTATGTATATATTGTAGATGCATGTGTTTGTCAAAAGCAAAACGGTAATATATATATATATATATATATAGAGAGAGAGAGAGAGAGAGAGAGAGAGAGAGAGAGAGAGACCTGCGTAGAAGCACAGCTAAACACGAAGGAACCTTTCCATCTACGACTTGCGGATGACGGCGCAGATCATAACGGCTGTTGGCTCCGAGGTGCTAGAGATGGGTCTCCCGAGCACAAATTCCTGGGTTGTTAAGTTTAATTAAGGTAAGGTAGTGTAAGGTTTAGGGTTGTTTAGGTTAAGGTAGTCTAAGGGACCTGCGCCTTGAGGGTGCACCATCTTTTTTTGCTGTATTACATGATATTGTCATGCTGCCCTGCTAGATTTCTTGCATTTGTCGTAGCGTTTGGGCTTTAGACTTCGGGCTCTAGCCCAAGGACCTACGTAATAATCCTGCCCCTAAGTAGGGTTTAGGGTTTGGGTTGCCCAGCCGTTTGCAGCTTTCTGTGTTTGTGTGTGTGTGTGTGTTTGTGTGTGTGTGTGTGTGTGTGTGTGTGTGTTTGTGTGTGGTTTTGTCATGTGGGTGTGTGTCCTTGCTTGGCGCTTCTGCTTTCACCCTGAGTTTTGTATGGCAGGGATCGCTTGTGCTGTGCATGTTAGGAACTTACAGGGTTTGCCTTCAGGGTTTTCGCGTTGGAAAAGTTTAATTCTTTTGCTGTTTCAGAGTCTAGCGTTTATAAGTTTCGGAGTTGGGAGTGGCTGTTTCTGCAAGCATCGAGCCGCAAATTCTGATCCAGAAGGACCCGGGTTGGTGCCAGAAAGGCAAACCCGATTCCTAAAGTATTGCCCAGGGCTCCGAAGGGCCCAATAGTCGGGTAGTTGGGTTTAGGACAGTAGTTCTGTAGGTTACTATATTTTGGGAAAGTATAGCCTGTGACTATGTGAGGCTCAGGCTTAAGTTCTGGGTTAAGGGTAGTTTAGGGAATCCAACCCCGACACTTTCAGGGAGCGCCCAATCCAAAATCATAGGCCCTTAAGATTATAGGTGTTGCAAGGCCCATTGTCAGTTGCGCCCTCATCCTTGGAGTGAAGTCTTCTGCCAAGTTACCTATCTTTTCACAACTACCTTCCTGGAGACGATCACGAAGACCGCACGACCTTAATCCCGAAGCCCGACATCAAGAATACCTAAACCCTAAACCCTAAACGAATAAGGTTTCGGGTTCAGGGTGCGATTCACGGCTCTTCCTTCGGGAGGTGGGAGACCAGTCTTTGGTTCTTGCGCGGCGGTCCCAGCCGCTCGTCAACAAGATGGGCCCGAAAATAGGGGTACCTTTAAAGGGATCTATAAGGGTTCCTTTAAGGGCTCCTATAAGGGATCTATAGGGTTTAGGGTTTAGGGTTTGGGAGTTTCCCGAAAATTAGGCGTACCTTATTTTGGGGTCCCTATTATAAGGATCCTACTATTTAGGGTACCATATTAGGGTCCCCTATTTTCGGAAACTCCCAGATGGGCCGTCAATGGCCCTGTATCGCCTGGCTTGTCCGAGTTGTGAGAGTGAAAAAGAGTGTAAAATCAACTTTTGGAATCCTAACTCGTGCCTCACCTGTGCAGACCGAATGCGCGCACCCGAAATCGACCCCCCCTCGCCTAAGCCCTGAACCTTAACGCGTTTGGTTCTTTGGCCTGTGGTCTCTGGTTTGAGCTTCTTTAGGACAGAACTAAGTTCAAACTGATTCGACATGAATGCTTCAGGATGCAAGGCTGCAGCTTGGCCGAGCCTGCAAACCCAGAATGGTAGACTTTTAAAATTTACGGTGTTGCCGGCAGTGGAGCCTTCGCAAATCCCTTGTTTACATGTGTGTGTGTGTGTGCAAACGTGCATGCATGCATTGCACTGCAATCTAGAATTGTGCAATGCTGTAGTTAGTTGTTATGCACTGCAATGTAGTGAAGTACTGTGAAGTAATCTGACGTAATGATCTAGTGGGCAATGTAATGCGTTGTGCAATGTAATGACCTGAAGTGCAATACACATGTTGTATGTTTGTTTGTCTTTTGTCGGTCTGCTTGTTTGTCTGTATGCAGGTATGTAGCTGGTATATTTTGTATGTGTGTATGCATGCGCATGCATGTACGTAGGCCCCCTGTATGCATGCATGTACGTATGTATGCGTGCATGCATTCATTTATTCGCGTATTTATGCATGTATGTATATATGATTGTATGTACGCAGGTACGAACGCACGTATGTCTGTATGCATGTATAATAAGGTGTGTACATGTGTGCCTGCATGCACATCGTTATACTAAGCACATTTACATTATGTGCATATTATATATATATATATATACATATTATATATATATATATATAGATATATATTGTACATGTGTGTATACATGTATATATACACGTACATGCATGCATGCACAACGGCCCTTGCCACCTGTAGCTATGAACTGTAAGGTCGTGTTCTTTTCAACCGATCTTGAAGCAACTGGTATGTACTGCCGTTGCATCTACTAAGCCACACAACAATGGCTGGCTTTCCTCGCACCAGTTCGCCAAACTCAGAAAGGCAAGAGTGCAAGATGGGTTTGAGCTTCAGGGAGTACGGTTCGGATGTCAAATTACTCCAATCCAGGTGAAGCGGGCTGCGGAGCAGACGTTCTGTAGACACGCCCGAAGCGTGGCTCCAATCAGCAGTCGCAAAGAGTTCGCTTACCACATTCCCTCATCATCGCCATGGAATTAACATACTGACTCAGCATGCCCCTTGTGCTCTTTCAGCACGATTCCGAAACACCGGACACCTCATATACCCTTCGCAGAACTACTCCCTCCCCTTTTATCAAGAGAGGGAACCGAGCTGTTCCTCGCAGTTTGGTCTCCACTTCGTCCTTTATATCCGCCGGAAAGGACAAGGACCTTGACAAGGACCTTTGCTGTTTGGGCATAAACTTTGTAAACTTTATGGGTGACTCTTGATTGACTCCTTTGTCTCAATGCCTGTCAGTTGAATGTTCAATGTATGGGCCTCCATCGCGTAAGGCTCGAAGAAGCCTCAAAGATTCTGATGCCTGTCGCAGAATCGCAAACTCTGAGCCTGAAGCGAGCCCCAAACCCTCACTCCCCCTAACCCTCAAGAAGTTCTCAGCTACCAGCCTGGGACCCCTTGTGTTTGCATGAGATTTCGAGCCTTGAGGGGCTCTTTTTTGATGTCCTCAGTCACGAGCAGTGACGACAAACCAAGGACGTCACATGTCACCAGTCCCAGAGGGGTGTCATCAGCTACATGTCGTAAGAGCTTCCAGCTAAGCAAGGCGACTTGGAGCGTCAAGGAACATGACATAGGTTAGGAAGCATAATCCCGTGACTGCCCTACGGGCTGCATGAGCTACTGAATAGAACAGGCGATGCCTTCAACTCCTTTAACTCTCCCGACAAAAGGTTCCCACGTGGGGAAGACTAATGCACAGCGCTTCGCCTGCCGCTAATTATCGTGTTGAGGATCCATCCTGGTGGTTTCTGTGCATGGTAGGGTCCGTAAGTCCTATGATGTCTTACTCGTACCGTTTCTCAGGGGCATGGGCCTTTTTTAGGTTCGTGTCCCCCACAAAAAAAGCACGCGAGGTTCCCTGACAAGGAGTGTTAGTATGAGCAATGCGGTGTCAGCTCTTGGGTGTGTGTGTGTGTGAAGCCCGTGTCCAGCCGACGAGCATTTCACTCGACATTGCGGGTCTATGGCTTATAGTATACTTTACCGGTGGAACGGAGATAGAGCAAAAGATACGTTTTGGATCCTCCGCTATGTTGGCGTCGCTCGTGCTTCTGAAAGAATCATGAAGTTCTGTTTCAGACTCCCAAGGCTTCTCCATTTGCATCCCAATCCTGTTTTGATCATGTCAAATCTTTCGTGCACTTCTCCCTCTCCCTCCAACAGACAGAAGCAGCATTCCCGAAGCAAATCCCGAAATCGCCGGAGATGCCAGAAGCCTCATGGCCTCTAAGCATGTGAGGAGAAGCAGGAAGCCATGGCAGAGCACAAGGCTGCAGCATTGCAGGTGCCTCATCCGATCGGCCTTTCCATCGTAACACACACAGAAATATGGTTTAGGGTTTTTAGGGTTTTGGGGCCTTGGGGGGGGTTTATGGTCGAAATGTAAGGGACCGGCCCTACTCCTAACGACTCAGGAGATGCCCCGGGACGAAGCGCCGAAAGACGAAGAGCCACGCAAGCCCGGGGCACCTGATGCGCTGAGCGAGCCCTCGCAATCTGCGTGGCTTTAGATTCTGAAGACAACTGTATTTGGAGCATATCTTTACTGTCAGGAGGCAGGTTTAGTCTCGACGCCCTTCTGCGATCTGTGGCGTCGAGTTGGATGCAGGGTCTGCATAGCTACTACTCGAACCTTAAACCCCTCTAAACCCTAAGCCCTTAGCCAACGGAGTCCCAATCTAGGTCAAACAAGCCCAAACCCTAAAACGGGCCTCGGTTTGTTTAGTGTTTCGACTCACACACTTGCAGGCAGGTTTTGCTCAAAACCTGTGGAGGCAAAACCTGCCAGTGCGAGAGTCGAAGCACTAAGCATAGGGAGCCCTGACATCCAAAAGCGCGCTTGACTAATCATTGAACTATTTTAAGGATTATTGATCTTTTTGTTGGATTTCCTCACCTTAGTTGTATTTTTTAATTTTAAATTCCCCCACCACCATCACAAAGCCCTGAAACCCTTAAAGATTTCTTATGCAAGCCCCCCAAGGGCCCTGACGGAAGCCCTATTGGAGGCGGTAAGGGCGCTTAATCGCTCAAAGCCTTGATCCCGTATAGACCCATGAGAGAAAACTTTGAACCCTTCCCAAAGGGTCCAAGCATCATTATGGTATATACTTAGACCCACAAAATACCCTCTAAGTATAGACCATAATGATGCTTGGACCCTTTGGGCTTTGAAACCTCTTGGATTGATCCAAGCGCTCTTGAAAAGGACCCTTTCTTGCTCACCAGTTGAAGTAGGGGGGCCCCAGAGACACCTGGGTGGTTGTCAAAATTCTGGTCCCTTTTTGTGCCCCTAATACGGCACCTATTAATTAGGGTACCCAAAAAGGGACCCTAATTTTGACAACCACCCACTTCAGGGACCGATTCAAGCGACTGCGGCCCTTCAACGACAGGCCCCTGAACCCACAATAATACCCTAGTAGTAGAGTAGGCAACCTTTAACCTTTTTTGGGTAGTATAGTCTCTATATAACCAAAAAGGTTAACCTTTAGTTCGCCATGATACCCGACAAGTAGGATGCAGATCCATTGTAGGACCCATTGCAAAAACATCTTGAAAGAAACCCACTCTAGTCATTAATGCCCCTAATTAAACCTTAAGGACATGGTAGTCTATATACTAGTTCTCCGACAACTCTTAAACCCCTTAAGACTGAAACGTAGAACCTCTCAAAGGACCCTGTAAGAAGCCCCAATTCAAATTTTATCAGGCCCCAAACCTACTAGCTATAGAGTTATAGATCCCGTACAGAGCATTCAATCGACGCCTTTCCGAATGATTGAGGCTCTGTTCTTGTCACATGGCCCAAGCCATCCGGTGTCTGCACACCAGTGTAACCGAAAAGCTGACTTACCAGGTTGCCACCGATGCACCGCAGCGTCGAAGACTAGAACTTAACCCTCAACCTATACCCCCAACTACCCTCTAATATACCCCAATACCCACTATGAAGGCGCGGCTATGCACGGGAATGCGTGAGTAATTAGATAATGTGCGGGGTGTGTGCGAGTATGCGCGACTTCGCCGGGGTATGCGCGAGCATGCATGGGTATAGGGTATACGCGAGTGTGCGTGAGCATGCGCGAGTATACGTGGGTATGCGCGAGTATATGCGCGAGTATGCATGGGTATGCGCCCCAGCGTACTTTCAGACACGGTCCGTAAACTGTGTTGTGTGTCAGGCGCCGTTACTTGGGGGAAAGGGCAAATGTTATGACTTCTTATCAGCACTTGCAGAAGCGACTTTGCAGACTGCTCAAATATCCCGCGGTTACATGGTGGAAAGCGATCTTGTTACGACTTCCGAAAATCAGTCGTAACGCGCAGTTAGTTGCGGGAAGGCTCGCCCATCGTTTTTGTTATGACTTCGGTGTTTACCTGCATTAAGGGCCATAAGGGCTAAATAAAGGGACTTGGGGGTCCTGGCTCAACCTAAGGTTTAGGATTCACGGTCTGGTCGGCAATACAGGCCTTAGGGTCCTGGGGTCGTCGTGCACGTGTGCTCTACGTACTGGGTGCTATCAGGTGCTGTATGTATGTATATATGTATATATGTATGTTATACATCTTATACATATTGTACATATACATAGGTATATATATATATATATGTATATACATTTCATATATACATATAGCAGTTGGTTTAGGGTTGAGGTGTTCTGCGTTGATGTTTGAAGTCATTCTGTCCTCAAGATTTCCATTGAAGATCTACTTGTCCGTGCCGAAATCACACAGAATTTGACTTTGTCGCCTGGCCAACCTCGAGCCCTCTTCGCACGACATTTCCCAAAGCTCCAAAACTTCGTGCTCAGAACGGAAAACAAGACCCGTGCCCTTGCAACCGTTTGACCCTGGACACCAAAAACAAGAGGGCACTACATAGTAACTTTCGGTACAGGGGAAGCTTGTAGTCTGTAATCACCGGTGAAGTGGCTACTTAATTTCGGATTGAGGGGTTTAGGGTTCATGGTTTCCCAGCCGATAAATGGCCTGCATGGCTTTCATTTGTGGGAGGCATTCTGTATGTGGGCAGGCAACCTGGACAAGCTTGCTTTAGCCTGCTAAGGCAGGCAGAGTCGCATCGACGATCGAATAGGTTTGCTTGGCACCGAAGCCCTATCAATTGAGCTTCTTTCTTCTGTCTCGCCAGAATTCCAAAGTAGGTCCTGAGTAGGCAGCCATTAATCTGCACATGTACGACTTGGTTAGTCATCCATTCCAGATGGGCTCAGGTGTTGCTTCTAGAGGGTCCTGCCATAATGCATATAGTTCTGGTCGAGGGATTCTCGCACCGAAAAGTTCACGGTTGTAAGCCACGGTCGATCCGAGTCGGGATTGAGGATTCTAGGTAGCACGGAACTCAGCAGTCAGGTGAGCGGTTTGATGTTGTAGGGCAGAAAAGGTTTTGTGACAGGTTTCAACACAAAAGGGCTGAGGGTACCTCACCATCCAAGCAAACCTTGCAAGAAGTGCGTGCATCGGCAATACTCCACTGCAAAGCATGGAGATGCGATGCTGCTGCTTAGACTGGCCCATTAAGCAGGATAGCCAAGACCAAAGTGTTGACTTTGGATTGGGAGCCCGTCTTGGGCATCACGGCAGCATTTTCCGAGGTGAGTGCCAAGGTCCGTGCATAGAGTCGCAAAGTTCGTCGGACGTACCCTGCGGCGGTATTTGTTGCCAGGCAGCTTCGCCAAAAATCGTCGTTTACGCGACCTCAGCACGTAAAGAACATGCCGAGAAGACCAATGCTACAAAAACAGGAAGTCGGTGCAGTTTCCAGTTCAAACGCTGATCGTGAGGATAGTGTTAGTCACAGTTGTCGTGCGCAGTGACCTACGTACTAACACAAAAGCCAGCTTTGGTCAGAATCGTGGTTGCAGTGGTCATGTTGTTGGTTTGATGGTGCGTCGTCGTCGAGGCATCAGCCGTAGCAGTGGTAACAACAAGTAGTAGCAGTCGTCGTCGTAGTAGCAGGAGGTTGAGCAGCTGCTGCAGCAGCAGGAGTCGTGGTGGAGGTTGTCATAGTCGCGGCAGTCGTTTCGACGACGGCGAACACCAATGCACCGCCACCACCAGCAACCACACTGCCACCCCATCACGCAGTGTCAGCAGTCACAGTAGTCGCAACACTAACTATGCTCGTCGATCAACCGCAGGATGAGTCTCAGCCCAGCATACAAACCAGGACATTCGAAGATAGTTGGCACTCGCTAGACAGTGGCAGAAACTGTCCTACTTCTCGCTGCCAAGCGCCGATCCTGCACGCGAAGCAACGGCTCTGCCTAGACTCCAAACCGTGAAAACAGCTTGAAACCCCTAAACCCAAAGCTCTAAACCCGTAAATGCCCATAAACTCTGAACCCTCATATAGGCCGACGTTTCGTGGTCACCAACCAACAGAAAGTCGTCCCCCAAATTCACGAAGAGAGGGTATACAGGGGTTCAGGGTTTGAGCTTTAGAACCCGAAGGGGTCGGAATACTTACCGCTGGTCGTTTAGTCTAGCTCATTCTTCCTCCCCCCAATGTGGATGAACTGTGATGCGTTCTGAACCGTTGTCACCAAACACCTATCTTTGTACGCACATCTAAAGCACCTAAGGGCTGCTATATGATGTTCTCATCTATTTTGGCATGCGCATCTAGGCTTTTTGGTGTGTGTGTGTGTGTGTGTCATCCCTTTCGTAGGTTTTCATGGTGTCCTTCGAGGGGTTGGATGGGGGACTCGGGAATTTAGGGGAACGACAATTTCGTGCGGGCCTTAGCAGTTAAAAAAAAATTCAGACGTTAGCCCCAATCCTCAAACTCCAACCATGCGGCATTGAAGGGGCGCGAATCGAGGAATGGGGTACAAGTATAACTAATATTACTACCATTCTTCCATTCCCCACTAACCAAAGGCAAGTAATCGCCACGTGGACCCCAACTGTCCAGAATAGCCATGGCTGCCGTGCTTCTCGTGCCTCTCTTCCATGGAGGGGAGGCTTAGTTTGAAGCCTTCCTACCAGTTCTCCCACAACGCCCGGCAACGACACAGGGGGTTCACAGTTCGGAGCACCAGATGCAATGCCGCCCCTTGACGGATCAGGTGTAGAAGGATGCAACCCAAATCCCCTACTCAAACTCTGCGAAACCCAGCAGTGGAATACGCAAGTCACTTGATCCCTAAGTTCCTAAGCTTCAGCGGCATGTTTCAACGCGAGAACCCCATTTTCTGAGACAGCCTGCAGCGAAGCTGAGCAACCCAAATGCACACGCTTGAAAACTGGAGACTCTTGGATGTTCAGCTTTTGTTGGGTTTTGGGGCCAGGCTTCAGTTCAGTTCGTAGCGTCCCGCCAGCTGATCTAGTGACTAGTGCCCAGCTTTATATAGCGAGATGCTTGATGCAAGTAGGAGCTTGGCTGTGTGAGCCATTTGTACCTCATCGTTGTGTAGGTGACATCCGCTAGACTGCATATCACGTTGCCTCAGACCCTATTCCAATTGCCCTTCGTCATCCTTGAAGTGCTCGGTGGAAGCATCCCGATTCCTGCACACTAAATTCTAAACCTTGAAACCCTAAGGTCTTGTACCCTTGTACCCGTGACCGGGGAATCCTGACTCTAAACCCACTTTAGCCCTAAATCTTAAACTCGAAACACTTGGAACAAGTATGCTATCCGTTGCCATGCACCCTAACACGGCTTTCCAACAAGTGGCTCAGCTTCTCCCTTCTGCCCCCCGCTGTGAGGGATGGGTCTTTTTTTCTCAGGGTTTTGGGGACTGGCCCCGTTTGGGGGATGTCGTCGCACTTTGAAGGTTTAGGGTTTCAGCGCTCTGGGGTAGCAGATTTTTGGGCTTAAGCGCTGCCAGGTTATGTTTGTTGTTTCGCTCAAGGTTGCGAGAGTTAGTTGGGAGGTTTGACTACTGCGAAACACAAACCTCATCTAGCCTGTCCGGTATCGTAAACCTAAAGGGAACTCCAGAAAGTTGGAATATGATTTCAGGGTAGGATACCCTATAATTTACCATAAAGGGTTTAGGATAATCATATTCCAACTTTCTGGCTGTTACTGTAAACCAAACACCCTGAAGCCCCAGACCCTGAAACTCTGCAGCCCTCTGCCTCGTACGAGTGTACCCCAAATTGCGATGTGGGGGTTTTCGAAAATCGGGGACCCTAATACAGTACCCTAAATAGTAGGATCCTTATTATAAGGGACCCCAAATAAGGTACCTTGAATCCTCGCCTGCTTGTCTAGTTGTGAGTGCTGAATTTTCGGAAACTCCCATGTCGCCGCTCAGGTTCAGGCCAAGGAGTAGCGGACCCCTAGGAATCTCTCCCGGCCTGGTTTGTTTGTCCGAGTGCTCGGGCCACCTCGCCTGAAATAAGTTATGTTATTTGTTGGGCCTATAGGGTTTAGGTTTCAGGTTTGGGGGGTCCAGTGGCAAAACAAAGTCTGGGGTGTAGAGCCGCTGAAAGACAACAGTAGCCCTGCGTCCCACAATGAGGCTATAGTGTTCATGTTGTCCAGAGTGACGGACAGAGGGGCACACTTCTAAAGCAACAATAGCTGTCATCGCTGTCGTCACCCTCAGCATCCTCATCGTGTTCATAGCCTGTGGTAGCTCCTTGGAAGCTGCCTATAGGCTCCATTGTAGTTCATTTTGGGGGGTTACCTTCAGGATCCTAGATATAAAGCACAAAAAGGAATTACGATCGAGCCTATAGGTAAAGCCAACAAGGTGCCGAGTTGGGGCTTAGGTCTCAGGGCTCTTGCGTGAGGCTTGAGGGGTTTACGACTTATAGTGAACCCCCGAAAGTTGGAACATGGATTTAGGATGACTAGTGCTGGGATCCCCTATACTTTACCTTTAAGGCCGTGAGTAGATTGATGTTCCAACTTTCTGACTTCTACTGTAGAGCTGCGAAGTAAAGGCTTCAGAGCTTTGAGTCCAGTGGCTCGAGGCATGGGGTTGTCCCACAAATATGAAGAGCTACACAACTATATGGGTAGCTGTCAAAAATTAGGGTCCCTTTTTGGGTACCTTAAATACTAGGTGCCGTATTATATTAGGGACCCAAACGGGGCCATAATTTTGACAACTATCCATATATCCTGTTATGTATTGACAGTCTTCTACCATAAGACCATACAAAAATCACACTTTGGACTAGCGCCACACTCTGACTAGTGGACATGGAAACCGTCGGTGCTTGGGCTTTCGATGCGGAAACCAAGAGCCGTGAAACCATGAAGCACAACAGCCACGCCAATGTCCCATATGGGAGTTTCCGAAAATAGGGGATCCTAATATAGCACCCTAAAGAATAGGATCACTATCGTAAGGACCCCCAGATAAGGTACCCTAATTTTCGGAAACTCCCCGAGAGAGCTGACCCCGTTCTGAGCCCTGTTGCACACCTCCGAGTTAAATTTAGGGGCCTTAACAATTGAAAACTCGTTATCTCCACATCTGTTTTCCTTGTTAGACAATTCTTTAAGTTAGTATGGTAATTTTACAATCTTGGTGGTTCCTGATTATACTTCTAGTACAATATACTTCAAAACCCTCTTTGAATAATCAAGGCCCTTATATTAATTGGTCAGAAGTGAGGTCTTACGGTCTGTTCAACATGCTTGGACCTTTAGACGAGGGAGCTCCAAAACCCGCCCCCAGTCCGAAAGGCTGGGTCTGACATCGACGGCTACAGAAGGCCCTGTCAAGATTTTATAACCTCCGAAACCCTAAACCCGAAAGCATGAAGAAACATGAAGACCACAAGGTGTCGGGAAGATGAATTTTCCATGGTTGGGCTTCATCACCCTCCTTCCCTCCGCCGTCTCGATCTGCCCTGAGGCCCTTGGGGGGGTTTCCTTTAAGGGGGGCACCTCGAGCCACCTTTACGTGGGCTGCAGCTTGGGTGTTCGAGTGAAAGCTCTGGGCCTTTTAGGGGGCAGCTACTATAGAGGCCTAGACAATTACCAATATTATTCCTCAGGGTTCCGTATTATTAGTATACTATAAAGGGACTCCAAACCCTATTCTAACTATTAAGGCCCCTGCATTAGGGTCACAAAGGCTTTCAAGCAAATTCGCCAGTGTCCACTTAGGATCATCGCGACACCTCCCTGCTCCGAGTCACGGGCTTGGGGTTAATATAGGGGTCCGTAATTACCAATACCATTCGGGGCGGGCTCCTGATTATGATTATAGTATAATGGGCCCCAAAACCCTATTCTAATTACTAAGGCCTCTATATTCGGGTTATAGGGTTTTGTTGCTTCGACAGCCTTAAGGAGTATTCCGAATGACCACCATGGCCATAATCGGGACCCTGCAGAGATTAAGGCACCCGGTTGAAGGTTACTTACTCGACAGCGATGGAAAACTGGATCTTGGGTTTCTTATTGCCTTTAAACTTAACTTTTCAACTTTTTGGGGTTCTTATAAGGTAGTCAATTCTGAAAGTTTCATTCAACTCTTAGGGTTCTTATAAGGTTGTCGATTCTGAAAGTTTCAACTTTTGAGTTTTGGACCAGTGCGGTTTTGGGCCTCAGGAGCGAAAAATGAAACAGGGTTCTACCATGTACATTCGTCTTTAAAAGGGTTTATTTTTTTAGGGTTTAGGGTTTATTGTTTAGGGTTTAGGGTTTATTTTTAGGGTTTAGGGTTTAGGGTTACTTTAGGGAGCCCCATAGGCCCCAAAGTAGTGCCTTTTTGGGAGTACCCTATAGGATTCTATATAATATTATGAACCCCAAAAAGGAACCACTTTGGGGCCTTGGGGTAGGGAGTCAGGGAATAAACATAGCATTTCGTGGCTCCCCTAATCCTGAAGCCAGTTTCCAAGACGAGGTAGTTCGGTCTAGGGTTTAGGGGTTTAGGGTTTAGGGTAAAGGGTAGGGGCTTGAGGTTGCGAGAAGACCCTCAAACCTGAATGCCCAAAGCAACCCTCTTTGTGCAGCGGAGAGGGCAGTGTTGCTAGAGAAATGAGTTTACATGCATTACATGCGCAAAGGAGCAGGAGCCGGAAATCCGAGAAGTACTCGCGATCTGCTGGAAGAGATAACCATCATAAAGCCCACGGGCCCCTTAGAACCACTATAGAGGATATGGGAGTTTCCGGAAATAGGGGACCCTAATATAGTACCCTAAATAGGGGGATCCTTCTAAAAAGGACCCCAAAATAAGGTACCCCTAATTTTCAGAAACTCCCATATATGATGCCCTTACGAAGCTGGCATAAGCTGGCGGACCGGGCCAAGAAGGGTTTGAGAAACTAACTACTCGTACGACAAAAGAGGTAACGACAAGGTGCGACAGTACCTGAGATACAGGCTTTGAGGGTTTACTGTTCTAGACGGCTGATTAGTTGAGGCATCATTAAGAGTGTTCCGCGCGAGGGCCAGGATTGAATAGATACTTCCTGCGACAAACGGGGCCCGCTTCAATCCGCGTTGGGCTTCGGAAGTGCTGCTTTTAGGTGAGTGGTTGTCACAATTATGGTCCCTTTTTGGCTCCTTATTATACTACGGCACCTAATATTTCGGGTACCCAAAAAAGGGCCATAATGTTGACAACTACCCAGGTGGGATTTTGGAATAATTACAGTCAAGCCGAGGGCCTTTTCTTCAAGGTTGTGGCGTTGCAGCCTTCCGTGCTTCTGAGGTATGTACGGCGGCTGGAGGTACATCTTGGCCGTGCAGAAGCTGGGCAAGCGCTTGATGTAATTGAACTCTAAGAATTGAATCCGTCAACCGGCAAACCTAACCCACCACAAAAAGAGACCGTTAAACCTATACATCCTTGAACCTCTAAACCCGAAGTCCTAATCACCATGCAAGGATACTACAATGGCGGACAGTGCACCGTGGATGTGAACCCCAGTGCCACCCGAGCAGCGGCGCAAGACATCAACATTGCGGCCACTTGGTTGAAGACTTACTTCCTTTAGAGGGTCCTTGGGCTTCCTCGGTAGGATGCTGCAAGGGTGCTATGGATTGCTGCCGGTTCGTTTTAATTAAGAGTTTTAAGGTTCCTATAAGGGTGCTGTAATGTGAGGCTTCGGGGGCTTACAATCCCGCGGTTAGAGTAAGCATAGTAGTGCAACCAATAGTAGTTATAGTCGTCGAACTACTGCGTTATGCTTCTGTTCCTGCACCTCGTGCGATAATCATTGCATTCACTGCCGCCAGCCGCTTCAGCTGAGCAGAGCACATAGGGATGCTGCAGGCAGGTCTTTAAAAGCACTCTGAGTGGCTCCACACCCTGAGCCCAAACACTGAGAGCTACCCTTGCACTCTTCACTACCCCAAACCCTGAAAGCTTTGATTCCGGAGCCCAACACACACCTAATCCCCCAAATCATGCCGTGAACTTGAGCTTGCAAGCCAAGGTCATCAGCCCCTACACCGGTGTCATCGGGGACATGATGACGATGGCCGAACCTCTCCTTGCCCTGGCAGCACAGGAGATGAGATGAGATATTTCCCCCAACTAAGCGGCTTTCGGCTTCCGAGGTTCGATATGGGTAGTTGTCAAAATTATATTCCCTTTTTGGGTCCTTGTTATAATACGGCACCTAATATTTAGGGTACCCAAAAAGGGCCATAATTTTGACAAATATCCATATGCATGTCGGGTCGGTGATCTTTTCGCAAAGTTGAGGCTGTGCTGTGAATCACTTGCTTGGTTGTTTGAAGATTAATTCTGCAGGATACCTTTCAAGTTTTTATAACCACTCTATAGAGAAAGCTTGTTGGGGCATGTTACGGTGGACTAACCTACGAGAATTTAAGTACTAGTAGGCTGAGACACAGTGGCTTTTTCTTGGCAGGCTTTCGGAACCCGGCTTAGAATTTCGGCTTTCGTTTCGTGGACGGTTTAGGGCTTAGGGTTTATGAAGCTTCTAGACTTTTCAGAACCTGAAACTCGCTCAGAAGATGCCCTGCTAATGTGGTTGGAAAGGGTTTCTGACTGATGCACCTTAATTTTGTGTGGATGTGGCACCTCGCCCTTATCTGATCTTCCGTCGGCAGCCGGTTGCGTTCGAACATGGGAACAGGTTCAAATCGAGCAGCCCGAATGCAACCTCTATACTATCTACATCCCCAAAAGCCGATCTGAGCCAGGAGATTGAGGACAGCAACTACCTTCCAGGCTACCGGGTGAACTTGCATCTTACCGACTCAGGCTGCGACGAGGCGGGTCGGCGATCTCCTTAGTCCCTTTTTTAGGGTTCAGGTTTCCTTATAAGCCGCTTTAAACCAAAAAGGGCACTCTTTTTTTTCCTAGGTTACTCTTGGGTTTTGACCAGGACTAAGAGCTTCAACGAAGTCGGCACCTACCAGGGCACAAGGCTTAGCATTAGCTAGGGCTTTACCCTAAGGCTCCATAGTGGTTCCTTCTTATATAGAATCCTATAAGGTAATCCCAAAAAGGAACTACTATGGAGCCTGTGGGTAGTTCAGTGGTGTGAGAAATATTGACAGAGTCCTCGTACAGACGCCGCACATGCGCCTACGATACACCCCAAACCCTACTGAACCATCAGGGCGCGGTTGAGGGGCGCTTTGGGTGTCCTGGTATACAGGTAGTATCAGAAGCCTAAAACTCTTCGGCTCTAGCTGACTCAAAACGGACCACAATTTTATCAAATTCCCAGTCTCAACGGTGAACATGAAGCTCATGAGTTGGAATGGCAGCTTTGGTGCACGTTGTTAGATGGAGTAGGGGGGGTTGAGGCTTTGTGGAAAGTTTGTTTCAGTGTGAGCGCCGAGATGCCCAAAAACCAAGCCCAAGACTTGACCACGTTGTCGTATGTTTTCTGTAAGCCGAAACCTTGAACCGTCAAGCAATAATCTTGAAATCCCGAGCCCTATACCTCAAATAAAGCCTGGGCCTGGACCCTAAACCGGCCAAGACGGAAAAAGGGCCCAACAAAGAAGCAAAAAGCAAAACAACAACGGCCAAGACCCCGACAGGCCCAAGGGACAGAGGCCACCATCGAAGCATTCACCGTCGGTCCCACGAAGCACGCGATCCTGGGTGACTCCTGCAGTCACCTGGCTCGGAGAATTTTTGGGGGCCTGAATGATTCAACCGGGTTTTTCTTTGCGCGTTCATTCCTCTCAAAGGCTCCAGGAGGGTTTAGGAGTTTCGGGTCTTTGCTGTTTTTTTCCTTTATGTAGCCCCTTCCCCAAAAAAGCCTTCAAGGACTCGTGTGTACTGGCTACTGGGCCTTAAGACCATGTCCGCTGTTTGGGCTAGTTTGAGGACTTCCTGCAGAGTTGACGTCTCGGCTTTCAGGCTTCGCCTACTGTTCGGTAGAGCCTGGAGCTACCTCTAAACGCAGGGACGTGCGGGTCCCAGGTAACTTGCCATTCGGTCCGGTGGCATCTATTGGTGTTATATCTACAAGCACTGCAGCGACAAAAAATATTATTGCTTGTGGTGAAGACTTTAAATGTTTCTTGTCCTTATCGTGAACTGGTTTTCGTTGTCTCCACACGCAAGGTCAAGCATGCGCAGCGGTTAGCGATGCTGCGCGACTCTTCAAGGTGTCAAGTGTTGGGAGTTCTGGGTTTGGGTTCAAAGGACTGGGGTCAAGTAAGTTCGACCAGTCGAAAACCCTGAGCCCAAAAAAACGCCAATCTAAACCCTAGTAATGTGATGGTCTTGGTCTTCGTCTTCGTAGTGGTAGCGTCATCAGAAACCTCCTTCTTTTGGGTTACATAAAGCAAGGAGGTGTGGCTTTCTTTTGAAACCGCTATGGCGCGCTGCCCGAAGAGGGTACCCGACTTGCTGGGTCAGGCTTATGCTTTCGAGGGTTGAGGTTCCTAAAACAAACCATATAATAGCAGGATCCTAACTACCAGGACCCCTAATAAGGTATGAACTACCTTGCCAGTTTCTTCCAGTTTTAAGAAACCCCAGATGCTAGAATGCAGTTTGGGCATACGTGCAAGGGCATCAGAAAACAAAGTGTTTCCTGCATGTGCCGCGAATGCCAGTGCTTTTCGAAGCATAAACCATGCCAGCGAAAATCGCCAACTGGCGCGAGAAAAATTGAACCTTTACGCACGGGTTAGAGCACAACTGACAAACATAGCAAGCTGTTGCACCTTGCAGCAAGATGCAGGGATTTGCGGTGCGATGTCGTTGTCATAATCCTAACAGTCCATGTGCCCATATAATATCAGTACACTTTGGCCTAACAGTAGCTGATCGGGGATTCTTCTACAGGTTGAAGAAACAAGCCTCCTGAACAGAAGTCTCTATTCGCCTTGCTAAAGAGCTGAAGCGATTTGCTGTCACGATACTCATCCGCCACCTTGGTCTGATGTCTTTGGCCATGTGCACTGCACCCCAAAAATTTAACCCTAAAGGGGTTTAGGGGTTTAGGGTTTAGGGGTTTAGGGTTTAGGGTTTAGGAGCCCTGAACCCTAAACCTCAAATGCTGCCATCCCTTGCAGGTGCTTATGGTCTCTCCTGGATGCGACTCACCCAGCCTCAGCGACCGGACGCGATACCCGTTCCTCGGGTGGTCTGTGCGGAGCAGAGCAGAATTGCCTAAACCCCCCGAAGTAGGTAAAATAATGGCCCAATACCCATAAATTGCCCATAAAAGGCCATATTTCTACATACCGTGGAGGTCCAGGTACATGTCAGAAGAGTGAACAGCAAGGTCGCGGTAGGCCTCGGTGTTGCATACCTGGTGACCGGAAGAGCAAAGGTATTTCACACGGATGACGCCCTCCGATCGTTTCAAAGTCACTGCCATCTACGAGGTGGGGTTGGGTATGTTTGGCAAGCCCTAGACCCTTAACCCCTTTTTAAGCAGGGACTTGGAGTGTATGACCCTAAACCCTTAACGCCTAAACCCTTAACCCCTAAACCCTAAACCCTAAACCTAAATTGCGAAAGTCTGTGGCTATTGGCAAAGCTGCGGGGTCTTGAACAAAAAGCCGAAGATGACGTAGCCCGAACGTGTTATGGGTGGTGGTATTTTTTGCTTATTTGTTTTCCGTTTTTTTTCTTATTTTTTTTCCGTTTTGCTCGTGGCAAGCAAGCAAGCAAGCAAGCAAGCAAACCAGCAAACAAGCAAGCCAGCGAGCAAGCAAGCAAGCATGCAAGCGTGCAAGCAGGCAAGCAAGCAAGCAAGCAAGCAAGCAAACGCGCAAGCAAGCAAGCAAGCAAAGAAGTAAGCAAGCAATAAAGGAAGCAAGGATGGAATCGTTTCAGCCTCCTGTTATTACTACCTACTACCTACTACCTACTACCTACTACCTACTACCTACTACCTACTACCTACCACCTACCACCTACCACCTACCACCTACTGCCGACTGCCGACTGCCTACTGACTACTACCTACTACTACCTACTACTACCTACTACTACCTACTACTACCTACTACTACCTACTACTACCTACTACTACCTACTACTACCTACTACTACCTACTACTACCTACTACTACCTACTGCTACTGCTACTCCTACTACTCCTACTACTCCTACTACTCCTACGATTCCTACTACTCCTCCTACTACTACTACACCTACTACTACTACTACTACTACTACTACTACTACTACTACTAATACTACAACCTACCACATACTACCTACTACCTACTACCTACTACCACCACCTACTACTACTACTACTACGACTACTACTACTACTACTACTACTACTACTACTACTACTACTACTACTACTAGTACCACTACCACTACCACTACTACTACTGCTACTACTACTACCACTACTACTACTACTACTACTGCTACTACTACTACTACTACTTGTGGAGAACGGAAACCCAAAGGGGCAGCACGCACCCTCGTTTTCCGTCCAAGCAGAAAGTCCAACGACCGTGACAGGTCGAACGTCCGCCCAGGACGGGCTGCGCGCAATTGCGTCGCGGCAACGAGAAGCTACCAACGACACACTGCCGTGCTCACTTGAGCCAAAAATGTTATGAATACGAATTACAGAAGAGCATGCATAAAAGCATACAGCACAACAGCCAGCCCGCAGACTATGTACAGTTACATTCGCCCCTCAGCCGAGAGCACGATAGAGCCGTAGGATTCCGCGGGCGGCCGGAGGCCGTAAAACTGACCTACAGACCCTGCCCTCCTACAAACCCTTCGCACTCAGCACAAGACCTTCGTTTTTCACGGCCTGTGCTGCACGAGGCTCTGGTTTCCTACTGTACACAGCCTGCGCCGCACTGCGGCCACAGGGCTGGTGAAACGAGCAGCTGAAGCTGCGGCGTTACTCCACGCGCTTCGGGAGCACTACCGTGCCTCCCTAGCCGCTCCCGTCAAAGACCTGTAGAGCGGATACGCCACCCTGTCGTCTCATCGGAAAGCAGCTAGGTGCTGCGACCAAAACTGAAGTTGCCACAGGTGGCTAGAAGGGCGGAGCGCAGTCCGCGACTTCTAGTCCACGGTCACTGCGGCTCCACGTTGGGTTGCGCGGCGGGCTGCTGGACATTTGAGGGTTTTGCCCGCCCGCGGTGGTTCCGCTGAGGTGCTTCGAACTCCTCGAGCTTCAGCGCCTTGGACCACTCGGTGCCAAACGAATCTAGCCACTTTTGGCTAAATTCAGAGGTCAGCACACTGGCGACCGCGATGCCGACCTCCGCGTTGGCCCGTGAACTAGCACTAAAGTTTAGGCTTCCTATCACGGCGCTAACTGTGGAGTCCGGCCTCGTCACGAGCACCGTCTTGGCGTGGTGGATGCCCGCGAGGCCTGCGCCGATGCTCACGTCCGTGCGGTTCTCGGCGGCGTAAGCCGCCTTGACCGAGGTGCCCTTGCCGACACGGACCTGGACGCCAGCCGCCCCTAGCTCCTTGAGGGACTGCAGCTGGAGCTTGGTCCGGCTCGTCTGCGAGTTGTCGGCAAGCACGTGGGCTCGGGCGCCTCGCTCCAGCGAGGACACGAGGGCTCCAACCAAAGGCTTGCTATCGAAGCTGTAGGCTCGCACGTAAACGTGGTCCCCATGCCCAGCGTCCGATAGCATCGTTTGTACCACAGCGTGATACTCCGGAAGGGTCAGAAACTTGACCCCGGCTCGCTCGAAGCCGTCAGGGATCGGGAAGTCTCTGACACGCCGTGCCTGGCTCGACATGGGAGCTGTCGGAGCCGGAGACGCCGCAGAGGTACCCTGGCGGGAAGCCTCCGCTGCAGGCGTCTTCGGAACAGTCTCTGTCGGAGGCGCCGACACTGTGGCCACCTCGTGGCGGCCTCTGAGCTTGGTAAAGCCGTCAAGGCAACCCTCGGACGGGTTCCCGACATTCCGAGCTCTTTCAGAGAGCGATCTCGCTTTCGACACCATGCCGGCAAGGCACCCCTGTTCCAGGGCCGGCGCGCCGAGGATCGCACGGGCGCGTCTAGTCGCGGCCGGGGCGACGGACAGCGTTGGGGCAGCGCTCGCGCCTGTCATGGCCACGAGTTGCCCCGCAGCTTCAACAGCGCGTTCTATGTGACCACAACGTCCCTCGTTGAGGAATGCCTTGCAGTCGCAGCCTGCGCCGTCCGCGCCCGACCCGACCTTCACAAGAACCCTGTGTGCTCCGGCCTTAGTCTTTGATGCAACCTCAAAGACAGCCTCCCGGCCTTCGAGCGACACCAGAACAGCATTCCCAAAGGGGTTACCGTTCATGGCGTGCATTAGCCGGTTAGTGGCGACACGTCCGGCCCACCACAGCACTACGGCCGCGAACGTCCACAGTAGGACGACGGCCGTCAAGCCAACCACGCGGACACCCCGAACGAGGATACCAGAGGATTCCTCGATGAGGTCCTCCGCCGCAGTGGCAACTGCAGTGAGGCTCACGTGTGCCACCTCTCTGGCACCGCGCTCAACAGTGAAGAGGGTAGGCGCCAGCGCAGCGGCCACCAAACCCATCTTCCATCCAATGTTGCCCGTTGTGGCGTGGGCTGCGCGATTGCGCGCTCTCCTGGAGAGAGCCCAGCTGGAGACCGCAGCGCCTATCGAGCGCACGGCCCCAAGGAACCCACCACGGTTCGAGGGCCCGGAAGAGACAGCGGGGCGAGAAGAAACGGCAGGGGCCTCGGGCGCCACTCTGTGGCCACCCGGGCCACGCAGTGGGAGCGTGAGGGCGGGCTGCCCAGCACGCTCGCCGAGTCGGGAGGAGTATGCCAGTCCGGCAGCACCTCCGGCCCACCATCCTCGGTTGCCGTAGCGGTTCGAGCTTCCCCTTCCACCACCTTTGCCACCACCCTTGCTGCCAGAGCTGCGGCCCCCACTGGGTGCACCGCGCCCGGAGGAAGGTTGGCTCCACCAGGCTCGGGCAGAGTCTTGAGAGAGCTCTGCCTGCCTGCGCTTTTCAGCGCGGAGCCTCTTCCGTCCGGAGCGGAGGAATTTCCTCGCATGCTCCGCAAGGGGATCGGCGTTGATGGAACGCTCGATCCGTTCCATCTTCGTGCCCTCGCTCTCTTCCGACGAAGAAGCAGCTTCATCGTCGCCTTCCTGGGGCGGCATGCCGTGGGTTATGAACGACGCGCCCGACTTAGGGCCACTGCACTTAAAGCACAGTTTGCGCCATAACATGTTCCTCTCTTGGCATGTGTCCCGCCCACAGGTCCAGTAGGCGTTGGACATTGCGGCGGCGATCGCGTCCGAACGCTTCGCATAAAGGTACTCCTTTATGCGTTCCTTATGTTCATCGAGCCAGACCTCGATGAACCACGCCGGCGCCGTTCGCAGGTCCACCGGCGTGCTCCAGTACAGGCTGTCCTCGAAGATCCCCACACAGGGGGCACCTCCGAGCTCCTCGGAATCATGGTGCCGGCAGGTATTGCGTTCTGGTGGGTTCGCACGCCCACAAGTAAAGCAATCCCACCAGCCCCAAGGCCAGACCTTGCCTGTGAGGAGCGGAACGCGCTCGGGTGTCGGTCCAAGCTCGTTTTCATCGTAATCGGGCCAGATTTCAAACACTGGCCTGTTCGACAAAATCGCAGCCTGGTAGACGAACGCGCGCCTCCGGCGCCGCGCCAACGCGAGGAGCTGCTCGAGCGTATGCTCACCACCGCCTCGGAAGAATTCCCTGATCTGTTCATCATGTTGGAGATCAAGGGGGACCGTGAGCCTGGGATCCACGTCGCGGGCGCCGGGCCTTCCAGGCCCCGGCGGTGGAGTCGCATCCCAGTCCACGTCGCGCCAATCGGCCCCGGGAACCTCGTTCGAGAGTCCGTAAACCCCCGAAACTCGGTGTTGGGGAGCCGGCGACTCCATGGTATCCTGCCATGTTGTGAATCGCTTCTTGGGCGGCGGCGGTCCCTCCGGCTCCGCGGGTCGCCGCTTGTCTGTGCTCGACGGAGCAGCGGCCCCGCTGGCACCTTCTTCGGCACCTGCCTCGCCACTAGACGAGGGAGCCGCGCCTGTCCCGGCCGCGGCTCCTGCAGGGCCGGCTGGTGCCGAGGGCGCTTCTTCCTTCTTGGTGGTGGCCCGCTTGGCCGCGGGGCCTTGACGCTCAGAGCCGCTCTCCTCAACGGCGCGCTTGAGGGAGGAGAGGGACTTAGCCTCTGCTGTCTCCTTTTCCTCCTTGGTCACTGCAGGAAGGCGGGTGTCGCGCCGTGCCTCAGGAGCCGCAGCCGCGGCCTCCTGGGCCGAAGCAGCAAGCTCCTCCTTGGCGCGTGCCGCCGCTCTTTCCCGTGCCAAGCCTGCCTTCATAGACTCCGCGAGGCTAGGGATCCGGACCTCCGGACTCCCTGCCTCAGCTGGGGGAGTCACGTTGGCCGCAGGCGCTGCAGAGGAGGAAGACGCCTCCTGAGAGGCATCCGGAGGAGCAGGAGCCATCTCCTGATCCTCGGAATGCGTCGCCGAAGATGGCGGAGCTTTCTTCTTAGGGCTGGAAGCCTGAGGCTCCGCACCCCATCGTGGATCAGGCGGGGTTCCAGTCCTCTGGACACCCCCCTTCTCTCGAGGGAGCAGATCCGTTTCCAGCATAGGGGGATCTATCTCCAGTTGGGTGTCAGTCTGCTTTGCGATAGGGTTCAAGACACCCGCGGCGAGCTTTTCTTCTCTGAGCCCATCGTGGGCGTTCCAGATAAGGTCTGAAAAGGTTTCCCTCATCGCTTGGACGTGCTCCCTCGGGGTATCTTCCCGGGGAGCGTCCACGTCCGGATCTTGGGGCTCCAAAAGCTCGTCGGGGAACGCCGGAGGAGGCGGTTCAACATCTTCGGGAACCTCTCCGGATCTCCCCTGCTCTTCGCGAATCGCCTCCAACGCTTCGCCCAGCGGGGTCTCGTCCCTAAACAAGTGACGGTAGGGACTCGGAGCTGCGGCGTTGGGCATCATGAAGTCCGTCTCCTCGTACGCTGGCCCGAGAATGGTACTCGGGTAGCGCACGGGAGGCTTCGCCCGCTGCACCGGCCTCCGGTCAAGGCGATACGTGCGCCAGAGACCATCGGAAGTGACACAAGGCGCCCCATCCGGGAGCCGCCTGAAATCACGCAGCTCCGCCCCGATGCGATCACAGAAGCGGTCCGGGTTGGAGATATGCGTAAACCGGCCCAGGTCAGCCTCAAAGACCCAGACACGGTCTCTGTGGTCTCTGCGAGCTTCTCCGTGGCGGAAGCGTCTCAGAGCCACAGCGGCTTCTCCAAAGAACGCATCGTCGCACGGGGCCGGCACCATGTTCGCCGGAAGGCCCCTTCCGTGGACCGCCGCTCGGTGGTACGCGGCTTCGTACTCGTGCTCGAATTCGGCACGGCACCCGCGGATACCACACTTGTGGCCGGACCCACGGGAAGGAACCCTTCTAGGGTCTCCGTTCCCAATCTCCTCGGGTGTAGGGCAACCAGCCACGCCCCCGCCATGGATCGCACTCCGGTCGGGGGTGTCCCCGAGATCGACGAATTCCCCAGGCACTGCAGCCTCCTCGGGAATCGGATCCACACTGAAAGGCACAAAGGTGTGCCGCGCAGGAGACTTCGGAGCGGGCCGTTCTTGGCTTGCCGACCGACGCTCCACGGATGCCATGAAATCGTCGATCCCGCGGAGGATGGCCTCAGTCTTGGCCCGTTCCTCCTCGGTCTCCTCTGGGACGGCCGTACCTCCTTCTCGGGAGCCCTCTGGGCCTCCCGTGGAGGCCGAGCTCGCAGAAGGGGCTTCAGCACTAGGAACGGCCCCCTTCGGAGCGGCCTTGAGCGGAGGCCCACCAAGCTTAGGCCGGATAGGGCCTTGGTAAGGCCCGGGCCCCAGCCCTCCATGAGGCAAGGGCCTTTCCGACCGGTTCCTCGCAGCAGGTGGCGGAGGAGGAGATCGCGCGATGGGCGGCTCAGCCGGCCCACCCAGCAACCATCCAGGCCTGGTGCTCAAGAACTCCTCGGCCCTCTCGGTTTCCATGATCAGGAACGGCGGTGGAGGCCTGACCCCTTTCGGCGTCGGGCCAGGCTTCACCGTGACCATTCCTTCCGGAACGGCTGGCCTCTTCGGCGGCGGCTTCGGGTTCGCCTTCTTGCTGAAGTTCTTCGGGTGGAACAAATCCGCTGGAGTAAGCGTACGGTCCGCCTCCATCGGCTGATCCCCAGGCGCTGCACCGGCACCCTCAGGGTCACCGGGCGCGGCCTGAGGATCCTCAGGCAGCTCATCCCGGGCCCTGGGCGGCGTCTTGTAGCGGATCGTGTCCGCAGGCGGTGCTTCGGGAGGCACCTTTTGAGGGGGGCGGTGTGATCTTCCCCGCTCCTGTTCCCCTGCCGAAGGCGCTCCCTCTGGGGCCACCTTGGGGGTAGGCTTTAGTTTGCCTTCCCGCCCTGGCGGCGGCCTATCATCGACCGTCCTGGACCGATGCAGCGCAGAGGGCATCCCACGGGGACCACCCTCCTTAGGTGGTCCAGGCGGGGGTCCCGCCGGCATTGCCGAGCTCTTGGCCCGCACCTCAACTTCCAGCTCGGAAGACGAGTCCTCGTCCCCGATATAGTAGTTGACCGGGCCGGCTCCGCCAGGCGGCGCCGACTGCTCTCTGCGGACTCCGCTCCCGGGCTCCGCATCATCGACCCACCGCAGGGTGTTACCCTGACGCTCTGCAAGCGAGAGGTCGAAGACTTCACAGCCGGGTTGCACCGTGAGGATTCGGAGGATGCATTCTGGAGGGACACGCCCTGTCAGAACACATCCGTCTGTCCCTCTCCAGACGGGCACCCCGGAAGCCCTTAGGAGCTCGAGGTTCGAGACCACAAGACAGGTCGAGTTCTTTCTAAAGCCCGACGTACTGTCCCGCTGTCTTGGGTACCCGGGCCCGATCACCCAATGGACAGTCAGGCGCGGGCCGTTTCCGCCTCCCGGGAGGAGGCCGTCGCGGCCGATCCGCCGCGCATGAAACACCTCTGTGCCATGACAGAGGGTGGAGCCTCCGTACTCTACCGAGAGCTCCCTCATGCCGGCCTCATCGAGGCCGTCTCCATACACGGTGCCCGCGGTCAATCCTGACCCACGGCCGTGTCCCTGGAGAGCCCGGATCCGGCCATCGACCAGCTCCAGCCGCTGCTTCTCCCGACCGCCAGCCGCGTTTTCCAGATCACTCGCCGCACCTGCCTCGATCGCGGACGAAGTGATCTGGAGCTTCTCGGCTAAGGCGGATACGCTAATCCAGCCCCCTTCGCCGAGATGGCCCTGCAGGCCGAATTTGCCGTGGCGGAGGGCTTGCGTAAGCGCCCTCTGGCAAACCGCGGGGTTCTCTAGCCACACCCACGGCTGCCATCGTGAGTTGCTATCACGACCGCCTTTCCCTTCGTTCCCGCGTCTGCGGCCACCTCCCATGGCGCCCCTCGCGGCTCCCTGGCCCACGAGGGGCCCGGCACACGGAGGAAAAAGTGGGAGTGGCTCCGCGACCAGCCGGTCCACGGAGGACCCACCGGCAGCGAAGGAAAGAGGGGTACACGCGACCTCCCGGCCCACGTGTGCCAAAGCACACCGCGAGGCGCAAGAAGCCGATGGCAAGGGCCCGCGCGGCCCGTCGCAAGCTACTGGGCTACTCGTCTTGAGCCCACGCTGCGCGGCCATGTCCTGAAAGGCAGGGGGTTCAAGGGGGCTGCACAGAGAGAGGGGGTAGGGCTCACACTCAGCACGACCTACACCCTGGACTACCTCACTACACCCTTGCTGCAGCACGCACGCAACGAGTAGTAGCATAGAAAGGAGGTAGCGACCCACGGGCGTACAGGCCTGCGTCCGAGCTGCCCCCCACGTTCCCCCCCGAACCCCCCCGACGCGGCACACTAAGACCCCGAACCCTAACCTAGACCCCGCGGTCAAGACACAAGCGGTCAAGACGAACACAAGCGAGTTAGGGTATAGGGCTCTTGTGGGGTGGTTAGTGTCCGTTAGGGATTCATCGTGTTTTGCTTTTGCTTTAGGCGCGACCTTCCGGTCCGCGTCAGGCGGACTGGAGCTCGAGCCGTCGCGGCCTCGAGCGCCTAAGGCTTCAAGGGCGGAAGCGGCGGTCTGAGGCGCGGAGCGGCTGCCCTTCCGGCACGCCGTCCTTATCTCCTCCTCTGCCTCCGCATCCGTGAGGAAACGGCCGTCAACGACCCTACCTGTACGAACCGTCAGGTCGTCGACATAGGCCACCCATTCCTTAGTGAACCTAAGCCTTCGATTGCGACCCGGCGCATACGCGCGGTCCACGACGTAGTTAAAATCGTCGGGACCATTGACAGGCCCGAAGGTAAGCCCAATAGGGAGGTACTTACCGCTACGCGCAACAATGGCAAGAACCTCCCTGGCACGCTTCGTGTTGCGGATCTGATTGAACCCGGAAACCGCATCAACGAAGCTATACCAGACTGATCCTACCGCTGCAGCGAGCACATCCGTGCTCCGCCGGCAGTAGTAAGTGGATCTCTTCACCCTGGCGTTTACCCTGCGGTAATCTACCACCAAGCGGCGTTTCCTCGCCCGCTTGTGGGAAGGCATCTCCTTCGTAGGGAAAGGGGCCGAACCCCAGGCCGAAGGGCCTCGCACAAGCTGCCCTCTCTGGACCTCCTCCTCAAGCCGGTCATCAACCCACTGCGCCGCTTCCCCGCGGAGCGCATGGGGCTGAGAGCTGACCGGAGGCCCCGTAGGGACGCAGTCGTGCGCAAACTTCCGGACCGTGGTACGCGCCGTACCTTCGACCCAGAATGCAGCGGCCTTCCGGCCCACCGTCTCCTTAATGGCTGCGAGATCAGCCTCGGTGAGCCCCGGACGGTTCTCCGTAGGGCCCAACCTGAGGCCTTCAATGACCTGCGCCTTATACTCTGGCGTACGGCGGGGATCGGCAGCCACAGCCTGGCCTGCCAACGCATAGACCTCCAGGTCCGCGAAGACACCATCCCAATCCTTGGCGTCTGCCTTCGACCGCCAGTGAGCATCCATCTTCCTGGAGAACTCCAGAACTTCAGCCTCCATCTTCGCTCTCTCTTGAGGGGAGAGGTCCTCGCCAGACTTAACGTCCGGCAACGGTACCTCCGGAGCGGAAGGCTTCGCAGGCTCAGCCGGCGGCTGGCCGCTCACTGAGCAAATGCTGTCGTAGCAAGGGGGCTGGTCGCCCCTCAGACCAGCATCCGCCAGGCAACGGCACAAGGCCGGAGCGAGCACCCTCGAAGAGGTCCGGGCCTTCGCGTGCTGATGGGCTACCCTGCCCAAAGCGTCAGGCTTTGCACAGCGAACGCAAACCGAATCCATCTTGAAGTTGGAAAGACAGATCAGCGCTCCTTCCGAATGCTTAGAACCCCTAGGAACTGATCCCAAGAGCTGACATCGATCAGCTCGGCCGAAAGCCCAAGGGAACTTCGGTTCCGAAAGCGTCCCAAACACGGGAGCCCACCCCTGGGCCTCCCAAGGCTCCCAAAGTCCTTCCTGATCTGAGATAGTAACAAGCATCTGGCGCCCCTTCTCGGCCACCATTGCTCCCCACCTACTGACCAGGGAGAGGAACTCCTTGGGGATACCCTTACCGGATAGGCCCACAACGAGGCACTTGGGGTCGAGCGTATCGACCAGAAGGCTCAGGGCTTGCCGGTCCTCCTCTGAGGAGAAGTCCCAGCGGATCCCGTAGGAGCTGGCTCCTTGAACCGCAGCAGGAGGGCTACGCAGGCCTCCTGCCTTACTGACCTGAGTAAGCGAGTGCTCCGACACCGCTACTTCGACAAGGTCCACGTCCATACCCTCTAGGTGATCTCTGATCCACCCCTGGACCGCGGCACAGGAGCTACCTCTACCGACGATCAAGGAGGGCGCGGGAGCCTCAGCAAGGAGCTCCTTCAACGCAGCAGGGACGTCAATCGGGGAAGCTGCCACACCCACTCGGTCCGGCACGGACTCTTGCAAGGAGTAACCGGCCTTATCGAGCTTCCGGGCAGAAGACGCAGCGAGAACCCCATCCCTACTAAGATCCACCTTGGAGATAATCTCCTTCACGGTGATGGACTCTATGGCCTGTCTCGTCCCTTCGCGGGTCAGAGAACCGCCTTCGTCCAAAAACGCAAGGTGCCACCGGACTCTGAGTCCTGAGGCGTCGGGGATGTACCGGTGGACGCCCACCTGTGCCCTGGCTTCGTCCACTTGCGTGACCTTGCCTAGGCGACAGGTTTTAGGGCCCACTCGGGCGCCATGGTACGCAACATGGTCACCAATACGCAACACGAAGTTGCGGCCCCGGCGCTTGACAGTAAACTCGACCTGCTTAGCTTCACCGGCCGCTTGCTGACCCAATGAAGGCGGCTGATGCTCTGGCTCGTCGAAAAACTCTATGGGGTCCCTCTTCTCGGGCACCTCCGCATCTTCCGGCACGAGCACTACATCCTCCGCGTGGGCTTCACATTGCCGGCCTGGCGCCTCACCAGGGCCACCAGGAACAAGTTCGAGTTGCAGCCTATGGCCTTTAACCGCCACTATCCTCCAAGGGCCGGTCAGACCAGGCTTCCAAGGGACACGCCCCGCCCCCTCTGGCCGGGGCTTGGGGGAATTCCAGACAACTCTGTCCCCCACGCGGAGCTCAACTGTGCGACGCGACCGATTAGCAAGTCGGGCACGCGCCTCACTGCTCGCGTCCCAATGGCGCCGCACAGCGGCCGCCAAGTCGGAAAACTGCTTGAACTGGGAACGGGCCCAGTCCGTGATGGGCTCGAATTGGAGGGCCTCGCGGAGAACGTCCTTCTCCAACGGCAAGGCGAGGCTCCAGGACCGTTCCAGGTCCCTGGGGGTGTACCCATGCGCCCCCGGGGTATTATCCAACACATACTCGGCGACCATGAGCCATTCGCTCCAGTTCTCCATGGAGCCGCCGATATGCCGGATGAGGTTACCCAGAACCTTCTGGACCTCTTGGTGGACCCTCTCGTTGGACCCCATCTCACAAGGCCTGAGAGCCATACTGAACTGCTGAGTTGTCCCAAGCATGGAGCACAACTCCAGCATCATGGCATTCTTGAACTCAGTGCCTCGATCAGATCGGATGAGGCGGGGCAGGGTGCGTGATCTCAGCACGCACCGCAGAAATGCCCTACGCACATCCGTATGCGTAAGTGTCTTCATGGGTTCCAGAAGCACTGCGTGGCTAAGGCAATCAAAGTACGTAATACTGTATCGGAAGCCATCGCGGTCCTCCCGATTAGGACCCTCGCAGTCGACGGAAACTTCCTGCCAACACGCTTCCGCGAGACATTTGACAGGTTTCGCTTCGACCTTCGTGGCTCGGGCCCTGCCCTTAACACACGCCAGGCATTTGGACACCCACAACTTAACGTCTGGTTCCATTCCTGGCCACCAGACGGCCCTTTCAAGGAGACGGAACGTGACCTCCGCCGAACGGTGCGCCCCCAGGAGGCCACAATGCACAGTCATGTAGCATGACTTCCGCCACGTGACGCCATTGGGCCCGGCGATACCGTTCGGGACGACCGGGACGACCACCGTCTGGCCAGTCTTGATGGTCACTTCCCTCTCCAAGACTCCGTCCGAGCCAAGCTTGAAAGGGGCTTCCGGCTTCTTGACCGAAGCCGTAAGGGACGGATCTCTCCGTTGAGCCTCGTGCCAAGCCGTGCGAAGAGCTGGCGTGACGCCGAACTCGCAGAGCCCGGCGCCATCCCTGGCCGCCAAGGCCAGCTTTTCTCTCTGACTCTCCGGGCTGTCCTTGTCCGACAGCACAGGGAAAGAACCGAGGCTGAGGGGACCAGAACCCCCGGACGCGGACACCTTAACCCGGCAAGTCCGCACGGAATGTGACTTGACACAAAAGGGCCGGTGGGAGGAGTACAACTCCACAACCACCCGTGGGGCCTTGGTAGCGGACCCCACAAAAGCCAGGGTCCTGCTAAGCTCTCCTTCCTTGACCTCGATCTTCTTCGAGAGCTGGACGGCCATCCAATGGCCTTCCTCTCCTGAACACTGGAAGGCGGCGATGACAGGCGAAGCCCTGAGCGACTTCCGATGCCCAAGGGACTGGATGCCGTCCCCATCATTCCAACCTTCCACGCGGTCCACCTCTCCCTTGAGACCAAGGAGACACGCAAAGGATTCCCGGAGGCGAACTTCGCCCTCCTGGAGATTCCATATGCGTTCGCACTCAGAATTAACCACATGCCTGTGGCTGTGCCAGTTGGGCTCGACAGCCCAGTTGAGCGAGCTCGGCCCGCTCAGGCAGGACGGGAAGGCCTGGTGCCCTTGCAGGACTTCACCAGAGGCGTTCACGACCCAGGAACTCCACAAAGAAGGGCCGTCCTTCTCGCACCCCTCGACTGGAAGCTCCAGGTCGCCCCCAGTCCAGACCCTCGCCTTAATCCTGCCGTACACCGTGGGCAGGAGCCCTTCCACGGGCTTTTGGAGGAAACCTTTGGCCCATGCTCGGATGAGGTCCGTATCAATGTCCACCGAACCATCAGCAAGGCTGGCGGACAAGAGGGCGTTCACCTCGAGTGACACGCTCGGGTCGGCAGACTCCGGGCCCTCAGCGGCCTCCTTTTCGGCTTGGGCCTCAGCAACCTCCAGAGCTGTTTCCTCCGCCTCCTGCCGGATGCACGAAGGACACCTTGAAAATAGGTATGTCCTCTTTCCGCAGGCGCAGACTCCTTCGTGATCCCAAAGCTCCCGAGAGGGCGCGTCAACGAGACCACGCAAGGAAACATCCGCGACTTTGGAGATCCCTTCTAGCTTCAGGGACGAAAGGACCTCAGCGGAAGCGGCAATCTTGCCCACTATCCCATATCCTGGTATAGGGGGCTCGGGAAACTCACGCCCCATCTCTGGGCACGCCTCAGCCACCTCAGCATGAGTAGAGTGCGCCTTCCAGACCTTAGGCTTAAGGCTCCAGATACCCTTGATCCCTGCCCAAGCGAGGCCCGCGACGCGGGCTTCCTTGCGCTGCAGGTTGCGAGCCTGGAGGGTGACTTCAACCACCAGCGGCCACCGCAAGGCAGCGGTGACAACTCCTCCTTGGCCAAGTCCTACCAGAAAGGTAGGGGAAAACGCAGCGGCTTCCCGAAGTACCTTCGCACAGGACGTAAGCAGGTCGACGCGGAGCTTCTTGACCTTCTTGGGCCCGGTAAGCTTACCGGTCATACCGTCGAAGTGGGACGCCACTCCGTCATCGTCCTCAAAAGGGCCCCAGCAGCCTCTCACCGCAATGGAGTGCCCCGGGATTCCCGAGACGAAGACTTCACGGATCTCCGTGAGCGCCCTTTCCTGCTCCGTCCAAGGGGCATAATCGAAAACAATCATAACGCGGACAGGGGGACCGCCCGCGACCCCGACCGGCACCGCAGCCGCGGTCGCCGGGGCAACCTGCGTCGCGTGATCGGGAACCGCGTCTTCCCCTACTGCCCAGGGAACAGGACCGTCACCTTCGGTCCCTTCTCCAAGGTACTGGTCCAGGTCGAACCCCTTCAGCTGGCCAGTCATCCCGACCAAGTCCTTGGTCCGGGCGGCCAAGAGCTCGTCCCGACCCTTCGGGTTCCTGGAAAAGGAGTCCCCCAGCGTCGCACTGCGACCACTGAGACTCCTGATCTCAGACCCATCCATCAAGATCTCCGCAACCCATCGAACCAGTTTCTGGTCGGAGCCGATATCAGAGGACTGCGCTCTCGTAAGATTGGCATGGTCCGTCCAACACAGGGTTCGGATAGTTCCGAAGACCTTTCGGGTTGCTCGCTTGACTTCGAGCTGTGCGAAGGCTTCTTGAATCAGCGGGGGCCAATTTTGCTGCGCAGGGGTCAGACTCTTGGAGTGAGTCATAAGAACCTTAATCCTTGAGAGGTCCCTGCTCATTTGCACCACCGAGCCCCCTACCGCAATCCCGCTGGCGTCCGCTATCTGCTCAAGCGGGCAAGAGCCATCAGCAGCCGACGCCTCATCGAAGGCCGCCAGGCTGATATGGTGGCTCATCATCTTCTTGATGGCCTTGAAAGCCTTGCAGCCGGCAGTGGTGCCTGTCCCCAGGCCACCTTCCGGAAACTCCGCTCCCGGTTTCTGCCATTGGCCCAAAACCTTAGCAGCATGGCCATATTCCGCTGGCAGATAGCCCCGAAGCCAGTTCGCACACCCAAGGAATTGCTGGATGTGGAGCTTTTCCTTAAGCGGCGGGAAATCCACGACCGCTTGGCATCGCTCCTCGTCGGGCGCACTCCCGTGCCGCCCGATCCGGTGCCCGAGGAGCTTACCCTCTGACACACAGATCTCAGCCTTGGCGACACCAAAGGAGAACCCAAAGAGGATGCTCTTGTCGAGGAAAGCTTCCAAAGAGACCAGGTGATCGAGAAGGTGCGGGCAAGCACCCTTGTGCCTCGCACCCATATCCTCCCGCAGCTTGTCGTAGTAGTAGTCGGAGGGAGGTTCCTCGATCATCTTCTCAATGTCGGCCGATTCCACTATGTGGTACACCGGCTCGTTCCTAGTGTCCACTCTGGAACCACTAGTGACGTCTCGGCCGTGGCTTCCTCCAAGCCCCCTCGTAGCGGAACCCGCATCCCATCCTGCCCAACGCGGCCCCGTCTTCGTCCTGAAGACCGCGAGATCGGACGTGACGGGCACGGTCGACCAGTCGACAGACTCGGGCCAAAGCCTGAGGTCCCTAGTCTGCCACAACCGCCACGGGCCGCCAGAAGACTTCAAGAGGCAAGTCTCGTACGGAAGCCTTTCGACATCCGGCCGATTCTCCGGGTCACCTTCCTGGGGCCTGCCGCTCCAAAGGCCAGCCATTCCTCCCTTCGTCTGCCACCACTGGCCCTCAGTGGGGATGGAGGAGAGGAAGGACACGGCATCCGGATCCGTAACCACGGACTCCGTGGCCCAAGGCCCTCCTAGGACCGTGCTTACGGCGGCAAGGGCGAAAACCGCCCCAACCCTCAGGCCCTTACGCCAACCCCTGCTGTGCGAGCATGCGCCGCAGCCTTGCAGGCCACAGACGGCGGTCCTCTCGGTGGACCCGCACGCAAAGCATCCAGGGAAGGTCGAGTCTTCGGCAGTGCCTAATCCGCAGTTCCCACACGGGTCACCACTCGCGTCCGTAAAGAGGGTCTCAACCCCTCCGCATTCACACGCGGTGGTCTGCGCGAGCCCGGTCCGGACCTCGCCGACGACGGCACCCGGAGAGACAGTCGTGTCCTCTTCGGCTACCAGCAAGATCGAACCTTCCTCGGCTCCTGTGGGCCACAGCCCAGGCACTGCTTCGCAGTTGGCGGACTCTACCGGGAGGACAGCCTCCGTAAGGGAGCCATCCTGGCCTCCACTGCCTTCCCTCTTCACAGGTGCGATGACCCCATCTCCGGCCAAGAGCTCCAGCGGGTTCTCCCCGCTGTACCGGAGCAGGTCCCTGCCTCCGGTACCCGGCTCAAAGCACAGAGCACCGTCGAGACTAGAAAGCCTGGACTCGAAGGCGTAGGCGCGGTCCTTCCGCGACCTACTGTAGTCTTCGCACCTGGGGATCTTAATCCCAAGGGTTTCCAGGGAGTGGCAGTCAGGAAGGGGCTTGAAGCCCAAGCCCTGCCGTCCCGAGCAATCCAAGGCGCGGCCGCCAAGGATGAGCCCATGCCAATCCGAGGTTCCTTTCGCGGCTATTTTACAGCGCACGAATATCTCTGGACCCTCGCTGCAGTTGTCGGGGGAGAGCCCCTCCAGAAAGCGGACTCTCAGCACGACGGCCCCCTTCAGGGGCACCGGCTTCCCTGCAGCGATCCCATGGACGAACTCCGGATGCACCCAGCGTTCGAACTTCACGACAGGAAACCTCCGGTCCTCCGTGCCGATCCCCAAGGCAGCAGCCCGGTTGAGGATCCCACAGAGGAGTTCCTCCGTGATGTGGTTCGAGCCTGCACACCCGTCCAGCATGCATTCCACCATGCCGTCGATGACCTGCACGACTGTTCTGTACTGGTACCCCCCGACCTCGTTCTCGCAGAGGTGCCACCAGTCCTGAGGCAGCTCGTCCAACGAGCTGAACTTCGACGACGAGCTCTTGGCAAGCGGGAAAGCGGAGGAGTTCGCCGCAACAACCGTGCCAGCGCTCCCAATCTGGATGGAGAGCGTAGCGAAGGGATTCACCATCCCGGCGCCACTCGGGGCCGCCCAGTTCGAAGGCAACGCGGCTCCCCCAGTGGCGGGAAGCGAATGGACCATGTCACAATCCGCTCCCTTACGGCACGACCCGTTCTTCTTGAAGAAAGGGCAGATAGTCCCTGGCGGCTTCGCGCCCGCCTTGGACTTCGCCTTGGGCTTGGCCTTGGCCTTGCCTTTGGGCTGCCCTCCGGGTCCACCCTTGCCCTTGCCCTTGCCCTTCCCCGGCGTTGTCGCCAGGGTGGACGCGTCCCGCTCCTTTTTGGCCGCGAGGGCCTTTTTGCGGAGCTCCTTGTCGTGCGAGTAAGGGCACGCGTCCCCTTTTGGGCAGTTCCCGTGGTCGCGGAAATGGAAACAGATAGGCTTACCTTTTCCATTTCCTTTCGGACCAGCGGCAAGCGTGGAAGAGGCGGCCGCCTTTGCCGCGGCCTTAGAAGCCTTGAGCTCCGTCCTCAGCTTCTCGACCTCCTTCCGCGCGGCGGACAGGGCTGGGTCTTCCGTCGAACCTGCGTACACGCTATTAGCCGTCACCCGATGCGCAGCCTCACGCTGCTCATATTCGAGGACGACCTTATGCGCTTCTTCCCAGGTCGACGGGCCTCGAAGCCCTGCGGATGCGCCGTCGCTAGGCCACAACCGCTTATCACCGCGGATCTCCTTCTGGAGATGTGGAGGCATCTTGCGCAAGTAGCTTAGGAAGAGCTCCCTCGCTGTCTTGCCAAGACCCACACTCTCCAGCTCCGCGATGGAGGCCTCAAACAGGGGCTCGAACTGGTGCCCTGTTAGACGGCCCTTAGTGAGGGCGACGTGCTCCGCGTCCACCCTCATCTCCTTCTCTTCTCGGCTCTCGCCGAAGACAAGGTGCCGCTGCTTGATCCTTTCGTAAACGGCTTGGGGATTCTCAGTAACTTCCCCGGTCTTGGAGACAGCCTTGTACACGTTAGTAAAGGTCTTAAGCCTCGAGCCGCGGCAGCGAGCACGAAGGGCGATGAGTTTCTCCCGGAAATTCATCCCCTTGCAGTTGTTTGCAAGGCCACAGACGTCCTCGAACTCTTCGTAGAACTGGACCACGTCCCGGATGTCGGAGCGATCGTCGGTGAGCGAGGGCCATTGGAGGTCCGTCTTCACGGTCGTGATCGACGTCTGACATCCGCGAGACGCCAAGGCCTCCTTGAGCGCCTCGGTCTGGGCCGCCAAAGCTGCAGCGAGCTCTCCGGCTCCGCCGCTGGCGGAGTGAGGCTCGCCGGGCTTATCCTTCTTAAGCCCCTCGAGCTCTATCTCCAGAGCCGCAAGGCGGGACTTCAGGGGTGAGTCCCCCGGACCAGGTTGCGGATCCTCAGGGATCGCGAGCTGAAGGTCCACCGGGAGAGGCGCCGGTGCTCCGGACTTAGAGCCCGACTCCGCAACGGCGCCCGTCCGGGCCGCCAGGGCCGGGACAGAAGAAGGAGTGCTCCAACCCTTCTCGGGATCGCCGCTGCTCTTGCCTCCCAGGGCCAAGATCAGCTCGCCGAGGCACGAGATCTCCTTCTCGACCTCCTCTCGGTCTTCCGACCCAAGAGAAGCCGCGGCAACGGTAAACCTGGTGCGCAGGGCCCGCACCATCCTGGCAGGGTGCCAGTCACCTCCCATTTTGCCGTATTCCTCGGCAAGGATGGTGGCCTTGGTAGTGATCTTCTCAAGATCCTCCACCGTGACCTCTGCCTGGTGCTCCTTCAAGGCCACAACCAGCCTTGAAACCCGCGTCAGGTAATCCGCGACCGGTTCCTGGTCGGGACG